>JANITW010000001.1:45586506-45611325 GCA_027564335.1 Erythroxylum williamsii | reverse complement strand
ACGTACCTCTGTTATGGGAGAATTATACCTTATATATGGTTTTGCAGCTAGGTTTATGTCTTTACGTGTTTGCATGGAAGACTTCCTTCTACAGATGGGCCAAGGAAGACATAGGCTGGACTTCGGCTCGGCCTAGACATAAAACTGATCTTTGAAGAATGGACCGACCGATCCACGGGTCGTTTTGACTCTATCCGAGCCCAACACGACCGACCCGACCACCTATCTTATACTGTATTCGAGTTTCCGTGTCTTTCTTTCCCGGAGCCTTATCAAAACTATAGAAGATTGCTCAGGAATTTCTTGTGAAGTCATGTGGGTGGCTCTGAAGGTGCAACAAAGGTAAAGTGGACGGAGGTTTGTCTCCCTAAAACAAAAGGTGGTCTGAACATCTCATCCATCAAGCTCACAAATCAGGTCTTGATTCTTAAGCGACTATGGTAGATTTTGATTCTTAAGCGACTATGTATTGCATGAAATTATTGTCTCCAGGCTAAAGTACGAGAGTGGTACAAGTTATCACATGTTTAGGCACATGGAAGCGCTCTTTTGCTCCCACCTGCCTCCTACCTAGTCGCTGTCTTTCAGTTTCTCAGTTGAAAAATGACATGATCATTGTAAGCTTGAATAAGCTACTTATTCAAATTAACTGCTTATTAAATATGGCAATGAATCGATTTAGGTGTTCAAACTCGTTTTACATTATAGGAATACTTTGAATTTGATATATTGAAAACAACTTCTGTACTATATACGAAGAAGGTTGGGTAGTGTCACACCTCTGCAAGTCTTGCATTTTAACGGACTCACCTGAATCTCCTTCTTGCATACCATGTGCAGGGAGAGCCCTACAAGAGTCAATAATTGAGGTGGTTAAGCCAAAACAAAAACAATCAAGTGCGAATAAGTTTGTTTTCTTGTACGAAAATTTCTGATACCTTAGCTGTGGTGCATTGACATTGCACTTACAAGTTGATGGTGGCTGATGCTTTGCAAATTGCTCACAATTCTCACAAATCACCAAGGACATACATTTTGGAGGCCAAATCTCTTGTTTAATGTTATAGTGTCTTATTGTGTCCAATAAATCTCAGTCGTTTATTTATGTGAATTTTGTATAAGTCCCGCGTGAGTCCCGCAAAATAAATGGTTGAGATTTCATGAAACAGAATAAGACAGAATAATATTAGACAGAAGGTCTTAATTTCAAGAAAAGACCTCCTGTACAGTAAACACTCTCTTTTGTGCATGTCCACGTCATAAACAAATGGCAACTACTCAAAAGAGTTGATCATAACCATTCAGCATATGTCTACTCATCAAAGCTAATCTGAATCCCCAAGGCGTATTACTTGGAGATGAGATGTAGGGATGGAGTTCGTTCTAAAGTTCTATCAGACTTGAGTTTAGAGTTATAACACCCTGATTTGCCCTTGTTATCACACTCTTTAAAATCTTGTGTGTTTTTGAGACACTAATTAACAACCTAGAACCATCCCTACTTGTGACTTGTAACCCTACCTGACATATCACATTCCTACTTATGTCATAGTATCCACTAACAACACGCTTTATGCTTCACAATGGGACATCCTTGTTTGAACACGACACGTCTTTGATCTCACACAACACGTATATGACAAAGTTATTCAATTAACGTTCATTAGGGACACATGGTCAACTTGGTCATTAAGATTCATCATGTATCGGCCATGTTACCATCCTCTTTTCTTGAGAAAAGGGCAAAGGATCGAGTGATTAGGGTGAGGGGACAAGTACAAGATGAAGTAAGTCGGTAACCACCACCTTTTAGTGTTAAACTTAAAAGTATCCCTCAACCCAACTTGGGATTTTATGTATGCATGAGATAAAAAGTTAAAAGTGAAAACCGACCTAAACCCATGTATACATGAGATAAAAAGTTAAAAGTGAAAAACCGACTTAAACCCGGTGAGATAAAAAGTTAAAAGTGGAAAACCGACTTAAACCAACTTTTATGCCAAGCCAATTTATGATTATTGAAATTATACATGAACCGAAAGATCATAAAATAAAATTTAATGTTAATTTTTTTTTTCAAAAAATACAAGTATGTCGACAAAATTTATTATATTTACCGACGAAACATAACAAATTATCAATAAAATGTATGATATTTACCGATAAAAAAATCACCGTCGATAATATTGACAACTCGTTGCTAACTTTATCGACATGATTTACTAAACTATCGGTATACTCACTAACGGAATAATCCTAACTATCGGTAATGTTACCAACGAAATAATCAATACCTTCTGCTAGTATTCCGACGGAAAGAAAACAGTCGTAAGTAAATTTACCGACTATTACATCCAACCGTCAATACATTCACTATCGGTTACAGAAAATATTTGTCGGTAAATTTACCTATGATCACTTTGACGTCGCCTTTATCCGTCACTAATTTCGTTGATAATGTCAGTTGTTAAACGATAATTTTCTTATAGTGGACCCTAATGAGATAGTTCAATTCATAAATTAATCTTCGTGCGTATTTATCACTCTAAAAATCATGTATTTATATAATTTGGCTTATAATTTTAAGGGATGACTAATCAAAAATAAAAATATATTAGTATCAATTAAATTAATTACATTTTTATAAATTTATCAAATAAGTCACTTAAATGGTGCAGTTTATAATTCATTATACGTAACCAAAATTTTATTTAGATTTCACTACTATATAAAAAAGGTTAAGGACATTTGAAACCTGAGTTTAAGTTTGCAAACATAGGATTTCCTTACAGTAAATTTACCAATTTAGATATAACATACAAAAGCTGAAATAATATGTGATACCATATGTGTAAGGCTAATTTCGACTTATTTGAGTAAAGCAAAATTAATTTATGTCAATGTTGAGAATTTTGTGCGTAATTAACATCATTATGTTAAACATCCTCCGAAATTAGTTTTTCCTTACTTGAATTATAATCAATACAATTTTCTAATTCAAATTAAGGTTGATATCGACTAAATTTGATCTTCTTTTGAAAATTTTCAATTATGGTATAACTTAATAATCAATTTAATTTGATCTATTTTAATCGAGTAAAAATTTAAATTAAACGATTAAATGAAAAAAAATTTTGATTAATATTTAAATTTAAAATATTTTTTTAATCAACCGATTCAAACAATTCTGATAATAAAATTTTACTATCTTTGTCATTGTAAGAGTGAAAAAAAACAAGATCAATATCCTTTAAATATTTGCAAAATAGGATATAGGTTAAAAGTACTTGTCAAGATTGTCCTAATTACCTATAATGTGACCCTTGTCTCCAAAAGAGTGCACAAGTATTTGGCCTTGGTGCAAGAAGGTATGATGTCCTTGTATAAGAACACACCATGTCCATCACTAGGAGTCTAGGATCCATATGCCCTACCTAATTATGCAAAGTTTGGGACAAAAAAAACAGAGATACAATAGTGAGTTTGAGTTCGAAACCCCTTTTTCCTCTTTTTTAATTTGTATGTTTGGGTTACAGAAAATGAAATTTTACTATTGGATCATGACATTTCTACTTAAAAGTTTGGGAACTCCTAAGGTGAGTGTAGAAAAAGTTGTTTAGAGAAGTAAAGAGGTAACTTGCATTAAAATCAATACTTAATTATTTTATTAAATCTAAATATATACAAATATTATTTAAAAATATGATAAATCAAACAAAACTTAAATCAATCAAAAATAATAAGTTAAATATATTTTGTTCGAGTTTAAGTGCTATTGTATTCAAGCATTATTTTTTTATTTATAAATATAATAAATTGATCAATTATAACTTAAACCGTAATAACTCTTTCAAAAAAATTATTTTTTAATTGACAGTCAAACAATTAACTGGTTTCTTAAAAAAGTTTTTTTCAGAAAAGTCCTACTAATATAAGTTCATTCAAATAGGTACTAGTAATAAATTTAATTATAGATTTACATAGACATGATAGTTAAACTAAGCGGGATCAATTTATTTATACCTTTTTTCTTTGCTATTTTGTACTTCTCTCTATCCATCCATTTATTAAATACAGAATAACACACAAATACAAGGACAACCATCTTGTGCATAAGCTAAGCACGTACATGACTGGTCCTGTGATATCACCCATTTCTATCCTTCTATCTGCCACGTCATTGCTTAACACCAAAATTAGTGACATCAAACTCATCCTTACCCATAATCTCTAATGTAGTACCCATCACCTAATCACTCCTCTCTCTTTATTTATTTCATTATTTAATTGACTGTTATATTTATATAATTTAATTTTTAAAAATATTTTGATATGTAAATTTCACAAATATATTTTTTTCTCTCTCCTAATAATTATTGCTTATGCGTTGACAAATAACCAGAAATAAAATTTGGACTTCATATAAGGAAACACTAGATCCACGTGGCATCAGGAAACTCAAGGCGATTGCATACGTGTCTATGTATTGCAACGCTAATTAACACGTGTTATGCTCTTAATTCTTGAGGCTTGATTTCCGCGTTAATTGTCATAAATGTTCCCTTGGCATTCTTCACGGACAGGACATGATGGCTATTTGTCGGCTCTCTGAAGGCTAATTTCGTCCAATAACGTACGGTTTAAAGCTTGATTAAATTGAGTCTAGATTCTCTAATTTTATGATTTCTTATTGTGTTCAATAAATCTCAATTATTCATTTATGTAAATTTTTTATAAATTTTGCATAAATAAATACAGATTCTACATAAATAAATAGTTGATATTTATGAAACATAATAAAATACTATAAAATTGAATAAAAGATTCTCTCCGATTTAGTTAGCTTGAAGTTTTAAATAACCTAGCGCCTCCTTGTTTCGTATGAAATGCATTGAAGACGACTTTGACTTCTTCGTCTTCAACAGGCTGCTTAGTCAATAAGTTCAATGTTTCAAACACAGCAATTAATGTACCATGACATTATGTAAATGGTCCAATGCGTTTTACACCGTAAGTCATGGGCTAGGAATTTAACTTATTATGATTATTTTGATTCAACTATAATCCTAGTTGAATTAAATAAATTTGAGTTTTGGAATTACTTATAACAATTTAGTTTTGGCTATAAGGATTTAATTCGATTGATATTAAGGCATACATTATTCTTAATTTATTAATTATCTTTTGACTAATTTATTGGTTAAAAATATTTAAAAAATTAAATTCATAAATTTGAGGATAAACGATATATAAAAATTAATAAGAAAATATACTCGGTATGAATATCAAATATGAACTGATCGAATATTAATAACATGGTAATTTAGTTTAATTATTAAACTCGATCCAAATTAATTAAATTTGAATAAATAACAATTTAAATAATTACGATAAATTATTAATTTAAATACAATTTAATTAGCTTAATTTTTGTTTAAGAGCTAGGTTCTAGTATAAATAATATTTAATAATATATAAAATTTGTATACCTTTTTAATATGTATTTAACAAAAATTTATTACAAAAACAGGAAATTATAAATTACATAAAACATATTTACTACGAGTGAGTAGGGTGGTAGTTGAATTTATTACGCAACAATCTAACTCATATAGAGTAAAAGACCTAACCATAGATTAGAACTTAGGGTTAGAAAAAAAAAAAAGGAGAAAAAGAAAAACACAAATTGAGTTAAGGTTAAGAAACACAACCACAAAACCCAGAATTTTATCTTCATTTATCAACAAACAACGTTGTCCAAACATAAACTGCCTCCTCCTCCGCAGGCATTATCGCTACCACAAGAAGAGAAACAGAGCTAAACCCATCTACTCTTTTTCTGATCATACCGAAAGATTGAATCTTGAAACTGAACGAAAGGTTTTATATGAATCTTACATTTCTGTTGTAGTTGTCTTAAATGTTGAAGCCATGGATTTGACCCCAGCTCCAGCTCCAGCTCCAGCAACAACCACGACCATCAATATTCCTCCGAGAAAGTCCCCGGAGCCAGGCACCGGAACCGCGACTCGGATCCAACCTGCAAAGCTCTTGCCTCTCAGCAACGGGGTTCTCAAGCGCCGCAAACTTGCTCAGCCAATTGTCATAAGCTACAAAGAATGCCTAAAAAATCACGCAGCTTCCTTAGGTGGTCACGCTCTCGACGGCTGCGGCGAGTTCATGCCCTCTCCCACCGCCACACACACCGACCCCACCTCGTTAAAATGCGCTGCTTGCGGCTGCCACCGCAACTTCCACCGCCGTGATCCGGAGGACTCACCTCCCTTTCCGCCCAACACCACCCTCTCTATTGAATACCAGCCTCACCAGCGCCACCTCCCTCTTCCTCCACTACAACCCCCTCGGAGCCCCAACTCCTCCTCTCCTCCGCCGATCTCCTCCTCCTACTACCCCTCCGCTCCACACATGCTCTTAGCTCTCTCGGAAAACCCAACGTTAAGCGTACCTCCTGGTTCGAGGAAACGTTTCAGGACCAAGTTTAGTCCGACCCAGAAACAGAGAATGCTCGAGTTCGCACAAAGAGTTGGTTGGAGGATGCAGAAGCGAGACGAAGATTCAGTCCAGGAATTCTGCCATGAAATCGGGGTCGATAGGTGCGTGTTCAAAGTATGGATGCATAACAACAAGAATACCTTTAGCAAGAGGGACACTAATGGCGATAACGATACAAGCGAAGCCATTAACAACAATAACAATAGCAGCAGTGAAGAAGACTTGAATCACCATCACCATAATCTTCATCTTCAGAATGACAGTACTGTTGCGCTCGTTAGCCCTTCTTCATCTTAGCTAGATAGAGTAAAAATGGTACTACTTCTTCTTCTTCTTCTTCATATGATTCACACCAACTTTGTTGAGGTAACATAAAGGAGATTGATCCAGAGGCTAATATATTTCAGTTCTTTTCTTATCTACTTCTTCTCTTTAATCACTTTTTAAGCAGCATCTAGTCTGATACACTGTTTCTGTCATTCGTTCGTTATCTTGTCCCTGAGATAGAATCTAAGAGGGGTCTCACATAGATTTGGTGTGGTTAGATTCTACTGCTTTAGTTTAATAATTTAATTAATCAGGAGTGGAAGCTTTTAAATATTTTAATTACTTTAGCAAGGTAAAGTTGATTTTATTGTAATTAGGTTACAGAATATTTAATTTTATTAAAATTTAACATTACTTTATTAAACTTTTTATTTTATCAATTTAATTTTTATTAATCGGTGATTAGTGATTATTAAATAAGGTTGGTGATATTCACGATTGCAGTACTTAAAAGTTGTGTGGACCATATTACATCAAGTCTACGAGAGCCCCTTATCTTTTAGAGTAGGTTGTTTAATAACTTTATAAATCAAACCACACATTTATCAAACAATTTAAAATTTAATAATAATTTTGATCTTATTAGTTTTTATAAATCTTAACACGTATTTAGTCTTAATCATTTATCTTTTTTGAATTTTAAAGAAATTATAATTTCTTCAAATTCAAATTCTCTTTGATAGATAAACCAATTATATTCCATCATTAAAAAATTCAATCAGGGAGTTGTCACTATTAAATTTAGTTTTCAGTTTTTTTATTTTAATAATTTTTGTGTAAAAATATATATCAGTTTATTAGTTAATTAGTTTATTTTATTAAATAAATAAGTTCTTATATTTTTAATTAAAATTTTAATTATTTGATTAGTAAAAAAATCTCTTTTAATCATGTTCTAAAATTTTAATTTTATTTAATCTTTTATTGTGGTCTAAGATTGATTGAATCTTTTAAATCTTAAATCTCTTCTCTTATCGATTTAATTATTAGTCTAATTTTTAAAATATTATATTTTTTATAAATTAGATAAGAAGTCAAGTCAAATTAGCACTATTATCATCACACTCAATCTGAAATCTCACAATAAAGTAAGGTATGAAAAGATTTGTTTTTATTAAATTATTATAGTAAAATTCATATACTTGGAGTTTTTTTAAATTATTAAATTATTTACTTAAAATACGTAATTAATATTTTTTTTACACTTTTTCGATTGTAGATTAACAATTATCAAAAATTTCATATTATTATCCATTTAACAAACAAAGCTTATCTTTTGTTTTACGTTTATGAGGTTACATGGGGTAATATGAGAAAAAAGGGCTCTTAAATTGCGTCCTCTACGGCAAATTGTGAGCTTAAAGGAGTAAGTTACAGGAACCCTTCGTGTCACCGACTTTTTTACTTTTGTTCCTAAAGGATACTTTTTTTTTTTAGATTAGTCTGAAATAGATGACTTAAATATATCTTTTTATAATTAAGATCTTTTTAAAATATCTTCTAAAATAAAGTAGACTATCTTGAAAATAGGGGCGGTAACAGGCCGAACCGGTCTAGGTCTATCCGTGTGCAGACGACATCTGTCTTATAAACGCAAATTTTGAGCTTAAAGAAGATAGTTGTAGGGTACCCTCCATGACACCGACTTTTTAACTTTTGTCCTTAGACTACACCATCTTACGGGTTAGATCGGGTTTGAGTCCGCTTAGCCTCAAGGCCCTCAACTCAATCTTTTTTTATTTCATTAAAAATTAAAAAATTAATCAAATCTCAAGTGGGGTCAACCTGGAGCTTAGTTACCATCCCTACACTTCAAGGTTAGGGAAAGTGTAGATGGTGTGGAGAACTTGAAACAAACACATCAGTAACAAAGTAAGGACCACGAATTAACCATCTGCAGCATAGACTTTACTGCACTTTACTCTGTGGTCCATCATTTATCAGCTCATGTGACTGGTAATCACCATCTATGGTACTCTTGTGGGGTTATATACTTATATGAATTAGGTTCCTGGTCATTAAAGTTTTCTTTTTACTTAATCCAGTCGTTATCTTTTGTTCACATTTTGAGTAAATCTTCGTTTATTAAGACTTTACAGAAAAATAAACAATACATGTGCATAACAAAATAGCTTAAGTTCGATAAAGTTTGAGTTCATCTTCTCAAGTCCAATCGAATTTTCGGTCAAATATATACTTTTTTTAAGAAAAAATTAGAGTAGATTTTAGTTACAGAAAATTTAAGGGTGTGCTAATTAAGATATAGATATGTAATGAAAACTTATGTTTAGTATTAACAGAAATAACACTTTCATTCTCCCATTTTCAGCAATACTTCATTCCTCTGGTAATCCAGAGGAATGTGATCAATTGTTAACTATACTCCATTTCTATTTTTTTACTATATTCATTCTTATTCTTATTTTCATTATCCTTTGTGAATCAAGTATTCCTTGATTCTATTATTAGGGGATTGTTTTGAGAGAACTCGGGCAAGATTTTAGTTTCCCTTTCAATTCAAGTTCAGTATAAAGTTCAATTAACTTAAATTTGAACTAATTTGTAAATCTTACTCCCAATTAAATATACCGTGTGATGATGTGTTGGGTAGTGATGAGTGATAAGAGCCCAAGACGCAATGTGAGAGATTCATATTCATATGCCCAATCCAACAAAGGATATAATAACATGTGAAGCACAATAAGGAAATAGCCCAACAAAATCGGAAGCCTATGGCAATTGGTACAAAATCAAATGTGAATTCTCAATTTAGACTTTTTAAAGTTGAATTAAACTTATTCGACCCTTGGCAGCATAGTTTTTTTTTTTTTTAATAGTCACGAATGCGCTCAGCGCGTATTATTAGAATCTGTTATTAAAACATCATATAAAAAAGAAGGAGGATATACCCCCACTCAAAGCCAGGCATAGAATTAGCCGCTCTAGCTAAGTAGTAAAGAATTCTTAATATAAAACATTTGAATTTTAAATTGTTAATTAAATAAATAACTTATTTAATACACTCAATTTTTTTTGTTTCGATTTAGCTTGTTAAATTTTTCAAAGAGAAAGGATATTTTGTTTTAATCATTTTTTAAAATTTTAAATTCTATTAAATTTTTAATTGATCTTATGACGATTTAATACCGGTTGAATCTTTTAAATCTTAAACCTCTTATCATACCTGATTAACTTCCGGGCTGATTTTTAATATATTGTTTTATATTTTTTTTATTTCAAGGAGAAAAAAGGGTTTACGTTAATATATTATTACCATTTTGTTTCAATAATTTAGATGCATAAATGAAAATACAGATACAAAAGAAGAGTTTTGTTATAGTTTTTACGATTATTTTATGAATTTTGTCTTTATAATTAAATAAAAATATGTTTGATGATTAATATTAGTATATTTACACTTTTATTATTAGTAACAATTATATGATAGAATAAACTGAATTTATGAATTAATTAAGTAGATAATTTTACTTTAATCTCTTAGTGCATATTTGGTTCGACGTTTGGAAGGTCCAAGAGAAACCAAAAAGAAAAAAAATTCAAAACCATACGAAACAATACACTCCTTTAACTCAACTGTCTTAAAAGTTAAAACATAGGATATTTATATGAGGTGATCACCTTTTTCTTTGGGGCCATGGCAACGATCGTTAAGGGTTGTTTTGGAGAAAACAATCGGTGAAGATGAGGGTTATTGCAGAGGAAGTGATTTTGGTGGTTCCGAAGAGTAACCGGCCAAGAAGTTGGTGGAGCGACCGCCATGGATGAGCACACTGAGCTATCTTCGCCTCTCCGGAGAACAGGACTTGGTTTGTTTACTCTCTCTGGTGATGCCGATTGACACGTGGAATGGTCTGTGTGATTGCAAGATCTCTCTGACCACCAATCATATTGGTGATAGCTTTCTCCTACAAATTTCACATTTTTAATTGAAATGAGTTAAGTTGCTCCAATTGCTGGATATGACATCTAACTAACAAATAAATCCTATCTTGTTATAAATGTATGCGAATAAATTCTACAAGATAAGGTGGTAAAAATTGGTACATCTTAAACTCTCGAGTCACCAAATTTTGGGGAATATAGTCTTTTACACACTAAATAAATTTCTAGTCAAATGATGTCTTGTAATTTTAAGTTAATGAATTAAGCATAGTTTGACTAAAATTAAGTTAAAAATAATAATAAATATTTTTTATTATAGTATACTTTGAATATTATTTAGTATAAATAATTTTATTATAAAATAAAATATAGTTAAAAAATAAAAATACTTTTTATTTTTATGTTGTTAAACAGTCTACTTTATGAAGTTCTTTTTAAAAAGTTGTTTTTTAATTGACAGTCAAACAGTCAACTGGCTCTTTAAAAAAGCTCTTCTCAGAAAAACTCTACTGACAAAAACTCTATTGATAAAAGCTCATCCAAACAGGCTCTTAAATAATATTTATTAATAATCACCAGTAAAAAAAATTTTCATAAATATTTAAATAAAAATTAAACAAGTAATGCTTTGTAAAAAATCCATAATATTTATTTGATTATATATTTTTAATTTAATATTAAAAAAGGCCTAAGAATAGCTAGAAAGGAGTAATCAAAAAATATATAATTTTGTTGGAACTTACCAAAAATACAACAATTAATAAAAAATTTTGATGTACTAGAATATGAATAAAGTATTTCACATAGAGAGATTCTTCTTGTTATTATAAATCTTTTAAATATTTTTCTTTGAGTCGTATGCCTTTTATTTAACCTAAATATTTAATATGTAGTCAGTGACGGAATTAGGAATTTAGGATAGGAGGGTTTAAATATTGAATTTTTTTAAATCTTGGGGGCCCTAGTGCACCACCAATTCCAAATAACTCCGTCCTTAGTCATTAAATTTCGGGCGGCCTAGTGCACCATTGGCCCCCAACTAGCTCAGTCTATGTATGTAGTACTTCTTAGTTGAGCTAAACATTTCCTCACTTAGTTTAAATATTTTCCTATAATGACTTGTTTGATTTATTTATTAGCTTATCTTCCTTCTTATTTGTGCATTTATTTACTTATTTTATATTTATTTTGACTATTTACCTTGTTCTATATTTATTTATTTACTTATTTATTATTCAAAGTATTAATTATTATTATTGTTGTTGTTTTTATTATCATTTGTTACGTCTATTTTTATTATTTAATTTATATTTTAATATGTATATGTTTGTGTTGTGTACATACATACATGCATGCATATATACATACATACATACATGTATCCATCCATCCATCCATACATACATACATACATACATACATGCATGCTTGTCTACATGTATACATACATATATATCTACATACATACATACATACATACATACATACATACATACATACATACATACATACGCACGCATGTCTCTTTTTTTTTTTTTCCTTTCTATCTTTCTCTTCATGTAGGTTTATCATAAATATCTCCTTTACTAGTTAGAGGTAAGATTGAGTATTATTAGATCTTTCTAGACTCTTTGTCTTATTAGTGAGACTTTAATTGAGTCACTGTTGTTGCTGCTATTGTTTAATATTATAATCTGACTTACATATTGATATTTTAAAAATATTTTATAAATTACTATTTAAAATTTTAAATTGATGTATTTTAACTATATTTTAGATTTAGAATATATTGGTAAATAATTACTATGGAGTTCGAAATTTGAGGACTTCAAATTCCTTTGGAGTATGTTTACCTTTTACCTTTGGATTTGAACTTAATCGAATTAATTGTATTGACTTATTACCAAAAAAATTATGTTTAAGCTTTTAATCACCTTTTAAGTACACGTCTAAGTAGGATTCCATCACAACAACCAACATGATTAGATATATGTGGGCCTTAACCACAATTTCAAAGAGATAATCTTCCAATGCAGATATGACTACCGCATTTGGACTAAGCTTCAAAAAGAGATAAGGTTGATGAATGGTTATTGAAATTAATTAATGATTGTATAGGGAAATTACATTCATTGTAAGGAGCTAATTGGATTATGCAATACAACTGTAATTTCATATAATTAATGAAGCTTGCAACCCTAATTGAATTGGGTTGTCATTACTCATTACTCCTCCGAGCTTCTCTAACAAATAATTAGAAACTAAAAATTCACCATATATAGATTGGCATAAAGAAAAATGTAAATATATAAACAAATAAATAAATTTAGTTCACTTATTTTATTTCTTTTAAAAACAGGATGAGTCTGTGTATCATTATACCGCTTTAGATTATGCGTCTTAGCTGGAATTTTGTTGATGTTATTGTTGTTGTTGTTCACTTAATTTATTATTTAAAATTAAATAATGAAAATTATAAAAAAGTATGATTTCATTGGAATAAACCGTCTTTCTAAAAATAGAATACAAAAAAATGAATCTTCAATTGAACTTACAATTAGATATTGAAAAACAATAATTAATCAACACTATAAAGTATTAACGTGATGAGATGTTCGATTAAGGAAGGCACACCATACTCGATCTTCCACTTCTTTTTTTACAGCATCCGATCTCAATAACATAACTCACACATGAACACCAAAGAACAAGATTACAAGTCATAATCCGTGAAACCCTAGCAACAGCCAGACAAGAGCAATCACAAAAAACCCACCAAGAAAAAATCGGCACCCACCACACTAAAAACAGATAAATCCTTGGAAAACCTGTTAATTCCCATTTGAAGAATGCGAAGAAGATTCGGACACTACCTCGGTCGTCTGCACTTCTCTTCTGTGGAAGCTCCTGTGGCAGCCACAAGCAGCACATGTGAGTGCAGCAGTTGTGCCCTCCTGATCTCCGCTCGCCATGAACTCTCTGCAACCATCTACCGCAAACCCTCCAACATCAACTGCGTGATTCTTTTGGCACTCTGCATATCTAACGGTGACAGATGAATCTCTCGCAGGCACATCCCTTCTCAACACCACTTGTGTTCTCTTCATTTTGGAGATTTTCCAATTTGTAGTTCCTCCTCCCCTTAATCTTCTTCTTCTTCTTCTCTTCCTCCTCCAAAAACAAGAGTTAGATTCTCAAAATTTGTACTGTGATTAACAACTGAAATCTGGCGTGATGAGGGAGCTAAGAGATAGGAAGATAGAGAGCGAGAGAGGTAATAGCTTTCTTTAAGGTAATTGCCCTAACCCTAGAGGGTGTATTTATAACTAATGCAAACCTCTGGTTAATTTAACCTCTCACTGAGAATAAACATGGTTGGTGCATAATTTTTATTAATATAGTACATGTTTTATTCTTACTTGTAAAACTTAATTCCAACAACCTTAACAACTAATTACTATACATAATTAGCTTGTGAATATCCCCAAAACTTTTTAAATTATGTAATTTTTATCTTAATATGTGATTAAAGGTTTTAAACATTAAATATTACCAGTTCATGAATTATTGTAATAATTCAAATGATTTAAATGTATAATTATAATTCCTTAAATAAAGTTGTCAAACTTATATCTAGAGAATTTAATTTAGTAACTTGGTGGTCACCATTTTGATGTTTTATTCTTTTAAATTTTTTCATCAACGAAAGAGTAGATAAGTAACACTTTTGCTTGATTATTATTAATTAAGCTCGAAATAAATCTTTTTTGTGACCTTTTAATGGTGCATAGGACATATAATTTCCTCCTTCATTATAGATGTGTACATTTTCTTATAATTAATGATCTCAACTAGAGAGGACAAACCTTGAAACAATTAGTAAGATTATTTCTTTGTGACCAAAAGGTCATGTATTCGAGTCACGGAAACAATTTTTGTTTATAAAATACAAAAGAAAAGTTGTGTACAATCGATGTCTCTCTCGATTTTCGATGAAAAATACAATAGAATATCTTCTTAAACTTGCCAGGTTAGAAGTGAATGATTGAATCTAACAGTGCTTAGCACATTTTGTAAATAATTACATATACTAAACAATTTATTTAGCACGCGCTTGAAAAGCAACAATCAAATTTCTCCATTTGAAAAAACATGTGTGGTTCAAGTTTGATAGACTAATAAGTGGAAGGAGATAGGATTGAATTGAGTTTGACTTAAACATTAAAATATAATATAAAATAAGTATAGGAATAGTTAAGGGTTGACAAATAGTAATAACTAGAAGTGAGGGATTTTCAACTTTCCACTAGACTTAGGCTCAGTCGATTCAAATACAAAGTAGATTTGACGTGCCTTTCGAACTAGCTATCCTAAACTTATGCTAATAAGATCCATCTATTAATTAGTATGTGTCCTTTGGAATATGCATCACTGTAAGGCAGCATGAAGAAACATCTGCATTTCCTGCAATTGCGATCCAACACAATTTGTCCCCGTCAAATTGTAATTATTATGAGTGCTTTGCTGTTCACTTTTAAAGACCAAGCCATCCCTAAACCTACCTAATCAGCTATGCATAGGTACGGCGAGTGAAGGCTTCTGTTTATATTTCAAGAATCAATATTTAAAAAAACAAATATCTCTATTTTTTAAATTTTAAGTAAATTCTAATTTTAATTATGTGCGTTAAAGAAATAAGAAAAGATGTTAACATTTTCAAAACTATAAAACACAACTTGAAACATTATATTTCACCGTCTGTCGTAATTGATTTATTGTTGAATTTATTCTAAATATATTAGATTTTTGTCGATTTTTGTCATTTTTAAAGACCAGGAAAACCAATTTTTTAAATTTTTACCACATTTTTTCGTAAAATAAATCAATGATTGAATTGAATAGATGTTATATTGGAATAATTCACTTTAAAGGACATAACCTATACTTTCATTCTGAGTTTGTTCATATCATGAATAGTTGGGTCGGTCATGTTAGGCTCAAATTTACAAAAAATGACTCATGGATCCATCTAATTCTTATCAACTATGCTAGGCCCATGTCTTAGTCCACGCATCCACGGCCCACTCATAAGTAGAAGTCTCCCATGCATACTTAAAGTCTTAAACCTAGCAACCATTTCATATATAAGGTATATCTTTGTCATGATATGAGTACGTAATCAAAACCTTAGTTTTCTCTGCTCACAACTATCCTACTCTCACAAAAAGACTAATTTGAGCGTTGAAGGGGCCTACCGAATTCTAACTTCCAGCATGCCTTGTGTTGTTTTGCAAGAATTCTTGTTGAAGACGGTCAAACTCATAGATCCAAACAGTAACGTGCAGCCTTACCAGAATCAGGCTGAACTAACGAAGAAACAAAGGCAGAAGTTGGTGTATAGGAATTCCATATTAAGTGGAATTGTGTGTTTGATATAACGTGACTATATAAACAAAAAATAACGAAAACGATTATACCTAATTACTTTGCTGGAATTCTGTGAGAGTCTTGAAAAAACTAGAAAGAAAAAGAGAAGATGATCAGTTTTGGGATAGTTGAGGAGGGCTGGTAGGGACTTAAGTGTATAATTGTGCTTTAAGAAGGTAATGAATGCTGAGTTTAAGCTTTGCTACTCACCAACCCAACCCAAGCCACTAGTGCCAACAGTAAAAGGCTGGCCATTTAGGCTTTGGGTGCCACTCAATTGATGGAAAAGCATCTCAGGCTTCTAATTAATCACACATTCAGCTTTTCCAATCGACATAATTAACCAGGATGATTGCATAATGCAAGACTATGCGAAATTCGAAAAACTTGAAATATGAAAAAGTTGGGTCTTGATCGATGCAACTTCATCTAGACTACGTTTGCATTCACTTTTAAGAGTAGGCGTTACATTATATCTTCTATTATGAATTAGATACATATATAGGTTTTCAAACAGTAAAAGTTGCAGTAACATTGATAGTATGTCAGGTTAAAGTTATATTGTTTAAATTAATACGAAAAAGAGTTTGAGATTTAAAATTTTTAATTAAATTTTCATAAAATCGGTTAAGATTGAGCAAAATTAAAGAATTTTAAAAATAATTGAAGAATACTACTCTTATCTATCGAAAAATTTAAAGTTTAATTAAAAAAAATTATTAAATAAAAATTAATCGATTTATTTTAATTTAAAAAATTAATTAGTTTATAAAAACTGATTGATTAATTAATAAATCATCAAATTTTAACAAAAAATTATTAAACTAAATTGGACTAAAAAGTTGACAATTTTATAACTTTTACTGTTAAATCGTTCAAAGGGTTTTAAAATATTGATATGAACTCAAATATTTTTTAAATGTAGCACCACGGATAATAAGGTCAAATTTTGGTTAATTGATTTCAAATTACTCTAGTTTAAATTTAATTAAAATTTATAATTTTAAAAAAATTATTAAGTCTGAATTCAAATCTAATTTACTTTAAATATATAAGATTGGTAAAATCAAATTTAAATTGTTGATTTGAGTTCGGACCAAATTGTAACCTTGATCAATACCGAATTATCACAAGCTTAATATAAGGCGATAGATAATAATTTAAAATCGAATTCATGTTAAAACTTAAAATATGCTTCTCATTTGAAAGAGATGAGATTGTAGGACAAAAGATGAATTCGACATCGTATGATAATAAGGGGGTGCTTGGTTCAAATGAGATAATGAAAATGAGAATGAGAATGAATATAGGGAAGAATGAGAATGGATATAATCATTATAATTATGATGGTTGGTTAAGATGAATGAATGATTACCATTACCTTCAATGGTGGTTGGTTTGTTACAAATTTTGAGAAATAAAAATTTGTTATATATATTAAATTTTAAATATAATTTAATTAATTATATTTTATACACCCTATTTTTAATGACAAAATGTTCAAAATCAAGTATATTGTGGTATTTTTTCACAATTTCAAAAATTGTAGATTTTTTAAAAAATTCTATTTGTATTTATTACCCTTAAATTAATATTATTTGGTAAGTTTGTAATTTATTATGATTTTTTAAATTATTATGAGAAACTGTAAATTTAATAATAATAATCACATATCCTTAAGTTCATTTGCCATCGATGAATGGTCCAATTAAAAGCATACATAAAGTCCTTGTATCAGGAGAATGAAAAATTTTCCATTCTTTTGAAATAGCAGAGGAATGGAGGATTGTCAAGAATTTGGTAATAAAAATATTACCCTTTTAATAATAATTTGATACCAAATACAAGATTTTATTCTATTTTCATACATTTTTCTCCATTATTCGCGCACAAGCATACCGTAACTCATATAGTATGAGTATATTCATAGTGCTCCTAAGAGGAGCCAAACCAAATTAACGAGAAGAAGAACTAACCCGACTTGGTGTTAAGTGATCCACATGCTAACCTTAGATGCAAACATAAGGTAAGGCTATTGGCTAGCTGTTCAGATCGATGGCAGGACAGACGCACATGATGTTGTCTTCAGCGCCACTTGTAAACTTCTACTAACAATAAACTCCTAACAGTGTTATCATTATTCTTATTAAAATTATTAAATTCATTATATAACTATAGAAAGATGAAATGGTCAAACTACAATTCTAGGTTCTATCACATCAAAGCTGCAAATGGGGTAGATCTTTTCAGGTTGACGGTGGCCGTGTGTATTTTCGTTTGCCATCCTATGCTCGAGACTATTTATTTATTCATTAAATTTTTATATGTCACTTTGTGTTCGAGACTTTCGTGTATCATCCTGTGCTCGGGATCATTTATCTATTCATTAAATTTTCGTGCGTCACCCTGTGTTTGAAATCAACCATCCAATGGTCTCGAGCACAAGGTGATATACGGAAACAGAAATAGAAGAATAGAATCTGACCTTTTATACACATCAAATTTTATGTTCTAGTTACGACGTTTCAATCATGTTTTATTAACTTTACATAAATATATGAATAAGATTTAACAGAGTTCACATAAATATGTGAATAGTTTACATAAATATATGGATGGATTTAATAGAGTCTATATAAATATGTGAATAATCTACATAAATATATGAATGTGATTTTATAGAACATGATAAGACTGCATCCTCCTTTCATGAGATTGGGTACCTGTACATGAATAGTAGAACCAAAACAAAAATGATAGCTTAAGTAATTTTAAAATTTTGTTTAATTTTTAAAATTTTTAGTTTTAAATAATTTTTAACTTTTCAGAAAATATTTTTTCTTATATTTTCGTTAAAATATAACATTGAAACATACATGAATTGTGCATTTTACATAAACTAATCAACTACTGCCCAACTCGAATCTTAAATTCGATTTAAACTAATTAAATTCAACTTAAATTAATAATTTAAGATGATTTTAATAGATAAATTAGGTTTGAGTTTAATTAGTTTAATTCAAGTTTAATAAAATTATGCTGATAATATTTAAATTATTCAAATGTAATATTCATGCCCACCACGTATATTTTGACATCATTTTTAACAAAAAATCAGGAGAAATTTTAAAAATGTTTAAAATAAAAATTTTTAAGACTTGTACTGATAAAGAAATTGCATAGATCTTGTTGTAACAGGTATATATATATATAACACATACACACACGTATATATATATAGCTTACATACACAACAAGAGACTTATAATCTTGTCTTTTAAGGCAGAACAATAGTTCTAAACATAATTAAAAATAACCTTAAATTAAAAAGATAAAATAAAAATGGACTTGCTCTGTCCTTTTGAGAATTATAAATGGACTGTTTGAACGATTTAACGGTTAAAATCTTAAACTTAATAATTTTTTAGTTTGAGTTTTAATTTTTTGGTTCGATTTAGTTTAATAATTATTATTATTAAAAATTGAATATTTTATTAATTAATCAGTCAATTTTTATAAATTAATTAATTTTTATAAATTAAAATAAATAGATTAATTTTTATTTAATAGTCTCATTTTTCAATCAAACTTTAAACCTTTTAACGGATAAAAATATTCAATTTTAATTACTCTTATAAAGGCATATTATCAGTTAATTTTTTTTTTTGGATTTAAGTTTTCAGCCCAATTTTTTTAAAACAACGATCCAAACCATTTATACTATTATTATCATATGATCTGATGGAACAAAATGATAAAAGAAAACAAAAAACGAAAAGGGTAAGAATTAAATATGCTCTTGTACGTTTGAGTGGTAGATAAGAACACCTTCCTTCCCTACACTTTCGTAATGGAGTACACGAGGGACTCATGCCTCTTCCCATGCCTTTACAGTTTGGAACCGTATGGATTATTTGCATGGCCAGCATCGAACTCCTGGTCATGCATGTGTGTGTGCTTGTTATCTCAACATGTGTAAAGAGACATCACACATGAAAATGGAACACAAGTAAGAAAAAACAAAAAAGAAGAAGAAGCTTTCATGTGCATTAAATGCCACTCTGGAAGAGTTTCAAAGCAAGTGTATCCCCACCTTTGAAATTCTCTAAGAAGGAGGAGGCAAAATTAACTGGCCTTCTGAAAAAAAGACCGAGTCAAGTCTGGTTTGAATTGACTCGATCCCAAGTTTCAGATAAGTATCAAGTTCAATTTTGAAATATTTTTTAATCGAACTAATTATGAGAAATTAGATAGAATTAATCCGAAATCAACAGACCTATGTCTCTATTCAAATTCAAATATCTCTTGATGCATGTTTGGTTGAGCTTTTGAAGGATAAATAAATATTATATAATAATTAATATATTGTACTTTATATATTATTTAAAATATTTTAAATAATTTTTATATGTATAAATAATTTTTATTACAAAATAAAATATAGTTAAAATTAAATATGCTTTTTACTTGTATATCACCAAACGGTCTATTGTATGAAGTTCTTTCAAAAAAACTTTTTTTTAAATGACTGTCAAACTGTCAACTAGCTTCTTAAAAATGCTCTTATCAGAAAAGCTCCACTGACAAAAGTTATAATAATAAAAGCTCTATTGATATAAGTTTATCCTATTATATACTTGTTTAAAAATTTAATTAAAGATGCAAGGAAGCAAGTAGGGTATGAGGAATTTGGAATAGCTTGAATTTACTTCCAATTATTATATATTATTAAAAACAAACTTTATATTAAATGGTATACCCCATAGTTAATGACTTAATGTTGAGATGCTTAGAAAGTTATGTCAATACTCTTCCTGATTTAGTTGGGCATTAACTATTTTCTCATAATGTTCAAATCCAAGAGATAGGTCACCTTAGCTTATTCAAAGCTGCACGCAAGAGTTGTTGACTTCACTTCATCCCCTAGCTGTTGCCAACTTAGCATGCACTAGTTCAGAAGAAAACAAAGAATTTTAATCAGCCCCCAAGAAATAATAAATGCTAATGCATGCTCTTTGTATTTACTTTGGTCTTGTTATTACTTCTCTTTTCTTTTTACCCTTTTCCCCTCATTAATTGAAATATCAAATGACCAAAAAAAATTCAATACTCTTCAATTTTACTATATTCAAGATCTTATGAAAGGTAAGTTACTATCCATTGAAAATGGTAAAGTGAAGAAGTACAAGTCTTCAGGAACATACAATTTTCTTAATTTAGTATCCAAAAATCAGAATAAGCGAATCAGATCGGAACTTCAGTCTCTACAGAGAGGATCATTCAAGTGCAATTTACACTTTCTTGTGCTCTAGCACCAAAGGGATAAGAATCTCTTACTGGTAAGGCCAACCTGAAATGGATCACTTCAGAGGCCAAATACAAACCACCGTTGACAAGATTCTTCAAAGAACCCTAAAATGGAAACCCCTTTAGCGGAAGAAAAAAAAAAAGAATGAGAAGCATATTATCCTAAATTAGATAGATCCAAAATCCTTCATAGTAGATTATTCTTCTACCTAGAAAATATTATTTTCACTTATTGTAACATCTTCAGGAATGTCTTTGCCTTGAGCAACTTCATCATCAAGCAGCCACTTCTCAAGCAACGAGAGTGGCACTAAAGCACTAAAATCAGGCTTGCTTTCATCTTGGAAAAGGCTACCATCAGGTGACATGGACTGAGACAAGTCCGAATTTGAAGAACCAAAAGACTCAAAACCGAAGAAAGATTCCAATGCGTCTGATAAATCGATGCTAGTGTTATCTGGTTTACTTGGACTTGGAGTACCTTCGCTACACACAGAATCAGCACCTGCCATGATGGTTAATGAATTCTGAGTAGTTGCTGAGCTAGTTTGTGACTTCTTTGATCCATTTCTCATCCACCCTTTAAGCAACTTAGCGATGTTTTCAGTACTTGATGCATAGGTTGATGATGGTGGTGCAGGTTTCAGGTCATCAATTAAGCAGGTTTGTTTTTCTGGAGACAAAGCCTCACATAGAGCTTGTCTAGCCATGTGAATATCAGTCTGTAGCCTCCTCTCCCACTGACCTCTAGAGATTGGTTGTGGAGTACTTAAGATCTCCTTTGAATGACCTCCATGCCCTGTTTGAAGTTTTTTAAGCTTCTTCTTCAGATGGGTGTTCCAGTAGTTTTTTATGTCATTATCTGTTCTCTGAGGAAGATATGAAGCTATGGCAGCCCATCTGCAATACATTCAATGCGTACCATTAACTGCTATTCAGAAACTAAGCAGTCCAGGCTACCAACATCACCAGAAAAAACAAAAGATAAGATTAGAGAATCAATGTTACAAGATCTAATGGTAGATTTTACCTGTTTCCCAGAAGAGCTTGGAGGTGGATTATCATCTTCTCCTCTTGCTCAGTGAAATTACCAAGTTTGATCCCTGGCCTGAGGTAATTTGTCCATCGAAGCCTGCAGCTTTTACTGCACCTAAGCAACCCTGAAAAGCCATGATAAGAAAAAAAAAAGAAAAGAAAAGCGAATCATTAGATCAAACAAAACCTATAACATTCCATTTCAGAAGCATCACAGCAGAACCATAATAAACACGAAACAGGTGTTAGATCACCAAGTAATAAATGATCAACTACCTGTATTAGTAGGCACAGCTCTCCAATTCCCAGGACCATGTTCTTGAATATAAGACACCAGAATAATATCTTCTTCTGGAGTCCATGGCCCTTTCTTCACACCTAACTTGTCACAGCAAGGTGGTCTACCCATAATCACACCTTTATTCTTACTTTCTCTCCTCAAAATCTCAGAAATTGAAGCCCAACAAAACGACGGAGTCTTTCTTCTATATCACACACACCTCCTCTTATTTCAAAGACTGGACGCAATTATCTAAGGACAAGATCTCCTATCATGAGCAGAATATATAGAAGAATGACCCCAAAAGAGAGAGAGATAGAGTGCTGACCTAGGAGAAGCCAAAGGGTATACCAGAAAAGAGTCAAAAGATGACAGCAAATGCATTTACTCAATGAGCAAGCAGAAGTCAGCTGTGCCAATGCCTCTTCTGCCTCACAAAACCGCGTGGCATTCAATGTGGGTTTTGCAATCGAAAAGAAACAAAATTGAGCAACTTTTATTTATTTATTTTTACTTTATCTCCTGTTAATCGTACTCTTCCCAAGTCATACACTCAATGAGTTCTTATGCATTTCTTATGTGTGTTTTTGAGATAAATTAACCAGAAACTTGATACATTGTATTTCCATGACAATGCTCAGGTTGAAGAAAGCTGCTTCGAAGGAAGAGAAATTCATGCTTGGGATTTGATTCGAGTTGACTAATATATACGCGCGTGTGTGTGAGTGTGTTTCAAAATTAAGTTCTCTAAAAACAACTTAAAATTGGATAGGGCATATTATTTAATTTTGAATTATTAATTAGTCAAATAATTATGTAAAATATATACTTTATTAATGATTATTTGTATTTAACAATCAATTTAATATGTAATTATATGAAAATATACATCAACCAACAAATCATAAAAAATTAATTATAATACTACACAATGATTAAAAACCTAACCGGTTCAATTGTAAAAACTTATACAACGATTAAAAACCTAACCGGTTCAATTGTAAAAGCTTTGAATTGTTTAATTTTTTGGTCTAATTTTTAACTTCTCAGTTTTATTTACTTTAATAACTCATATTGTTAAAAAAATTTTCGTTTATTAATTATTTGATCAATTTTTATAAATTAATAAGTTATTATAAACTAAAATAAATCAAACAATTTTCATTCAACGATCTCTTTTTTCAATTAAACTTCAAATTCTTAGATATATTAGAAAATTTGTTTAATCATATTTTAAATTATTTATTTTCATTCAATCTTTAGAATATTTTATGACGAGCTAATATCCATTAAACCTTTTAAATCTTATACTTCTTATCTTTCCGATTTAACTTTCGGTCTAATTTTAAAACATTAATTCCGTGTTAAAAAAAGAGAGAAGAAACAAAAAAAATTATCAATCAACTTTAAACTACTTGTTTCTTATATACAATTCTCTTAAAATGAAATAAAAATTATTACTAATTAGTTTAAATTTAGAGTGTTCTCACAAAAACTATAAGAATATTTGTAAATTCAAATAAATTTTCTTTAAAAATGTATAAAAATAAAGGCATATTCCACGAACGTATGTGAGAGAAAGGACTTCTTTAATGGGCCTGGACCCAACATTTATGATGTATCAATATTGTGAAAATGATATGTGTTATACGATAAAGGTAAGGTTGAGCTTTTTGCTGCTAAGTGATATTCCAAGTGATGCATCTCCGCAGGGGGTCCCGTGCTTGTAACATCCACTTCTTTGGAAGGCTACATTAAAAGGTCCATCGAATCAGTCACCATCCTGGTCTATAAAATTGCCACGCACTTTCTGGTCATCTGTGATATGCTGCACAGTTCGTTAAAAAGATCTAGATTCGAACCAAAATCAAAGATAAGATCAGATTTAATAAATGTCGGTGTATGACTTAAAATGGATGTTTTAAAAATTGGATAATAATTTTAATCAGTAATCAAAGATAAGATCAGATTTAATAAATGTCGGTGTATGACTTAAAATGGATGTTTTAAAAATTGGATAATAATTT
>JANITW010000001.1:45549731-45567001 GCA_027564335.1 Erythroxylum williamsii | reverse complement strand
CTGTTCTGTTCCTTCTCTTCTGTTCCGTCTTTTTCTGTCTCTGCCCCCTGAGGACTGCAACCAAACGCACCGTAAGTCCTATTAGGCCTGACCCAAGTTTTTTAAATTAAAAATATAAAAATAATATTATTTTGTTTATAAGGATTGAATTTTGGATTAAGCCTAGCCTAGAGAGCCCAAGCCCAAGTCCAGTCAATCCAAGTCAGGCAGGGCTGGCCAAGGGGCCGAGGGCTTAGTTGTCATGTCTAGATATTTTATATTAAAATAATTTGATAAATCCTTCATAAAGTATTTTAAAAATGTTTAATACCAAAAGATATTTCTTAATAATTTTAAGAGTTAAATTCACGTGTATTCTCATGATTTATTTTTTGTTTTAATTTTTTATATTAAAAATTCTCTTATCTCTCAGTAAAATTATTGAATATCGTCATATTTTTTTTATTGTTTATGTTAAAAATAAAAACTAACAAAATAAAATAAAAATTGTTTGATAGAAAAGAATATAAAAAGATTATATAAAATAAAATAAGTTAAATTAATGTAATTAACTCTTTTAAAATTAATAAATTATTTTAAGTTGACTAAGTTTGATATCAATTAATTGTTTTTAATTTTTGTCTTTTTTATTGAATAAATAACCAGTCAATCCTTAAATTGAATATAAATATTAGAATAAAAGAGATAGATTTCTCTTTAATTTTAAGAAATATTAGAAAATTTTCATGTTTTTTAAAATTTTTGAAAGATCTCTTTCTAATTTTTAAATTCTCAAAAGATCATTTTTCTTAAATTTCGGTTAAATAATTACGATAAAATATTTTTAGTATAAATATCATATGTGAGATAATTAAATGTCTTTAACATAATAACCCAACTAAGTTTTGAAAATCGATCAAAACTAATTAAAATTGATTTAAATTAATAATATAAAATAATTATAATAAATTATTATTTTGTGTTAAATTTAATTATTAAGATTTGAATTCAAATGCTGAGTTTAATCATCATGTATATAACATTTAATTAATTAATGTTTAACGTTGGGATAGAGTGTTTTTAATTGTTTAAAATTTAAAAAATCAAAAATTAAAAAATCTTTAACTTTACTTTTTTATAATTATTTCTTATGTTTATTTTTACAACATAATTTATAAATCAACCTTATTTTATTATAAGGATAATAAGAAATAGAGTTAATTATATTAATTTTTTTAGCATAAATTTTTAATTTTTAATTTTATTTTATTAATCTTTTAATGATATTATTGTTTTTTCTTTATTCATAATTTTAAAATAATGTTGTATTATAATTTTAAATTTTCAATACTGCATCATTTTGAATAAAAATAAATCAAATATGATAAAAGAGGTATTATAAATAAATAAATAATATTATAAAGTTATTTACATATAATTTTATTTATTTTAAAATATCTTGTTGTTGATATATTTTCCTTAAATTTTTATAGTTATATTATTATAGTTTGTGGACCTAAAATAATTATAGCACTATTGTAATTTAATTTTAGTAAAAAGTTTTTATTAAAACAATTAAAATAATGTTTTTGTAGTTTATAATATAAAAGCAAATTTTAAATACTAAAAATATTTTTAAAAATAAATTAAACTATACGAATTTATTTATTTTTGCATGCATAGGTTTGGTAATTACAAGTCAACCAGCCTATAGGAGAGTCCTCCTCACCGTTGGTTAAGCTGAACGGGTCCATCTCTTATCTTCTTTCTTTTGCATTTCGTAGTTACACACTTACACTTGAAAGTCCCCTTATCTTTGTCCTACAAACTCACATCTCATAACCATTGATTTTGCTTCATCACTATTCTCTTCTTAACTTCTTAGTTGGTAGAAATGCAAATGTTGGCATGCAATTCATGGTCACTGCAAAAATCAGCCATTGATGTCTTTCTCCAAAGACCCTTTTTGATGGGTCGACGGCAGCTTCTGTGCTCTGCCTCTGTCTGCTCTCATGATGTCCACCCACTCTTACTTAGGTCAACTTGTCACTTTACTTCTCTGTCCTTTCACAGGCTTACCATGATCGTTTTCTTATCATCTACATTGCCTTTTGTTATTGATTTCCAGATTAAAGATCAATCTATGTGATTGATGGTTGTTTGTTTCTAATGCTATTTCATGATAAAGAAATGGATTGAAGAAAAGGGTATGATAAGGTCTTTATGTTGCTTGCTGCTTGCAGCTTTGGTGGTTGTAGGGCTTTAAGAGATGGGAACAAGGATATTTGTGCGGCAATTTGCAGAAGTAGTGCCATTAGCGCTCGGAGGACTCTGCTTGCAAGTGTTTTCATGTATCTGCTTTATCATCCTACAAGGTACTTATCAGGTCTGCACGATTCGGCTTTGTGTTAACTACACTGAGATTTGCGAAAGATACTTTCTTTTTGATTCCTTCATGCTAATTCAATATTAGCGGCAGACATCCGTCGTCCATAATGAAGAATACTCAGTTCAGTGATCGTAGTTTCTCTCTTAAACATTAGTGTTTACTAATTGTTTGTTAATATACAGCTGAAGCATTGGGGGATCCATCTGTAACAATCGAGGAAGTAACTCCTCCTGTTTTCCCTTCTGGACCTCTATTCCCTACTGAGGTTTACACTGCATTACCTTTGTTTCTGACAAGAGGTGATTTACACTTAAAAACTTCATGCCTGATCTTATCACTGACAGGACAGAATTGTACAACTGTTTGAGAAGAATACATACTCTGTCGTCAACATTTTTGATGTGACACTGCGGCCTCAACTAAACATAACTGGCGTTGTTGAGGTACATTAACGGTATCTTCTTGATGCTTTTGTCATCTATCAGAAACTGATGTAGAAAGCTACTGTATTGTCTGCAGATTCCAGAAGGAAATGGGTCTGGTGTGGTCTGGGATCAACAGGGACACATTGTGACAAATTATCATGGTAAGAGCTATAGAAGAGATGATAGAATAAGGCTATATGATACGTAATTCTCCTGAAATTTTAATCATTCTTGAAAAATCTTTTACATTTTAATGTTCTAACAAAAGGTTACCACTTATAATTTAGTAGTCCCATAACCCCTTTGATGGAACTGACATGTACATAAGTATAAGCATGCAGATATTTTCTTTGGAATATTAAGCATTTTACCTGCAAAATAATTAATTTGCTACAAGTTGCTTTTATCCATTTCAAGTTAATTTTGCAGCATCACTCATGTTCTGCTTTCAATATGAATTTCTTTCAAGATTTTAACCTTTCTGTTGGTCTAGCAATATTATGCCTTCGTTGCTTTGACGTCACTCCTATGAAAAAGCTAGTATTTCTGCAATACACATGTTAATAGATTAATGAATTGTAGATTTGAAGCTAACTACTCTTTCTTCATGTAGTGATAGGTAATGCTCTTTCAAGAAATGCAAGCCCTGGACAAGTTGTTGCCAAAGTTAATATTCTTGCATCAGAAGGGTAAACAACATTTATCTTCAATATCTGAGAAAAATTGCATTTTACTTTTGCATCATATTTTTGTCATAATCTGTAGCTTTCTGCAGGTTACAAAAGAACTTTGAGGGAAAATTAATTGGTGCAGATCGTGCTAAGGACCTTGCTGTGTTGAAGGTTCCTCTTTTTTTTTTTGTTTTTGGAAGTTATTTTCTGAGTTTTCAGTTGTAGACACGGCGGACTCATTCATTTTGTTTGTTCAACAGCAGGCTATCAAGTTTGAATTTTTCAGATATACCCTCTTGGTGATTGAGTGTTTATTCTGTTTGGTGACAAAGGTTTTGATCTTTCCTATGCCAGGTAGAAGCACCCAGAGATCTGTTGAGGCCAATAAACGTGGGCCAATCTTCGTTCCTAAAAGTTGGACAGCAATGTTTAGCAATAGGAAATCCATTTGGCTTCGATCACACTCTTACAGTTGGGGTTATCAGTGGATTGAACAGAGACATTTTTAGTCAAGCTGGAGTTACAATTGGCGGTGGAATTCAAACAGATGCAGCTATCAATCCTGGGAATAGGTTGTAACCTAAACAGATTCATGCCTTGTAGATTTCTATTGAAGTTTATTTGATTTTTCCTATGAATGCTTGATATAATATGTCCAACATTCAAAATGGTTTTCTGTTAGCTGTTAGCTCTTTTCATGTCTTCTACGATTCTCCTGGTTGCATACTTGTATGTTCTTATTGCCCTATAATTGTTATTTACATCAACTGGTTTAATGTGACAGTGGAGGTCCTTTACTGGATTCTAAAGGAAACCTGATTGGGATTAATACAGCAATTTTTACTCAGACAGGTACGGATTCTTCTCTGTTTTCAGTCACTTAAATCACATAAAGCAAAGAAATGTAGTACAGAAAGCATTTTTCTTGGTAACTTCACATGTTTGTAAGCTTAACATTGGCCATTGAATTTGTTATTGATCTGTCCAAAGATACACATTTCTGTTGAAGAACATAAGATTATGAGTAGCGATTTGCTTAGTTACTTTAAGAATGATCTCTTAACTAATAGCCATTTTCCTTTTTAATGGGTTTGACTTCTGGTTTCTGTTCAGGTACATCAGCAGGCGTAGGATTTGCCATCCCATCTACAACAGTAGTCAAGATTGTGCCTCAATTAATCAATTTTGGCAGAGTAAGATGTTTTACTAGTAACTCCATATACCTAGCTTGTTCCCAGTAAATAATTCCTTGAAAACTAAACTCATGATTACTCTTGCCTTTGTCAGGTTGTCCGTGCTGGTTTGAATGTGGATTTTGCTCCTGATCTGGTTGCAAATCAACTTAATGTTCGAAATGGAGCTCTTGTCCTATTGGTATATGTTTAAAGTCATGAGAAACAGATCGATCATTTTATGAAATGTTATCCTCAATCCATGATAGCGTGTGACTTGTTGCTTTCAAATAGTTAACAGCTTCAAACTCCGTGTTATGAGCAGGTCCCTGGAAATAGCCTTGCAGCCAAGGCTGGTATGCTTCCAACCAGAAGAGGTTTTGCTGGAAAAATTATTCTTGGTGATATTATTGTCGGGGTGGACGACAGACCTGTGAGATTTTCTTTTCTGAAACTGATCTTTCTTCTATTATTCCACTTCATATGCTTCCTGTACCTTGCTTATCAGGAACCAATTTAAATCCCGGAGAAGGTTTAATGCTCAAGTCTACAATTCTGATGCCATATCTTCATTTCTTCAATTACAAAATCTTCTGTTCCCTCAACTTAAGCAGAATCAGACCATTTTCTGCTGACAGGAGAAAGGTTTTATGTGTATGCTTTGTTTGACTTTGTTCAGGTTAAAAACAAAGGAGAGTTAGACAAAGTGTTGGATGAATATAAAGTGGGAGACAAGGTGGTGTTGAAGATTCAGAGGGAAAGTGAGAATCTGGAACTGCCTGTGGTATTAGAAGAGAAGAGCTAAGGACATGGCTTGCTTATGTTTTTCTGTGAATGCCAACCTATGATCTTCTGAGTTGTTCAAAGTTTACAAGCTCTCCAAGCTGCATGCTTAAAAAGAAGTCTGCAGATAGAGGATTTGTAAATGTAAAGTGAACTGAAGCTTTCTGATCCACCTTTTTACTTCTCTGTCAAAATCAGAGAACAAAAATTGGTCATTCATTCTGATCTGTAATCTATAGTTAAATGTTAGAGATACATTGCAAGCAAATATGTCACCTGAATCTAGAAAGTGTTGGTACCCAACTTGCCAGGATAAAGTTCTCAGAGAGAGTCACAAATTGGCTAAAACAGGATCTGTTCAGGGGATGCAGGTGATCATCTTTGTAATTCTTCTTGGCATGAGCATTTGATCCCTAGGGATGACAATTCGAGCTCGATTTGACTAAAGTGAGCAAATCAAGTTCTAATTGACTGTTAATTTCAATTAATTTATGCAAAATGATGTAATTTTTATAAAAATGACGATATTTTGAGGATCAAACATTTTCATGAATATGATAAAAATTTTAATTATTAAAATGATATTGTTTTTGATAACTTATGTCAAAATAACGTTATTTTGATTTCGATCGAACTCAATCTAATTAAATTTAAATTAAAAAATAAAACTGAAATAATAATATTTGCATTTTATTCTAACTTAGATTGGATGAATAATTCAATAATATATTTAAAAGTTTTCAGAAAAATGAATTATTGTAAAAGAAATAATACTTTATTTATCTAAGAGTATATTTATTTTTCACTTTAATTTGAAACATTAAAGTATGTAATTAAAGTTGACATTGGCAAATGGTTAAGTTTGTAATTTTGGAGATTTAAAAAAGTGTTATGTGAGCAGAAGAAGAGCAAATTAGTGCTTATGAAGATTGAAATTAAAATTTCCTTTCAATTGAAGGGTTTTTGTCCAGGGAAAGACTAGTCCTTTCTGCGAGCTGAGTAATGAGACCCAGTGCAATGGAATCGACCACCCTTGAAAGTTGAAACTGAAGGACTCTGTTTTCCTGAGAGCCAAATCTTCTGAATTTAACGTCAACCCTGAATGTGTTTAGGGTTTTTGGTAGTAATACATTCATATTCAGGTACATTCTTAAAAAACAGAGCTCATTGTTGCCTCAAGTTCTTTTCTCTTTACCATTTCTGGTTCTTTGCCGGTATTTTTTTTATTGCCTCAGCTATAATTAGTTGTAAGAGAATTGGGTATTTGGATTTTACTTACTAGTTTGGAGATTTGGAAATCTGGATTTTGGTTAGTAGTTGCTTGATGGCAAGAGGCCAACTTGCTTTGCTGCTTCGTATGTGTGCATCGAAGAACAGTATTTCTAGAGCTAAGTTTTTGGTCAGAACTCAAAATTTCGTTTCTTTAAGAGAATTTGACAACTGGGTATTGGGGAATAAGTATTGTTGTGCCTCTTCTTATGGGCGTTACCGTCAATTCTCAACCAAATTTGTGGACCTTTTTGCTTCTGAATTTGGCTCGAAGAATCCAAAAGACGTTGGGGCTTATAAGTCTGTTGATGAGAGAACATCTTCTTCGTCAATCCAAGATGGTGACGAAAAAAGCAATGAATATAGTAGTAGTAGTGTGACCGTTGTAGAAAGTGTCGAGTTTGAGGATGTTCTTGAGAATAGAGTTGAAGGCGGGATCTGTGAAGTCAATGAAGGTGGTATTACTGATTTGACAAGAGTTACTGTTGGAGAGGAAAACAATAGTGAGGGTGTGCTCCTGAAGGAAAAAGTTGGGAAAGTTAATGTGGCATTTCGTGACCCTATAGAGTTGTATCAAGAACTCTGTAATGCTCAAAATAAAGAGAAGCTGAAGCGATCGGATTGGCAGACTATACATGATGTATTCTCTTGTTTTGGAAAATCGGGATGGGCAGCCAATCAGGCTCTTGCAGTTTATATTGGAATGTCATTCTTCCCTACTGCCGTTAGCAAGTTCCGTGTCTTCTTCTCCAAGAGATGTTCTTCTGAGATTGCAATGCACTTGGTTATGCTTGGTCCATGTGATGAAGCTGTTAAATTCTTGTTTCCCATATTTGTTGAGTATTGTATAGAAGAATTCCCTGGTGAGATCAGGCGGTTTAAGAGTATGATTGAGTCAGCAGACCTCACAAAACCTCACACGTGGTTTCCTTTTGCACGAGCAATGAAACGTAAGATTATTTACCATTGTGGTCCAACAAACAGTGGTAAAACTTATAATGCATTACAACGTTTTATGGAAGCAAAAAAGGGTATTTATTGTAGTCCACTTAGGCTTCTGGCAATGGAAGTTTTTGATAAGGTCAATGCTCTTGGTGTTTACTGTAGTCTTCTTACTGGTCAAGAAAAGAAGAAAGTCCCTTTTTCAAATCATGTTGCTTGCACTGTAGAAATGGTCTCAAGTGATGAATTGTATGATGTTGCTGTCATTGATGAGATCCAGATGATGGCTGACCCATATAGAGGTTATGCATGGACAAGAGCATTACTTGGATTGAAGGCTGATGAGATTCACTTATGTGGTGATCCTAGTGTTTTGAATATTGTTAGGAGGATCTGTTTAGAAACAGGGGATGAATTGTATGAACAACATTATGACAGATTCAAACCACTAGTGGTTGAAGCCAAAACTCTATTGGGAGATCTTTGTAACGTCCTATCTGGGGATTGTATAGTTGCATTTTCAAGAAGAGAGATCTTTGAGGTTAAAATGGCAATTGAGAAATACACCAAGCATCGCTGCTGTGTCATTTATGGTGCCTTACCACCAGAGACTCGTAGGCAGCAAGCTAGCTTATTTAATGATCAAGATAATGAGTTTGATGTGCTGGTTGCAAGCGATGCTGTGGGTATGGGGTTAAATCTTAATATCAAAAGAGTTGTTTTTAATACTCTTTCAAAGTATAATGGTGACAAAAATGTTCCAGTTCCAGCATCACAAGTAAAACAGATTGCTGGAAGAGCTGGGAGGAGAGGCAGCCGATATCCAGAAGGATTGACAACTACCTTGCAACTGGAAGATCTGGATTACCTGATTGAGTGCTTAAAGCAGCCTTTTGATGAAGTTAAAAAGGTGGGTCTGTTTCCTTTCTTTGAGCAGGTTGAACTCTTTGCTGGGAAACTACCTAATGTTAGTTTCTCCCGGCTGCTTGAAAAGTTTAGTGAAAATTGCCGTCTTGATGGTTCATACTTCTTGTGTAAACATGATCATATAAAGAAGATTGCAAATATGTTGGAGAAGATTCAGGGACTATCCTTGGAAGATCGTTTCTTTTTTTGTTTTGCTCCAGTTAATATCAGAGACCCAAAAGCTATGCACCATCTTCTTAGGTTTGCTTCGGTTTATAGTCAAAAAATCCCAGTTAATGTAGCGATGGGCATGCCGAAAGGATCTGCTAAAAATGATGAAGAGCTCTTAGATCTTGAGAGTAAGCATCAAGTCTTGTCTGCTTATCTGTGGTTGTCAAATCAGTTCAAAGAGGGAAGTTTTCCGTATGCAAAGAAGGTCGAGGCAATGGCAACAGACATTGCTGAACTATTGGGTCAATCTCTTGTCAAAGCTTGTTGGAAACCTGCTTCAAGGCATTCAGGGAAACCAGAGCCCCAACAAATGGAAGTTGGCCAGAGTAGGCCTAAAGAGCAACAAAAGGAAGTAGGCTACATGAGGCCTAAGTCACTGATCAAACCACATATGAAGTAAGTGATTCTAGTTGAGCTGATAAAATGGTTTTCCTGCTAGCAGCCAAATTCTAGTAAATCACTTGCACTTTTTAAATTTATTTTTGCTTGTTACTGTCTGTTTAACTTGTGTACTATTTATAAATATATCCTAATTACATTGGTTTCACGGTCTGTTGTGACTGATAAAGATTTCTTCCTTCTGCCAGGCCTTGTGTCATAAATACGCTTGGCTTTCCCATAATTATAGGCATTATATATGTACAAGCAAAACTGAATGAATGATAAAACATGACTCCTTTACTCAATTGACACAATTCTACTTATTTGCAATATGGATGCAAGCGAAATCAATACAGGCAGCCATTAGGGGGGAAAAAACAAAGAAAATAAATTATTATATGGAACTTGAACCAATAAGTTAAATACTTTCATAAGTTGTCAACTGATTTCTTTTCTTCCTACCAGGAAAAGGCAAGAGGATCACTCTAAGAAGGTGAAAGCATAGTGATTTCTGCAGGTACATGCACTACTAGTAGATTCACATTTAGACTAGTAGCCACTCCAGCTTACTTTGGATTGTTGAGTCTCCGTAGTTTCTCATGCATTTCCAAGTGGGTGTTGATCTTAGCACTTCTGAAATAGCTCTGCATATGCCTTTTGATCATCTTCTTGATTATTTAGAGTATATGTTTATTTATTACTTAATTATTTACTTATTGGGAAGTAGCCTTTAGTCAGTTTATCATTGGGATAAAAGATACCAGGCTCCCTTGTAATTTAACTTATTATGAGAATAAGTCTTTATATGATTTTTTTGTGATTTTTAATTAAAAAATCTTTTCTTAAACTTCTGTTGAAAAAATAACAAGAAAACACACATGATATGAACAATATACATGGACCATTCAAATGTTGTTGATATGGAGACCCAATCAGTTATTAAATTCAACTCGAACCAATTAAATCAGTTATTTTAAAATTAGTAGTTTGAGTTGAGTTTAATTGGTTCGTGTTGCGTTTAAGAGTTAACTTAACTTAGATCATCATGTCAACAATATTTGATTTATCTAAGTATGCTATTCATATTACGTGTATTTTGTCGTTAATTTTTTATCATAAGCTTTTTTAAAAAAAAAAAATTTGAAAACTACAAAAATTGTTCAGTAATTTTATATATTAGAGATTTTTTTAAAATAAGTTAAATTGCAAGGGAGTTTTGTATCTTTTACCTATTTACTATTTACCATTATTTGATGCATCTATCAGATGTTGACATAGATTGTAGTGCTTGTCTTACAAAATGTACTGAAACATTCATATATCTAAATGCCCTGCCTGTCCATATGCACGGGAAAGCTTCCAACTCATAATTGCAGTTATAGTTTTGGATACATGACAATGTTAACAAACTGAATCAACAGTGAAATGTGCTTTCTCTGTCAGCCCCCTTCAGGATATGTGAATTGCCTTCTGTTCAAATGGCAAATTCATGAGCTTAGCTAAGCTGGTAAGATTACTTAGGAGCAAGTGGTTTTGATGAGGATCTACTTAAAAATGCAGTCAGATTGTTGATCAGTCATCTTAGTATCCTCCACAACATTACTATAATACAACGAGACTTTGTGATTGCAACCTTTGTTTCTTAATTGGAGAAATCTATTACCTTCTATTCGAATACTACTATGAAAAATCAGAGGAAATTGCATATCGGTGAAAAGCAATGGAAGTGTGCCGATGGCAAGCATTCTAACAATGTTGGGCCTTAATTTGCACCACCAGAGTATGATTTTAGTTTTTCTAGAGGCTATCAGTTTTGTACACTTCCCCCTAGTTTTGTCACTATGTAAATGTTGTTTCTTTTCTATCAGTCGCTTATGGTAATGTTATTTTTCTTCAACAAAAGCTTTTCTTTTCGTAATCGTATCTCTGTGCCCACCAAGATTTTGGATCCAGCTGCTTTCATCAATCACCTGTAGAAGTTCTTGTGGTGACTGCCTGCGGAAAGCAAAGAAGAAAATCAGCTCTACGTTGGAATGTTAAACGCAAACACTTCTACATGTTTTATAGAAAAAGACTGGGTACGGCCTTACTTCCCTGTAGACTCTGTGTCAATTTAATGAACTCTTTAATGAAGGGGGTCTTGTATGGAGGTCTGCTGGGATCAAATTTTGTACAATAGCATCGCAGACCACACATCTGTGCTCGTAAGGGCTTCCTTTCCAAATTGTTTTTGGTCTACAATCCTCACACCACAGCAAGTGTTCGCATGGAGAGTTGGCCCACAATAACCTTCGCTGCTGGCACCCAAAGCACTTGCCCTGCTCCAGGCTTGTTTTGTATTTCTGTATACAGCAGCAAAGTCAATTGCTTTATTTGGTGTATCATTAGTAATAATGCTGTCAAGACTGAAAATGGACAGTAGAACTTTCCCATTCCTCACATCATAGAAATCAAATTCACGAAGAAAGAAGACCGATCTGTTATTCCGTTTTCTGGCAAGATCCTCCAGGACTGGATGGCTTTCTTGTGGACTGATTTGCTTCCCTCTGAAGATTGGGTCTGGCTTCAAAAATTCAAGAAACCTCGAATTCTCTGTTACCAAACTTTCCTCTTGACTCGAGTAAGACAACTTTTGGGATACCTTAAGGCTGCTCATATTCAAATCATCTCTTTCATGGTGAACAGATGGAAGATCCTCAGAGTTCCTTGAGTAATCAGAATCATCATCGACATCATTACTAAATGATGAAGCATAAGAGCACGGGCTGTGTATGGGGTCTGGAAGGGGTACAGGTTGTTGCACTGGAGGCTTTGAAAGGCTGGGAAGAAGTATCATGTGGTTGGCATGTTTTTGTCGACCAATAGGTATATATTCCATACGACAAAGGTCAGGAAAAGACTTCAAGAAATCACTAAGCTTTGGGAAGCCAAGAGAGGCATGGTCCAGCTCAAGTCCAAAAGAAGCCCTGAAATCAGATTTGAGAGAAGAAAGAGCATATTCTCCTTCACTCTTCGTTACCTGTTGTAAGAATCTAGGGAGCCACCTTTTCAGAGTTTTTAGCCATGCAGGAATGTCTTGATTGTGTGCTTGAGATTGAACAGAAGATGCCTTTGGTTTACCAGATATCAATTTGTCAACCCAAGATGTTAGTATGGACGATTTATCCTCTTCCGGGGCCTTACAGTTAGATGTCTCTTTTATAGTCTTCTCTCCAACTGTCTGCAACTCTTGCATGTCTTTGGTTGTCTTAATATTGTATGTCAGGCAACTGGGGATCTCCTTTGTGTTCTTCTCTTCATGTATGTCGGGCTGTAGCAGATGGCGGAAATTCTGTTCTTCAAAATGATGAGATGATTTTCGACACTGAACTATCAAGAGGCGTTTTGGGACAACACTCGTGATTTCAACTTGCTTGCCCATGATAGTCACGTAGTGTGCTTCAACAGCTGCTGAAACGGACCATCTATCTTCAAAGGTGACAAAGCCAAATCCTCGAGGCTCTATTCTATCTCCTGTTTGAGTTCCAATTACTACTGCCTCATCTACTGAACCAAACTGCTCACTGAAAAATTTGCCCAGCGAACCTGTTTCAAGGACAAACAAATTACCGATCTCTTGTTTTGATCTGAGATGAGATTCCAAAAAGTGATGCAATAGATGGAGTTCACTCGTTTGTGAAATTATCATTTGATGGTTAACGTTCAAATGAAGAATAAATGCAGCGTATACTGTCACAGATATCTAACCCGAATCCAAGCCAGTAGGAAGACCTGCTACAAAGACTTTGTGTTCAAGATTCCTTGAAAAGGAGTAAGTCACGTCTCTTTTTGCCTTAGCCGGTAGAGGATTCTCTTCATCATGCACGTATAGGCAATCAGTGCCTCTAACACAGCCACCTGGAGAGTTGAAGTATCTACAGACATCTCTCTTGACACTGGAGCATGTCCTATTATTATCCATAAGTGGTAGATAACTGTGAGACCAAACAGATTGAACATAAACTTGCAAGTTGTAGAATCTCAAACTCAGCGTCAAATGAGCTGAAAGAGACCTTTTGGTGATACTGCCGTGGGCTCCAGAGGTTAAAAACTCATCGCAGTTAAAAGAGTTAAACTCATCCACTTGTAATGAAGCAGTTCGTTTCTGGTGAATAGATAGTGCACAATTTGCTGCATATATGAACAAGGAACATTGAGATTTGAGTGCATTATGTAGCAATAACTTCTCTTCCCTATCAAATAATTTGGATTGGATTAGGTTTTCATCTTACATAGGCTAATATTGTTTGAGGTTAGAATGAAACGCATGTCTTGAGTCTCTGCAAGATCTATAGGTCTTTGTTTTCTGTGAGAGAAAATTAGCATTGGATAACACATGCCAGTACAGGAAATATGCATAGACGAAGAAAGGGAAAAAAAATGTTGATATTTGAGGGGAGGGATAAGCTTGAAAAGGGAGCGGTTGTTTCTAACCGCAAATTGAAGACTTCAGTGCTTGCTCCCCAACGTAAGAGAAGCTCAACGCAATCCTTCAAGTCATTCTTCACCGCAAAAAATAGTGGGGTTTCTTTACTTTCTGTTCTACAGTTGATGCAATCTGGATCTATCAATAGAAGGACCTGTTGTCGATTTGATGTTAGACCAAAATCTCAATGTTGATAATTTCAGATTTAAATAAGCCACGAATACCTGAAGAGCCTCTGCATTTCCACTGGCGGCTGCCATATGAACTGCATTTAGCCCCAACTTGTTTTTCTGGCTTACTCGAGCCCCATGCTTAAGTAAGAGCCATACTATCCTGTAAATATGGAAATAATTAGAGTTCGAATGGACAGCTGATGTTTGTTAATGGATGCTTGTCCGTATTCTCGTGAATGAACTTGAGAGAAAGAGGGAAAGAGACAGACTGGAGATGCTTAGGACTGGAGCCCTTTGATGACTTGAGGCACCAATGAAGAGCAGTATTTCCTTCAGCATCAACATCATTTATGTCTGTGTTACCCTTCAAAAGCAACTCGATGACGGCTTCGTCTCCTGCCTAAAAGAATGCAAAGCAGGCTCTCATCATGGGTTTCAATAGAGTAATAGATCACAGTTGCATGTAATATATAAAAACACAAGCTGCTTGGATATGCCTTTTCATGAAAGATCATACTCACAAACCAGAGGCCCCTTGGAATTAATAACATCGTATAACAATAAACATCCGACGATAAACGTCTAAAACGTATCATCTGTGCTAGTTACGTAAAAGGCTTCTTCATGCAGAGAATTGAAATAAATGTTATACATGTCTTATGTCTATATACATGTATAAACATAAACACCAAGTTTTTGAGTGACAGAAATAGCGCTCATCGGAAAATGAGCAAGGTAAGAAAAAAGAAAAAAAATTAATATAGTAAATAATAATAATAGAGTTTAAAAAAATCGTGCCACTAAATGTTCCAAGTTCTAACAGAAAAATCATGACTTTATTAACAGATGCGAAGTAAAAGACAGACGGACAGAGGAGAGAGTTGAAACGATGATAGTTGTTAGCCGTTACATGCATGGAGTCTGTACGAAGTATTCTAGTGGAGGCGCAAGATGCATTCGGTTTTACAGAGGCAACGGCTTCTTACTGCGATTTCAGAAGCAAGCTGCAAGCCTGAAAGCTTTATTTATCATTATGCATCGTGCACCTGTTTGTCGGTAAGCTGTGGTCCCACAACTACTCGAATTAGTACAAAGGCCTCGGAGGCTCGGGCAGCGGTACTTTTTTGTCCTCAAATTTACCAAAATGTCCAGGTCTTTACGGAAAGACGAGAGCTATAGTACGCTAAAACTGTCGTTTGCTTATTGCTTAACCTAATCCCAACTAGTGACCTATCGTTTCCACTTACGAATGATTAATGACTACAGGAAAATTATAAAGAAAAAGTCTGACCTGTGACGCCAAGATTAACGGTGATGCTGCCTTCTTGTCCGTATAGCCGTTTTGAGGAATTACATCGAAGAGCTGAAGCAACTCGATCTCGCGGAGCAAGAGCTTCCTTTTCTCGGCGCTCTTGCTCCTCGAAGGAGAAGAGTTCTTTTTTACTGCTCTTAATGACGACGCAGTCTGGCCAAGAGCCAGCGCCTCCCTGATCACGAATTCATAAATCGTGGTCTCTTGTTTGGAACCCGAATCAGTTTCATGCAACACCAAGAGCATATCCTTTATTCTCTCAGCCGCTACTTTGATGAGAATAGCCAAGTCCACTACACGCCCCCCCATGGCACATCCATAAGCCACCTGGTCGAGTTCCTTGGTCTTCTCGCTAAGAAGCTTTACCGTCGTTAAATCCTACACACATCACATCGATATCATCCAATCAAACAGTCCTCTTTCGTAACAAAGTCAGTCGCTGGCTGCTTTCTGAGTAACCAAACGAGGTATAACAAAAAGTTTCACCTTTTCATTGAGTTGAACGACCAAATCTTCAATGCAGAGGTCACCGGGATTCCAAGTCACACCCACTCTGGAATTCACCAGCAATTAAAGCAAAAATGGCAAATGTTAAACATTATTGGAAGGCATGGACAACCGAAATTAAGAAACGAACCGGAAATGGAAAAAGCAGCATTTCCCAAAAAAACCTACAACTTTAAACCAACTGATCGAAAATACACAAAGCACAACTTAGTGAATAAGTAAATGAGAGAAAAGCAATACTTTCCAAAAAAAAGAAAAAGAGACTGTGTTTGTTTCGACGTTACCTGAGAGTGGACAGTGCCAGCTCCAGAGGAAGCAGTGCGCGTTCGTCTCTAGTCCTCAGGTCCGCACGCGCGCGTTTCTTCAACAACATTTCAACGCAACGTGCCGCGTTAGCCACGGCAGCCGAGTGCAACGGCGCCTTCCCAAACTCATCCAACTCGTTGACTAGTGGCACCGCACCAAGGTCGCCGTTGACCAGCAATGCGGCGCAGTTGACGGCGTCGTACTCACAGCAGAGATGGAGAAGCTTGGAGACCGAGGCTCGATCAGCAAAAGACGCTCCGTCTGAAAGAGATGTTAGCAGTGGTTTGTCGTCTTGTGCGATGGCTTTGATGATGCTTGATTCAAACTCGCAATCTCCATTTCTTTCTTCTTCTTCTTCACTGATACCTGACTCCATAGCTCAAACTTTGGAGATCAAGTCTACATATTTCCCGCGATTCAGTGAAAGTTAGCTCAAGCTCGTGAGAGAGCAGAGCAAATGATAACCAAAGAGAGAAGATTTCGAGAAAGTTCGATTGAAGAAGCTCCAAAATTTCGTCTTCGTCAAGTAAGCTCAAACCCTAGCGAGGTGACGTCTCTATCGCCATGGGAGAGAGGACGATGCTCTTTGATACAGTTACAAACTTACAATTTATAGAGGGATGTTGCCTGAATAGACGAAAGTAGCCCTATTTGAATAGTACAGTCTGATTAAAAAACAGTAAACAACGAAGGGCATTTCCCGGAATTGGAACATCTCCAATACTTGATGTGACGTGATATGATGTTTAGGACAATTAAAATGAAGTATACTCCCCTCATATGTATATATCCGACGGTTTAAAAACGAAAATTAATCGATTCGAATCAAAATTAATTTAAGTGTGGATAATTTAGAAGTATATTTTTATAATTAGTACCTTCCTATGATATTTTATCATTTTATGAGCAACCAAAAAAATGGAAGTATACTAAAATATGAAGCAATTAGATTTATTATAAAAATAATATTTTATTATTTTAAATTACTAAATAATTATTTTTTGGTATTAAAATAAAAGTTTTAATTTTTTATCAAATATCTTAAAAATTATCATGTAATTATTTATTTTATGTATAATTATTTTGTCACATCTTAACAGCAACTAATTAAAATAATATAAAAGAAATTTAATTAAATTTATTTTATTAAGTACAATATTACAAAGTAATTTTTAGACATTAAAATAATAAAAATGATATTTAGTATTAATAAAATTATAATCAAAACTTAATCTTTTAATAATATTTTAAAAGCAAAACCGATTTTATATTTTAACATTGAATCAATTAATTTTTTATTCAGTTTTTATTTTTTTAGTTTAATTTAGTCTAATAATCTTTATTTTTAATGATTAATAT
>JANITW010000001.1:45527492-45539541 GCA_027564335.1 Erythroxylum williamsii | reverse complement strand
AAAATTATTTGAAATTTATACATTTTAAATTTATTAATAATTATTAAATTAATGTTATAAATTAAATTAAAATTGTGATTATTATTTATTATTATAATTTTTGAAGACATAGTTAAAAATATATAATACAATTTTATAATATGACAATGAACTATTTTGTAAATTTTAAAATAATTCATAGACTATTTCATTAATTTAAAAAATTACTCGAAACGGTATTCGGTATTAACCGATATTGGTACAGTACTGTACTATAATCGAATTCAACACCAAGCTCGATACGGTATTCGTAACATTGGTAATTACTGAAACTAGTTAGTACAACTAATGACTAAAAAATTTAACCAGTTCAATCGATTCAATAATACAAAATTTGAAACTTTCAATTTTCCATTTCGATTTTAATTTTTTGGTTTAGTTTTAAATTTTTAGTTCGATTTACTTTAATAATTCTTTTTGTTAAAAATCGATGAATTTATTAATTAATCAATAAGTTTTTATAAATTAATAAGTTCTTGTAAATTAAAATAAATGAATTAATTATCATTTAACGATCTCTTTTTTAATTAAATTTCAAATTCGTTAGTGAATAAAGATAATTAATTTTCAGCATATTTTAAATTATTTAATTTTATTTAATTTTTGTCAAAATTTTATGACAATTAATATCGATTGAACTTCTTATTTTATTAGTTTAATGTTTGGTTGAGTTTTAAAAATATTTAAGTACAAAGCACATAGGATCCCTTACAAGTGACCCCATGCTGGTTCTGAATGTGCAAACATTTCCTTGGTCTCCTAACAACAATGATGCCATCTGAGATTCTGAATTGACAACAACATATCATGGAATAGGTTTCTTCTCCAAGGATTATCCCTTCTAGTTTTGGTACCTTTGTGACCCTTAGCTTTTGTTAGAACATGTGCATAGAATAAGTTGTAGAGGTTCAAGAGAATTTACTCTTAGGGATATTAATGAACTAAATTAGACTTCATCTTAACTTAAATTTTTTATTGAATTGAGTCAGACCAAAAATTTTAGAATAAGTTGTTAATGAGTCAGATTAAACTCGAACTTATATTAATTTAAAGCTTCAGTTCGATGTGGTGATATTGATACATTTTTTCTAATTTTAACTTATGAAAAATTAGTTGGCAAAGTTTTTTCAAAGAAAAATTATTTATTTAGTCCTTAATTTTTATTAAAATGTATTTAATATGTTAATTTTGAACTTGTGAATTATATTTTAATGAGATAAGTGTAGACTAAAGAAATATATCTAACTCTATAATTTACAAGTTCAAGTTTATATGGAACTTATTTAGTCTTTAAATATTTATTAAAAATGTATTTAGTATGTTAATTCTAAAATTGTAAATTCTATTTTGAAATACCTTTTAATCTTTTAATTTGAAGAAGAAACAAATAAAAAAAATAAATCATCAAAATTTTTAATAGAAAAAAAAGGAATTTTAGGAATCTACTCATTTCTTAAACTTTTGTCGTCTTCAAATCATGATGGTGCTTAAATTATACTTGCATTGGTAACAGTGAAAAATCCAAACATACCCAAAAGTGGAACAAGGAGATCTTTTCTACTCTTACTATAAACCTGGTCTGTAGAAGGTGGAAAGGTTTAGATAAGTGAAAAAAAAAAGTCAATCTTGGAGTAATTAACTGTTCTAATTAAAGTTTAAGAGAGTTGACTAAGCTTAACACTCATGTGCAATGCAGTAACCTTCCAAGATTAAACAAATAATCAAAGCTTAGTGTCCACGATACTCCATTATCCTTTGGTGTCGAGCAACACAAATCACAGACATGCAGAGAACTCCGGTGATGTTGGATTTATTAGAGTAGCATGTGTTTATTTATTTATTGATTACGTGCTAAGAATATGCATTAGCGTAGCAACAGCATCCCTATGTACATGACATTAGCATAGCAACAGCATGCCAGAAGAGCTGTAAGATTATGCTTAACAAATCAGGGTGTATCTCTGTTTTGAAAATCGAACTAGACCGGTCGGTCTGATTGGTCGACTATTCGGTCCGGTTTATTATTTAAAACCGGTTCTCAATTGAACCATTGAGAACCGGTCAAAACCGGTCAATTGATCAGTCGGACTGGTCCGATTACTGGTTCAATAAAATTTTTATTTTTTGTTTTTTATTTTTATTTTTTTTGTATATTTTTGTATTTATTAATATTATATATAATTAAATATAATTATTGCATAATTATGATGTCACACCGGTTCGACCGATGGTTGAACCGGTTGAACCAATCAAACTGGTAACCAGTAAAGCCTCCGATTCGATGACCTATTCGGGTTTCAAAACACTGAGGTGTATAGTACCCACAGTACTACTTCGGTTCAACATTGTCTTTGTACAAAACATGCGTAGATGCTAACCTATTCGAGAGAGTCTAGATCTCCTGTCCAATATTATGGTGTCTTATTATGTCAAATGAATTTCAGCCGTTTATTTATATGAGTTCTGTGTAGATCCCGCGTGAGTCCCGTAAAATAAATGATTGAGATTTCATAAGACAGAATAAAACAGGATAATATTGAACAGAAAATCTTAGTCCAAAAGCGTAAGCACTCGTGTGGTGAAAAGGTAAATGCTAGTGTTCCTTGTATTAATTACACAAGTAGATATAAGTTTGAACTTGGCATTTTAAGCTGGGAATGATGAGAACTATGTTTTAAACTCTGCCTAATCCTTCTTTTTATCAGGATGAATGAGGCATTAATTCTACATCAGAAATACAAATATTGTTCCTCATAAACATTTATGAAAGATCTTTCATGAATGAGGTCGTATTCTTATTTATGAGTGATAACGGGCCGAGTTAAGTTAACCACTAAGTGTGAATTTAATTTAATTTATTAACTTCAAATCAAATCTGAATAGTCTAAAGTTTAATCAAACAGATACTAAATTGTTTTGAATCAATTTGGATTATTTGGTTTTTTTGACTAGACTTTTTAAATTTGAACTTGATTTAAAAATTGATTAATTCAGACTTAATCCATTTAAACCGGGTCTAAATTATTATTTTTATTCATAATAGAATGATTTCTTAAAATTAATTGAACTTGATAAAAAAAATGAAAAGTCTTACTCTAACCTCTATTTAACCCAAATACTTAAATTTGACCCCGAATAAATTAAGTGTTACTCATATAACTTTAAATTAGATTGAGTCATATTAGTCCAAAAAAATTTTATTATGCCTACTCTTATTTTTTAGGGTAAAAGACATAAACTTCTTATATAGTTTAAGAAAGTTTAGAAAAACCTTTTGATCTTTAAAATTTTTTAAAAAGTTTCCAATAATTTTCAAATTTCCCAAAAAACCTTTTCTTTTAGACTTCAAATAAAAAATAATGACAAAACACATATACTATAAATAGGACTAAGCAAATGTTATTTTTATAATAATTCAACAGAGTTCTTAAAATCGAACTGAAATAAGTAAATCTTATAAAATAAATAATTTATTATAATTATCTTTAATTATTAATTTAAGTTAAATTTAATTTGTTCGAGTTAAGTTTAAGAGTTGAATTGAGTCATTGTATCAATAAATTTTGATTATCATATATTTAATGTTTATAATATATTACATGTATTTCTTTGTTATTCGAAATATTAAAAATGATTTTTTGAAATTTTAAAAATTGGAGCACTTTTAAAAAACAACTTAAACTACATTAGAGATTTATGTCTTTTAGTACTCTTTCCTTTAGTCGCCATATACCACATATCTGTAAGTCTGGGGAGCTCACTTATATGGGAGATCTACATCATAGGTCAAGTGATGAAATATATTTGTGGGTTTTGACACCACACTTCAACCTAAAACTTTAAGGCATTAGGTTTATGGGTCCTTTTTACTTATATGTCATTCACTAGCTCCATTTCTTTTCAATGTGGGATTTTCACTCACACTTGACTTCCCAACAATCTTCTCCTCAAGTGTGAACTTTCACATTGGGCTTGAACTCTCCTTGAGCGAAAACTTTTTTTTACTTAATAGCTCGAGTATATGGTGTCACCAAAAGCCCTTCTACTCTACTAGTCTGAGCCCACCAGGAGTCTTCTTGCTGTTCTTCGTGGGGAGGTAATCACAGAATTCGACCACCATCTCCATACTCGTCCTTTGCCGAGCCATCGACTCTGATACTACTTGTAGGTCTGGGAAGCCCACTTACATGAAAGATCTACACCATGGGTCTAGTGATGAAACATATTTGTAAACTTTGACACCACACTTCAACCTAAAATCTTAAGATATTAAGTTTATGGGTCATTTCTACTTATACGTCATTCACTATATTCATTTCTTTCAAATGTAAAATTTTCACTCACACTTGACTTTCCAACGATATCGGAGTAACTTTCAAATTGAGAATCACAAATGACAATCGTATTAAAAATGTGAAGTAAATCATGAACGCGAAGGAGAGAGAGGGAGGCAGAGGATTGTTTTGTTTTGTTATATTAGATTAGATTGACAGGGGAAATAGTGACAGTAGGTCACATGGATATGATACAGAAGAAGAGAAGAGGGTGCAGAGATAGATACTTTCTCATGTCAGATGAAACTACACAAACGTCCCCTTCAGAATAGCGAAAGCCCAATGACCATTTCTCTTCCCATCTGCTTTGGCTTCTTCCTCTTGGAACTTGTGCTTCGAATCTTCCTTCCCTCTCCTTTCATCTTCCTGGCCTGTGTGTTTCACTCCCTTTTGCAGTCATTTGCTATTTACTTGCAATCTTACACTTGATTTGGTTCACAGTATAAAAGACATAAGAGACTCCTTTGTAGTTTAATCAATTTTTTAAAAAAATGCTTAATCTTTAAAATTATTAAAAATAATCATTATAATTTTAATTTCCTAATTTTTTTTATAATTACGTTAACAAATAACGACAAAATTATTTTTTAAAAAACGAAGGAACCCGCGGTACAAAACACATATGGTTTAACTAACAAATGTAGAATAATTTAATGTTATTGACATAACGATCCAATACAATTTTTATACTCAATATTTTAAAAACTAGACTGAAATTTAATTTGGTAAGATAAAGAAGTTTAAGGTTTAAAAGACTCAATTTGTATTATAATGTCATAAAATTAGTATAAAATAAATATTGAAGTAAATTAAAAAATTTGGAATAAGATTAAAAAAGATTATTATTGTTCATCGAAGAATTTGAAGTTTAATTTAAAAAAGAGACATTAAAAAAAACTAATTTGTTATGGTTTATAAAAATTAGTTAGATTGCAAAAATTGACTGATTAATAAATAAGCCTGCCAATTTTTAATGACAAGGATTATAAAAATAAATCAAACTAAAAAATTTAATTTGTTCAAAATTTTTATAGTTGAATCGACTGAACTGATTCAAAAATTTAATTATTATTTAAACTTAACCTGAACTAATAATTTAAAATAATTACAATAAATTATTAATTTAAATTGAGTTTGATTTATTTTAGTCAAATTTAAAATTTAAATTAGATGCAAACTTAAAAACACAAAAAATCTCGTATCTTTTATCTCATATATTATAAATTCAGATCATCCTAAAAGATCAAACTGGACCCCAATTCCCAGAACTTGCTCAAAATAATTCAGATTTCAATTTTATATGTTAAATTCATGATTCCAGGGCATCATCTGCAATTAAAAATGTTCAAAAGGAAGGGAAAAAAAAAAAAAAGCAAGGAGAGAATCGTTTTTCTTTTTAAAATTTATTTCATGGCCCATGCTACATGCCAGAGCTGGAAACCCACTCACCAGCACATGTAACCTCAACTAAGAAATGCTTTTCTTTATCTGCTATGATCCAACCTAAGAAGTTTATCAAAATTTTGAAAAGAAAAAGTAAGGGAAGCAAAGTGTGTGTCATTCACAGCTATCAAATTCCCCACACTCCAAAAATGGATATTGAAGCAAATTTTGATCACTTCTATACACCAATCTACAACCAAACGATGAACTTGAAAATGGTGGGCAAGATCCACTTTTTAAAGGTTTCTTTTTTTGAATCAGTTGGTGGTGAATTGGGGTTGGTTCAATGAGAATGGTGCCTGCTGCTCTGGCCATTGCCAGAAACCTTGCTGCTCATCGATGCCATTGAACATGTTGCAGAAGTTTTCGTCTTGAACCAAATGATCAACTTTCAGGCCTTGAAGCTCTGGCCTGGTTGCACCTTGGAGAAGCTGAGTCATGTTCGTAGGCCTGATTGAAGTGGAGAAGAGTTGTTTCGTGCTTCGTTGTGAAGATAGTGGAGTTCCGTCCACTGGAGTTCTTGAGATGTCTAAGTTTATATCACAACTGTTCTCGCTTCCATTGGTCCAGGAAACCTCAGTTTGTTTCTTGAGATTAACATCATTTGAATCACTACCCTTTAGAGCCAACAACTGTTGCATTTGAGCAAGAGAGTGAAGAAGAAAGGCCAGGGGATGGATAGATACAGATCATGCCAAGTTCATGTCAGAAAAAAATAATAAAAAGAAAACTTGCAAACATGTCAACTTGAAAACTGGAAACATTTAATTAAGCTTTGTAGTGTCTGCAAGTTGTTTCTTACTTAATGTTGGATAATGAAACTGAGCCAATAGAATCATGTACTTTTTCCAGGACGAGATATTCCTCGAAAATTTGTTACAGAAGAAGCAGATTAAGATAAGCATTCACGATAATGGAAATTGTTAGAACTTCTCAAATCAGAAATTCAATCACGCCATATTCTTCTTCTTATTCAAACAACAGAAATTTCCACTCTTTAGAGAGAGCTATGCGTACCTCTGAGTGAAGTTTCTTGTTCAGGGCCTGAAGAGCATCATTATCGGCTTTTAGTGCATCAAACTGTTTCTTCAACACTTCATAATCTTTCTCCAGTTGCTTAGTCTTCCACCTTGCTCTCCTGTTCTGGAACCATATAGCTATTTGCCTTGGTTGCAGACCCAAAGCTTTAGCCAACTGCATCTTCCTCTCAGGCTCAAGCTTGTTCCCCAACTCAAAGCTCTTCTCAAGTGCCTTAACCTGCTCCAAGTTGAGTCTCTTCTTCTTCTCCCCTATTTGTGACCCGTCATCTGAGAGCTCATCGTCTCCTCCATTCACTTCTTCACACTTCTCCATACCAGAAAACGACATGGATCTCTTCATCATGAAATGCCCTCCACTTCCTGCACAACCATGAATCAAATATGCGCAACATGCATATAAACGCACCCACACACAAAAGAAAAAATAAGCCATTCACACAACAGAAAGAAGAAGACGCAGACCGGGGAAAAGCTGTGGAGGGCAAGAAGGGAGAGAGTTGAGGGAGGAAGGTGAAGGAAGGTGGTCATTCTGATGATGATGATCTTCATGGGAATGGAACAAGAAAGCATGAGGAGGGTAAGCCATCTCAATATTCACCGCATAAGCTGGCGATCGAATTCAACTTATGATGAGCCTTTGAAGCTTATGGAAGAATTTCAGGAGGGAAGTGTACAGGTTTGAGATTATAATTCTGACCCCCTTACGAGTACTGAATCATGTTTGACAGATTAGAGAGAAGAGGACATGTTGGTGACGAGTGCAAAGACTGAAAGACAGTGAGTGATAAGAATGAGAGGTGTAGGTTATGCTGTGCAAATATATCAGGGATGGGGGCTTTCCTGGACCCATCCTATGACATGGGGTTTGCCTGTCATATGTTACAAAAAAACAAAAAAAAGACTAATCATTTGAACATTTACTTGACTTTGTGACACAAAAAGCTATGGTTTTGGTTACTAAGTTTTTAATTAAAGACTGTAATTATAACTATTATCTTATTTTTGTTTTGAAGTACTTTTTATTTATATATGGTGTTTAATATTTTTATAGAGTAAAAATACACTAAAAATCAGTAGTCTAAATTTATAATTAAACTTATGTTTAGCAATTATCACTATATTTATATCTTAATAATTATTACATGAAATATCAGTATTTAGAAAATGGTTGGAATTTAAATTTAAATTTAATAAATTTTTAAATATACAATTTAGTGATATTGTTTTTTAAAATTAAATTATACTTCTACATCTTATATTTTGCATGGAGAAACAATAAAATTAGAAAAAAATCAGAATTAAAAGAAATTGTTCAATATAAATTCTTTATTAGGCAACAAATTATCCAAAATTTAGACAAATAATATTTACATGAAAAATAAAACTGATTAAATGGTATATATATAGTAGTTCAATCATCATAGAGATCTGCTTAATAGCCATCTAAGCTCTATCACACAGGCCATGTGTGATGGGAAAACTGGGCAACATGAAAATCCAGAATCCAAGGAGAAGAAATTGTGGACAGATTGTTGTAACATGTCTCATGCTCATCCTATAAAAATCCATATATGGTGGACCTTGCACCTATTAATTAATATGTGACTGCTGGGTATCTGGCATTAGTTGAGCATTTTTGTTAGAAAAGTAATATATAGTGTATTTTAGTTGTGTTATCTATCCAGAATCCAAATGTCTAATCTTTTCATTCCGACAACTTAGTAAAATTCCGATGTGCAGGATTCGGAAAACTTCAGCAATACACAACTTTACTCCTAACTAGATCTAATTAATAGAGAGATTGTTTCTGATAAATTAACGTGAAAAATAAAATAATAATAATTAAAAATAAATTATAGATAAAATAACATAATAATAAAAATAAATAAATATGTATAAATAAAAATATAACAATACAAGTTTACTACAAAATACAAACTTCTGTAAATTGTGAGGTTATTAACATTCATAACATTACATGAAAACAATATTTTAGTTTGAAGAGTCAAAATCCGTCAAAATTGTAAATAAGATCAAAGAGCATATGTCTTGCTAGTAGCTCGTGCACTCTCAGTGTAATTAGAAGTTTAGAACAATTAAGATTCTAAATTAAGAAATTTAACACTAATTGCAATAATTCTATTGTAATTGTGTTTAATTAGGTTCATATAAATTCATATAATTTTATAATTTCCTTAATAATCCACAATCATAATAAAAACTAGTAATTATTAATTAATTTTTTCCAGAGATTAAAATAGACGTAAGTTAAAGAATATACAAATCAATAATTAAAAAATTCAATTAATTTAAATGGTTTAATTGTAAAAACCTTGATCTATTCAACTTTTCGGTTTGGTTTTAAACTTTTCAATTTGATTTACTTTAATAATTTTTGTTGCTAAAAATCAATCAATATGTTTATTAATAAGTTTTTATATTTTTAATCAAATTTTAAAAAGTTTGATTAATTAAAACCATTTTTAATCATATTTCAAATTATTTAATTTTGTTCAATCTTTAACCGGTTTTCTAAAAATCTAATATCAATTGTACTTTTTAAACTTTACCCTTCTTATTTTATTTGTTTAACTTTTAATATGATTTTTAAAACGTTGATATAAATGGCAATCGGATGATTTTCTTTTTCTTTAAAACAAAGGTTGATGAGCATCTCCACATTTTTGGCACCCACTTTCATCAAATCTTACATGCCTATTTCATGGCATGAAACATGTCATTTATAGTACTATCCATGATGGAAAAATCATTTCCTTCTTTTACTTTTTAGCCTTCTTTTAAGAGTATCTAAGGTAAATTCTTTTTTCTAGAACGATTCTATGTTGCGTTGATGGGTCCTATATTGTATTCGCCTACAAGAAAGCTCCTCACATGCATTTATTGGAAGTTTAGGGAGAGTACAACTTTGATATAGGGTGGAACCATGTTATTCCAAGTTGTTTCCTCGCCTCCATATTTATTAATTAGATAAGAAGAAGAAGAAGAAGAAGAAGAAAGAAAAAAAAAAAGAAAAAGGTATTCTGAATCTTCTCCACATGCATTTCTGCTCCCATGTGCCCCTGTTCCACCTCCTTTCCTGTCTCCCTCTGTAGCTTGATAGGATTTCTCAACCACAATGTTCTTTTAAGATCTATGTTCTTCTTCTTTGCTTGTTCATAGAAGTGGCAAATTTGGTATGATTCGTTCCTATTCAAAATCAATGAAGCATGATCAAGTTGATTAGACGTTAGATCGATCAAGCTCAAGTCTAAAACTAAACTTAGAAATTTGATTAAAAGGAGTAAAACGACGTCATTTTAAAAAGTAAAATTAAAATTATCACGTTGTTAAGTTAGATTCGGATTATTATTTGAGATGCTCGAATCTAAATGAGTCAATTCAATGCATTTGATTGCTATACCTACTTATCCACTTACTTTACCCTTAAAAGCCATGACTTTCCACTTTTCCTTTCTTTAATGAGATACACTTATCAACTAATCCAATCTGGGACCAGCTAGCCAGCATCCATGTAGATTAGTAACTTTTTTCTTCCCTAAGCGATTCCATGTTGGGTTGTTGGGACTTCTTGTTACAGGCAGCTTACTTGGGCAGAAAGGATTAGCAGAAGCTACTAAACTTGTTTCTCCTTTTCTTAATACCAATATATATATATATATATAGATAAGTAGGAGTGACCTGAGTGGTTAAAGTTCCTCACTTAAGGCTCTCATTTTTAGGAGGTCTCGCTTTCAGCGACAGCTTAGGAGTTGGAGCTACTAGGGAACCTGGAAGCTGATGGGAACCTGATGTTGAGGAAAGGGGAGGTCAGCGATCAATCATCAGCTAAACAATTATATGAAGACTCCTTATGCGCAGATATGTACAAGCGACGTAAGAACCTGAGAGACCTTGGAGTTTTCAAGTTTACCCCCTCTAGGACTTTTGGGGTGAGCTCTTAGGGGATTAGGATTAGTCCGGTTAAACTGGGATACCTAATGCAATAAAATATATATATATATGATCTCATGTAAAAAAAAAAAAACAAGAAACACCCATTTAGAGATGCTTTAAGATTCGTTTAAATCTTAAAAGGAGTATGAAATTATCTATAGCAACCTGACAATTCCTGATGTAAATGATTGCCAATTAATATATATGAATGTTGACAACTGTTTCAGGTTAACCTTTTATTTGAGTGAAAGTTGGAGCCTTTTCTGATGCTACTGGGTGATGAACAGATCATGTAATCCACCAAATTCTGATCCTGTGCAGTGTTCCATGTAAAGCATATTCCTTTTAATCCTTAAAGCAGGCAATAAAACAAATTCTAAATAATAATAATAATATTAATAACAATAGTTATTGTTATCAAAATACAGATAAGCCTACCTTTACATAATAAATAAATTGTAAACACATGTCAATGTGTTAATGCTTTTTCTATCCTTGATAACAGGAAATTAATTTGTAAGTACGTTCTTGTCTTCTTAAATTCCTCAATGAGGACAAGAGACCTAGGCTTTCATCGAAATTGGGTCACTGCCCATTTTCGTGAGATCTCGCTCAACTTTGGGACATCGGAAAGCCGCAATTAGGCAACTGGGTCTGGTTCAGAAATTATAATGCCGCACACACTTTTAATAACGAGTGAAAATTATACACTTCTCTTATAGTTTAATTAATTTTTAGTTTTTTAAAAAAGTTCTTTCTAGTTTAAATTTTTTAAAAAATATTCTCATAGATTTCAACTAAAAAATAACGATTAAATAAATATAAATATTATATATAAACTAATTAAGTGTCTGTTTGGATAGACTTTTGAAAAGTTAATAAGTACTTTTCTTTGTCATAAAAGCCTTTTTAAAAAAATAAGTATTCAACTATAAAATAAAAAAGCACATTTTTAATAGACATGACTTTTTTTAATAGATTTTTCAGATCAATTAATAAGCCTATGTTTAGTCCCTTTTATCCTTATGTTTTACACATATTTCTAATAATATCTACAAACTCGTCTTCTCGTTTATTATTTATTTAACTATTTATTCAACTTGAATATTTATTTTAGAATTTATATAATATTATTTGACCTTATTATATTTTTAATATTTATTTTTAGTATCAATTTATTTATGGTAGAATCCATACAAAATATTTGATTAGATATATCTTCATTTATATTTCATATGG
>JANITW010000001.1:45498555-45514346 GCA_027564335.1 Erythroxylum williamsii | reverse complement strand
ATCTAACCAAATCTTTTATATGGATTATAACATAAATAAAGCTAATATCAAAAATAAATATTAAAACATATTAAAAAGTCAAATAATATTATGTAAATAAAAAAAACGTGAAGATGAGTTTGTGAATATTGTGGAAACTATATGTAAAATATAAGGACAAAAAGGACTAAAAACAGACTTATTAATTAGTTTAAAAAACTTTTTAAAAACTAAAATAATATATGATATATTTATAAAAGACAATCAAACAATATCTTCATAGAGACATGATATGCGAAATTTGAGAAACTATGCAATTTTACTCTTAATTAATTAAAAAATTATTTTCAATATATTCACTTAAAAACGAGAAAAAATAAAAGAAAAAAAATTGAGAATTGTTAAAAGAATACGTAAACACATAATTGCATATAAATAATAATTAAATAAAATAGCAATAAATGAATAATTCAAAATAAAAATTTAAAAACTAAAATATTAAAATATTCAAAATAAAAAAGGATAACAACAAAAATAATAAATAAATTTGTAAAAATAAAAAGCACATAAATAAACAAACGAGAACGAAGCGTGATATATGAAACATTTATGCACATCTGGTTGATTTTTCACTAATTTAATGAATCATCTTTTTCTTTAAGCGATCATACTTAAAATAAATGTTTTAAAATTTAGACCGAAAGTAAACCGATACGAAAAGAAATTTAAGGTTTTAAAAGTTTAATCGGTGTTATACCATGTTAAACTAGTTAAAAATTAAATAAAATTAAAGAATTTGAAATATAATTGAAAGAGATTGTTTTATTTATAAAAAATTAAAGTTTAACTGAAATTAAGATTGTTAAATGAAAATTAATTGATTTATTTTAATTTATAAGAATTTATTAATCTACAAAAATTGACCAATTAATAAACAAATTGATCAATTTTTGACAAGAGAGTTATTAAAGTAAAATAAAATTGAAAAATTTGACGATTAAAAGTTTTTATAATTAAATTAGGCATACTGATTAGATTTTTAAATCATTAATGTTAATGGGCTAAGTTAGAGTTGAGTCACTCCGGGCTCAGTCCAACCTGGCCCACCCCAACCCTTAGTTGGATGGCCAGTAGGCCGACCCTTGGCCCAATTCGCTCCATCCTTATTTAAAAAAATTATAAAATGATATCATTTTTGTTGTTTCGCTCAAACCATGGGCCTGTTCAACTTAACCCTTACTCAGGCCGATCTTGGCTAAATTATTTTGACTCGTGACCCAATCCATAGAATTGAGATCCTTGGTATTATCTTCAACAAACATTTAGCCCACTTAATGCGGAAATTTTGGTTGTATTGTGAAATTTTAAGTTCTTATTTCATATCCTAAAATAAGTATCATTTTAAATTCAAAACCGATTCATTAAAACTTTTTAAATTTAAGCTATCTTATAAATTTATATTTTTTATAACTTTTTAGTGACTATAAATATAAATCATTTAATAAAATAAAGCAAAATTATAAGATTATTTTAAAATAAAATTTTAATATTTTATAATAATACATATGAAATGTCAATCATAATCCATTAAAATGAAAATCGTTAAATAGCTATAATTTTATAATTTTGATAAGATTTAGAAATATAATATTATATGAACAACAATACATTTATTTCTCTTAACTCGACTCAATTTAACTTATTATTATTTTTAATAATAATATATAAATTATATAATTTGAATAAGTTATTTAACAAACTAATAATTTGAAATCAAATAACATAGTTTAAACTAATTACCATTTACAAACTCTCGATTAATCATATTTAATTTGCGATGTCCAACTTGAACTCTCAATCTTGTAAAAGCAGGAGAAGCTTTGGGATTCCTCCGTACGATGCTATAATAAGAACATCGACATGCCTTAACTCTTGACTTTAAGAGAATTTATGAATATGGAGAATACTAAAGTAGGCGATGGGAAATGTGAAGAAGGAGAAGGAGAATCACATGTGAACGAGGAATAACCCATAATCCCATACATGCACACCTGTTTGATTCAACAAGCGCTTTATAGCAACGTTTATATTAAAATTTAAGTTAGATTTTAATGTTTTTGGATAGCTCAAAATGAGCCATAACTTTTAAAAAATGTTCAAAATAAATCCTAATTGGATGAAAAAATTAACAATATTAGGTCTATATTAGATAAATGTCAAATGATATTTTTTAAAAATTTATTAAAATGAGACATTTTTTTATTTAAACTTAAACTCTTAAATATACCGTCTAACCTCCTCCAAGACTCACTTTTCTTTTAAACAATAAATTCTCCTGTCATTATCGTGACATTTAATTAACGGAGACTTGACAATGCTAATTTTCTATTCAATCAAAATCTTACGTTTCAAACAATTTTCAAATATTAGAGTTTGTTTTGATCGCTTAATTTTAGGGCAAACTTGAGGTTAAATTGATTATAGTATTATCAATCTTTTTAATTATATTAAATTCAAATTTGGATATAGAAAAATACGCTTCTTTATTATCCAAAAGGCTGTACAAATTCATGTAAACTTTGTGTCTAGGATCAAGGAACCTTGGTAATAAAAAATAGAGTAAATGATGAATGATAATGAAATTTAACTTATATTTTAATTTTTATAATTTAATATTTTAAAAGAAGATTATCATATATTTAACTATAAATACAAAGATGAGAGTTTTTTAATGAAATATTTAATTATGATAAAGTTTATAAAAAATCATAAAAGTAGTATTATAGATTTTTATATATACGTAAGTAATTTAATTTTAAAAATGTATACTTTTCTTATTGTTACTATCATCATAAAATAAGGGGCATCGAACTTTCAAAAATAGCCCAACCCCACGCCTGTGTTCTGGAGAGGGAAAAAGTACAAGACATAGATTGAGAGAGACTTTTTACAGGGTGGGTACCGGGTTGTGGTCATGCTTCATGGAGGTTTAATGAAAGTCTCTGTCTTTTTGAATTTCCATTTTTTTCCCAACCATTTTCCTCCTAGAGAAATCCCTGATTTTTTTTCCTTTTTGTCGATCGCAACCTGTATTCTCTTGTCACGAGACTCCCCTGAGTTTCTGAAACCAATTTCTTCTGTTCTGTTTTCAGTTTCGACTTGTCTTGACCTGTGTCTCTGTTCAATGGATTCCGTCAGTTGATCGTTTGTTTTATGATCACCCATTTGGTTTTTCTGTTGAGCGATCATATAAAGATTGGATCTTTCTCAAAACTAGAAGTACCCAATTGAGAAGCTTCGTGTTATCTGTCACTAGGTTTGAAAATTGATATAATCTTCGGGCAGCTCTGACGCGTTTTCTCGGTGGATCTACCTCTTCTGCTGTTTTTAATACCTATTTATGAATTGATTACCGGAAAGATTCCAAGCGGTTTCTTTCATTTCAAGAATTTCTTGAATCACCTAATCCATTTCTAAAGCTCTTCTTTTTCGATTTTTTATTTGAGTTTTATAATCATATCAACTGATCAGTTACCGAAAGCTCTGTTCTTCCAGCTCATCCACAAAGGAATGTTCCTCGCTTTTTCCATTTTGATCTAATTCTGAATCCTGTCATGCCATATTTTGGGAGATATTAATCTCTTCGAGTTAGTGTTTCGAAGTGGATAATCATTTATGGGTTGTGCAACATCAAAGCAAAAACGTTGCCGGCACTGTCAAGCGCCGTATTCGCCGGTGTCTCGAAGCTATTCCATGCATGTTCTCCACCCACCACAGCAAGGAGACGATAGCTATCATTTGGTGGCTCTTACATCCACAACACTAGGCAATCTGATGCTGGATTCATCTATATCTAATCACAAGAACAGTAACGGAGCTATTGAAGTGACACCCAGAAAAGGAGATGATCAGAGGAATGGAATTATCGGCGAAAAAGAATCGAACAGCAATGAGTGTTCGATTTTCGACAATGGAGTCGTGGATGATAAGGAGTTGAAGAAACAGGTGTTCTCAACGGGTCTAACTCAAGCCAAGTCATGGTCTAATATGATCCAAGAAAAGATCCCCAAAGTTGCTCCACTGACACCGATCATGACCGCACCCGGAGAGCCAGAGACGATCAACACCTGGGAGTTAATGGCGGGGCTTGAAGATGTGAGTCCTAGTGATTTTGCTAATCATCGTTTTCGCAGTTTCTCTTTTGGTGTTTCTCGTGATTCGTATGCGGTTATTGATAGCCCCAAATCGATGACAGTACGAGAGACTAGTCCTATTCCATCGGAGGATGATGGGAAGAACCCTTTCTGGCTTCAGGTATCGAATCAAGAAGCTGAAACCAAGTGTCTCGAATTCGATCCAGAATTCATTTCTACGTTTAGGAAGTCATTGCAAGAGCTATCTCCGAGTCATCCATTTTACATTAATCCACCGGACATTGAGAATTCAAAGCAACTTCCTTGTGATTTGCCAGTTGATGTGGACGATGCGGAAGAGAAAACTCATGTTACTAAGGATTGCAAACAAGGGAAGGAGAAGGTAGTTTTGTATTTCACGAGCATACGAGGAATACGAAAAACATACGAGGATTGTTGCTATGTGAAGATGATAATGAAAGGCTTGGGGGTTCCTGTCGATGAGCGAGATTTATCAATGCATTCCAGGTTCAAGGACGAGCTAAGAGAGCTATTAGGAGAAGGGTTTAAGGGAGGTTTACCAAGAGTGTTCATAGGCAACAAGTACATAGGTGGAGCTGAAGAAATCAAGAGAATGCACGAAGAAGGTCAGCTAGAGAAGATGGTCGAGGTTTGTGAAATGGTGAATGGAAGTGTTGGAGGCGTCTCTGGAGCTTGTGAGGCTTGTGGAGATATCCGGTTTGTGCCATGTGAGACATGCTCAGGAAGTTGTAAAATTTATTGTGAAGATTATGATGATGAAGAAGAAGAACACGAAGATGATTGTGAGGTTGGATTCCAACGTTGCCCAGATTGTAATGAAAATGGGCTAATTCGGTGCCCAGTTTGTTGTTACTAACTTCAATGAAATCAAAATATCTCTGTTCATTTACAGTTCTTGCCATGATTCTTGAGTTATATTAGTTCATATCTCTGTTATGGTTCCTGACAGAAACAGAACAATACCACCAGGGTCGACTGCAGTTTATGCTTCATGGGATCGTAGCTAAAAGTAATTTCTTTTAACACAATCTCGAAAAGACGGCAAATTGTTCCAAACTAGCTTAGTTTCCAAGAAACTGATTTGTCCACATTCAGAAATTTTCTCAACCATGCCAAGCAAGAAAATGACAGGGATCGAACTGATTCTCCAAGAAGAGAAAACAATTGGACAACCGACTCCATGAAAAACACGTAAATAACAGTAATAAATCTGCACAAGATACAAGTATCTGTCATTATCAGCTCGTCTTGTCATTTCCAATCCTGCCATGGAGTACACGTTCGGGAGGCCCTCTGCCGAGAAAATCACAACGAGCTTAGTGACATATTCACATCTAGTCAAGCGACTTTGGACTTTGGGGGCGTCACAGGAGAGTACACTCAAGAGAGAACAAACAACTGCATATCAACAACCTGGTACTGTTTCTGTTTGCTTGAATTTGGAGGTGTCACAGGAGAGAGACATTCAAGAGAGAACAAACAACTGCATATAATTAGCTGTAAAGCAAAAGCAGATGGTGCTACTGGATTACATTGAATTATATTGCAAAATTTTAATTTATATCGGCTGATGTAGAAATAAAGGCGATAATACTGAAAAATATTAAGTCAAATTTGTAAATTAAAAAAGTTAAGATACTAAATTAAAAAAATCTCTATTTTTAAATATTTTTGGAAAATAGGTATTATGTCTAAAAATAAAATATTTTATCTTTATTTAATAAATAAAGCTATTAAATCAAAATTTGAAATTTTTTCAAGTTTAACCATAAAAATTCTATATTTTAAAATTTTTAAATATTAAAAAATTCTAAATACAGTTATTATCTATAAAAATAAAATAATTTTATGATAATATTAATAATAGAGCAATTGAGGTAAAATTCAAAATATTTTTAATTTTCACCATAAAGGAAAATCTATATTTTTAGTTATATAAAAATAGACGAACTATTTTATAATTTCAAAATTATATTCTAAATATAATCTCTAATATGATATTCGCAATTTTGGCAACATTAATTAAAATGGGCGAGGAAGCCTCTTTCCATTGTTCCTCTCTTCACCATTTGGAGCTCACTCTTACGTTATCTTGGAGGCTCCTCAAAGCAAGGAGTTGAATACAGACGATGGAGATGTGTCAGAACCTTAGTTCATTAAGCTTTTTGTGATTAGTTAGCATCATCGTTACACCCAGTTTGAAATCTCGCAGTGAAATAAGATCTAAGAAGTTCAATTGTACGCAGCCTTATCCCTACAAAATAAAGAGGTTGTTTTCGGTATAAAAATAAGAAATAAAGGTTCTGTACTCCGTTGCTTGTGGATAGCAAATTTCATCTGAAAAGCTTATCCTACTGTGAAAAGGAATAGGAAAACAAGTTCAGATTTATTTAATCTAAACTTATGGATAAGAACCTAATCCTATTTTAAAATTCTAATTATTACAAGTTTATGTATGATTCAAATTAATTATTACTAATCCATGTAGTCTTTGGAAAATCGATTAATATATATAAAGACACAAAAGGTACATAACGTTAATCATGTAAACTCACCTCTCATCCAAAAGAAAACCACAATGCTGTCAATGCAATATCAGAACCCAGCTCTTAAGGATAAAAACCTCTCTGGCGTGGCCGTGGAAAACTACGGTGGTGGGGTATACCCGCTTGGTTGGAGGTTCTCGCCAACTGATGTAGAAGCAATTTACTGTTACCTTAAGAACAAGGTAGAGAACAGGCCATTGCCTCCGGTCGATATTAAGGAAGTTGACATATACGAGTTCAATCCTCAAGACTTAGCGGTGAGGTATCAGCCTAACTGTGATAGGCCTAAAGAATGGTACTTTTTCACCCCAAGAGACCGAAAGTATAGGAATGGGAAGCGACCAAATAGAAAAGCTGGAGATGGTTTCTGGAAAGCTACTGGAGCTGACAAAGAAGTGAAGATGAAGGGTAAGGTTATCGGGTGCAAGAGAGCTTTAGTGTTTTACAGTGGAAAACCTCGTAAAGGAGAGAAAACTAGTTGGATCATGCATGAGTACATGCTTAAAGATGCTCGACGTCCTTCTTCAACAATTGATACTTCTTATAATGATATGCAGGTACTTGCTTGTTAATGATTCTCGTCTTCCTTCTTTTTTCTGTAGTAATTATTAGTGATTAATCTTCTTTTCATTATTCTTTCTTGCAGCTTGATGTTTGTGTCTTGTGTAAGATATACCAAAACACTAGAAAATCTGATATTGAACAAGAACATTATACACCTCAAAACCAGTCTCTATATACATTCCAGACTCAGCCTTCCCCGTCTTATCAATGCATGCAGCTTGGAGCTCAAGCAACGATTGTAAATAGTTTTCAATATCAGCCTTCTTCAACTTATCAATGCATACAACTCGGAACTCAAGCACCGAGTACTGAAAATATTTTCCAGAATCAGCCTTCTTTGTCTTATCAATACATGCAGCTTGGAGCTCAACCAACAATTGTAAATAGTTTTCAAAATCGGCCTTGCTCTTCTTATCAATGCGTACAACTTGGAACTCAAGCAACGAGTACTGAAAATATTTTTCAGAATCAGCATTCCTCGTCTCAGCAACTCGGAGGCCAACAAATGGGATATCTAAACCCAACTCCTCTTCATATTATGCCTTCTGCATTCGATCCTCATGAGTATTACGTGAGCAGTGCTCCAATTGAAAACCATGTAAATAATGTTCTATTTCTTGATTTTTCTGGAGTCCCAGGAAATTTTACAGATGATCTGCAAAACAACAGAGATGTTAACAAGTGAATCCATTAATTTGTAATTCTATCTGTATAGGTTATGCATGATTTGTTATGGATATCTACCGTATACGAAAATGACATGCGTTTCTGCTTTTATATGACTTGTTATACGTACTACCGAATACATCAGTAGTGTCTCCTTCTTAGTAATGGCATGCGTTTTCTTTGTTTTAATCTCTCTTCATTTTTTTTTCTCTCCTTTCGTTTATTGTCAAGTTTGTGCGATATTTGGTTGAAAGCAACATTCTTTGTTTCCTTATAACACTTGCAATTATTTGTTTTTGACTTGTTTAGTTTGTATCCTTGTTGGAAGCTTCCTATTTTCCTTTAATTTCTGAAAGAAAAAATTAATATTAACTTTTGAGTGAAAGAAACTTCACGTCTTTACTCCTATAATGATTTTGATGAAGATACACCACTTTAAATAAAAAAGTACACTGATAAAATTAGTTAAACCCACTCTCGGCAATTAACTTGTAATAAAGCATTCCTTGAGCCTAGATCAATGTTTAGCCAGTTATAACTAGTCACTCCGAATCGAAGCCTTACCGAACTTTGATTACACCTTCCATCCCAACAGTTTTGGTCTTTGTTCAATTTAATATAAAAAACATATAGTAAATAAGTGCGAAATTTAGGTTGGACGCTAGTGAGCAAAAATAATTTTCTAACCCACCCACCAAACTTAAGCACAATAAAAAACTAAACTTGTGATTTTACAATTAAATGTATTATTCAAAATAAATTAATATATTGACTAATATTTATTAAAAATTTACGAGTAAATATGATTCTAATACATCATATTGTGTTAAATACTAATGTATGTTTTCTTAGTGTGGAGTTTAATTTAATCTTAAAATTTGTGAATCTGATATCAATTCTTTTTTGGTTCATGTTTGGGTCGGCGTTCTTGAGTGTGTCTTAGATCCTTATTTTTCGAGTTTACATATTATTCTCTCGTTCAAAAAACAAAATGACGTCTCCGTAAAGTATCTACGTTTGTCATTATTTAATCAACAGCTTATATTAGTAATTATTAGTTAACAGCTTCTTTTCGGCTCATGTTAGTTTAAATTATGAAAGTAGATAATGATGGAATCCAAGTTTACAAATTTTTCTAAATGGTTGAAGATTGACAATTTGTAGTCTTCATGTTGGACCCCGCCGGATTACAAATTTCTCTCCGCCGCTGCTCGGGTTGTGAGTTGTGACGAGCAGGTCCTTGAATTTCATTTACCACAGCGTAACTGCTCTATTGATTTGTTTTGACTTTTGAGACAATTAAGAACTATGTCACTGTCGCGCTTCTTCTTTAACGGATGGGCAGGCTTATTTTACATTACGGTTCACTACTGGATATCCTAAATTCTACAAAGTATAATTACCCTATCCTATGATTAACAAGATAGTAGAAGATTATAACTTCGGAGGAACTATTTCAATTTATTTAAATGAGTTCCATATATTAATTTTTATTGTCAAGACAAAAAAAAATATGTACCACTGTTTTCATAAAAAAATTGGTCATCGCTGATGGACGGCGAGTTTTCCCACTGAACAACTTTGGAATAAGATAAGTACTCTTTGTCTTGCAGTGGAACTCTTAACGACTGATCGTTTTTTAATGACTTTGTTTCTTGACGTAAAGCCAACGACTTCCAAAATCTAACAACTGTGCTGAAAACCTAACGTCCACGCGCCACCATTGAGAATGGGACAGATAGGAATTTTCTGCAAAGTGCCACGTGGGAGGAAAGTTCCCCAGGGGATCTAGGATGTGGTTCAGTGAGAATAGAAGCAACCCATTACCCATTTGACATTTTTATTTTTAAAAAAAAAAGGAAAGAGAGAGGCGTCTTAATTTGTAAAATTGGGAGTCTGATGGAGACGCTTTGGTTCAAAAGTGCGTCTAAGTTCTCTTCATGTAACAATCCCCACCACTTGTGGGTCCTACTCCTGTCTTTCTCTTCTACAAAACCAACGGCGCGGGCATTAACATTACATTACCGCTCTTCTTTCTGGTCTCAAATTTCTTAAAGATTGTAAGATCAAATGTACAGCAAAGTAAAACCGGTGTCTTATAGCAAGGCTTCAGTTTCCGTGCGTTGATGGTTTTTGTCTTTTGGGTTGCTTTGTCAAGAGGTGGAGAGGCTTTACATGACAATATATATAGGTAAAGACTACCAACTTTCATTCTACTCTATAATCTGTAATACAAATAAAAAACAGTGAGTGGTTTTCTGTTTCCGAAACACTCAAGTCTGTATTTGAGAGAACAAATATTTTAAAGAAAGAGGAAAGTATTGGGATTTGGAACAGTGTTTTTGGTTCTTTGAAACATGGGATGGAAGCATACACGAGGGGGGTTGCACCTAGATTGCTTTTTGCTATGCTGCTGTGTATAAATATGTTATTGAAGAGACTGGATTCATAGGTTTGAATGTCCATTTATCCATTCCAGCTTTATTTGTGTAGCTTGTTATCGTCTTGTTGCATCCGCCTCCTGCAGAATGACGATGATCTGGATGGTGGGCCTTGATTAGAGTTCAAGTTTTCAGGTGGAATTTAGATTTCCCATTTGCTTCTTTTTCCTTAAAAAATTTTCTCTTCCTTGTTCAGCTTTTATTTCTTGCGTTTTTCGGACTTATTTTTCTGTTCAGATCAGAAAGAAGTTTTTTTTTCCCCATCTTTATTGTTGGTTTGTTTTTTCTGGAATGACCTCTTTGTTGTCTGATGGAGAGTGGTCAGTTGGCGCTTGTCTTTTGAACACTCTCCTTAAATCTGTTATTCTCCTTTCATGGTTTGAATATTGACTGAGGAATATATCGTGTTTTAAGTAACCCTAAGTTTCTAATAAATAATAAGACAGTACTTGTGAAAATGGAAGGCAAGCATAGGTAACTGAAAAGTATACTCGTATTCGATAATGTGAGTAACTGGCCGTCTGTCCTGACTCTTTGCTAGATCCCCAAGTTTCTATTCATATCACCTCCTTCGATAGTTTAAGGCATTTTAATTGTTTCTGCATCATCTGCTTTGTCCCTAACAGGAAATTGGATTGGAAATGGGGATTATCGATTTTCAGTTAAATGACAGCTGCAAATTTGCCTGGCTTTTGGAGTAATTGGAATCTCGGACTTTGATGGATTGAAACAGAATTCTGCAGTTCATTCGGCCACAATGTTGAAAGCGTTTACTTCTGGTCTGCTGCTGATTCTTTTGGTCAGTGTATCAACATCCGCAGATGATGGTAATTTTCCCAGATGTAATTGTGATGATGAGGGCACTTTTTGGAGCATAGAGAGTATTCTGTATTGCCAAAAAGTGAGTGATTTCTTCATAGCTGTGGCCTACTTTTCAATCCCCATTGAGCTGCTATACTTTGTTAGCTGCTCAAACGTTCCCTTCAAATGGGTCCTCTTTGAGTTCATTGCTTTCATTGTCCTTTGTGGATTGACCCACTTTATTAATGGCTGGACCTATAGGCCCCACCACTTTGAGCTGATGCTTGCTCTCACAGTCTTCAAGATTCTAACTGCTCTGGTTTCATGTGCCACTGCCATTACCCTTGTCACTTTAATTCCTTTGCTCCTAAAGGTGAAGGTGAGAGAGTTCATGCTGAAGAAAAAGGCATGGGATCTTGGTCGTGAAGTTGGGATGATAATGAAACAGAAAGAAGCTGCTTTGCATGTTCGTATGCTTACCCGAGAAATTCGAAGGTCTCTTGATAGACATACAATTCTAGATACAACGCTCATTGAGTTGTCTAAGACACTGGGATTACAGAATTGTGCTGTCTGGATGCCTAATGAGATGAAAACGGAGATGATCTTAACACATGAGTTGAATGGAGTTGATTACTCAAGTTTGGATGCTTGCAGAATACCAATTACTGATCCTGATGTCACAAGGATCAAAATGAGCGATGGAGTGAATATCCTGGAGCCTCACTCGGCACTTGCTGCTGCAAGCATTAGAGAATCTGGTGAGCCAGGGCCTGTATCAGCAATTAGAATGCCAATGCTTCGTGTTAATAATTTCAAAGGTGGAACTCCTGAGATGATTCAGGTTTGTTATGCAGCAATACTTGTTCTTGTCCTTCCTGGTGGGGAGCCCAGATCTTGGACTAACCAGGAACTGGAGATAATTAAGGTGGTAGCAGATCAAGTGGCTGTGGCACTGTCTCATGCAGCAGTTCTTGAAGAGTCTCAGCTCATGAGGGAAAGGTTGGAGCAGCAAAATCGAGACTTGCAACAGGCAAAAAAGAATGCAATGATGGCAAGCCAGGCCCGTACTACATTTCAAAAGGTCATGAGTGAAGGAATGAAGAGGCCAATGCACTCAATTTTAGGTCTGATTTCAATGATGCAGGATGACATTCTGAGTAGTGAGCAACGGATTATTGTCTGTACAATGATGAAGACTAGCAATGTCCTTTCAACTTTAATAAATGATGTGATGGAAATGTCAGCAAAAGATAGTGGAAGGATTCCATTGGAGATGAGATATTTCCATTTACATTCATTGATCAAAGAAGCAGCTTGCCTTTCCAAGTGCTTGTGTGTATGCAGGGGTTTTGGTTTTTCAATTGTTGTTGACAAGTCATTACCTGGCCATGTAATGGGTGATGAGAGGCGAGTCTTTCAAGTTATTTTGCATATGGTTGGGAATCTGCTGAATGGCAACAATAATGGAGGATCTGTACTAGTTCGGGTGCTGTTTGAGAATGGAAGTCAGGAAAGGAATGATCAGAAATGGGCAGTCTGGAGGCAAAACACTTCTGAATGGGATGTGTATGTTAGGTTTGAAATCGCAATTAGTAGCATCTTTGAATCAGAAGGCTCAATTTCAACAGGACAGCTTGGTTGTGCGAAGTATGCAAGCAGTGGAGCTGAGGAGGGTTTGAGCTTCAGCCTTTGCAAAAAGCTGGTCCAGGTAAAATCTTGTACAGACTCTATTCTCGTATAAGTGCTGCAATCTATTTGCCACATTAGATGACTATATACTAGAAATTTACATGACTGAATGTTTATCATTTTAACAAATCTTTGTCTAATATAGCTGATTTACCAAAATTATTAGAATTTAGTAGAAGTTCTATGTTATTGTATGTTGTCAATTTTGATATGGTACGTTGTCCCTGAAGCAGCATGGTGATTAGGCATGCACGATGTTAGGTCTTCCTTTGGATATCCCGCATCTTATACTAACTAATCTTCCCTTATGCTTTTCCTTGATGTTATAACATGCATATCTCTTGAGTGACAGATTACGTACTTTTCCTTGAATATTGCGAACACTTACTGCACTTAATTTACTCACATCTTGAATAAATTCCCCCTAAATGCAAAGGATGGTCAAGTTTTACTTGTTAAGTCCCTTGAGAAGATGCGAGGATCTTTTTATTCAACTTTGTTATTTTGGCTTAGATATTTTCTAACTTTGCTATGTTTGGCAGTTGATGCATGGAAAAATATGGATAGAACCCAATTCTCAAGGCTTTCCTGAAAGAATGGGGCTTGTTCTTCGGTTTCAACTAGCTTCCTCCATTTCTATAGCCATCTCTGAATCTGGAGAATCTTCGGACCATCCACATTCCAATTCCCTTTTCAAAGGCTTGCAAGTTTTGTTAGCTGATGCTGATAATTTGAATCGAGCAGTAACCAGGAAGCTACTTGAGAAGTTGGGCTGCGGTGTTGTTGCTGTTTCATCTGGATTTGAATGTCTTGGTGCTATTGGTCCTTCTGCATCTTCTTTTCAAATTGTTCTCTTGGATCTTCAGATGTCAGAGCAAGATGGGTTTGAAGTGGCAGCACGAATTCGGAAGTTCCGCAGCCGTACTTGGCCACTGATCATTGCTTTGACAGCCAATACTGATGAAAATGTGAGGGAAAGATGCTTGCAAATTGGAATAAATGGGGTCATTAGGAAACCGGTTATCATGGAAGGAATTGCCAACGAGATGCGAAGAGTCCTTCTGCAGGCAAACAAAGTTGTTTAACGAGGCCGGTGTTGGTAGTCCGCACTAGTCTTCAATCTTCACAGCAACTTGTGGCGTCGGAGAAAACAAGAAACTTCCAACAGGAATCTTTGACCTTACACATAATCCGCCAACTTCTTAGCATAGAAATGTTCGCAAGCGCATTAACATTCCAGATGGTATAAAGAATTAGCTACTTCATTTATCGTAGTGAAAGAATTTTACTCTCCGGAAGAGAAAAAGAAAAAGAGGGGATTAATACTCCCCATAATATATATATATATATATATAGATGATATAATTTAACATCAGGAAGTAGAATTTGTGCACTTGGTGCAACCAGAAGAATCTCAATCTGTGGAACAATATGAGACAAAATATATGGCATTCAATATCAGCGGTTTGTAGAGGTAGTAGTTTCCGTACACTGGGTTAAAAGCTCTCTCATGCAGGTCATACGCGTCGTGTTCGGAAAAAGAGAAAATGCGAGGAAAGGTGTGGGAAACACCCTCGTTCTATTCCTTCCAAAAGCCATGCATGAATCTGGATACGTACATGGACTCTATCTGTCATTTTCCATTCAAATATTAAGAAAGAATGTGGACCACCTAGCAATTGTGCCTACCTAAAGCCCCACCAATAACCCAGTGCAATCTTACGTCTGTGGTGTATTAGACGTTAAACCTCTTTACGGCGTTGACTAATTGAATACCATGAATTTTGATTACAAACAAACCCATCACTTGCTTGGAATATCGGATTGTACAGTAAAATTTTGGTGGATGTTCTCCTGTCATCATTTAAAGTAGTATCATAGTATATCATTCCACGGCGAATCGCTCTCCATCAACGTTAGCCACTGACCCACCAACCTTTTTTTTTCCCTGGTGTTTATTGTTTTTCCTCTTTCTAATAGATCGGATTAGTTCAGCCGGAATTCAATCCCCACATTTAGAGAGTGCAAATATTCGATTGAATCTTGTTGGCTTTATGAAAATAAAATGTCAATTTTCCTTTCCATTCACAAAGCTTAACAATGAAGAAGTATTCTATCTGAAAGAAATCAATATATCTGCTCCTTATCCTGTACTTGACAGCACCACCGTATGGTCAAATTTATAAGATAGGACCGGCTTGGTCTTCCGAAGCTACGTGATGCATATATAATACAAGAAGCACCGATGATTGACCGGATCAAATGAAATAAGTACAAGTTCAATCAGGCACATCTTAGTTTTATACGTATCAGTAAATTAGTTTTTTTTCTTCCTTATTATAATGACCATGAATTAAGTGGTGTCTCACGGAAGAAGCAGAATACAACTGTACAGCATATGAGAAACTTTATTCCCCGTACATAATAATGTGATGTTAGGATGAACATAGTCAAAGTAAAGACGGTAGTTGATATGAAAATTGACCGGATTAGAGTAAGTCCACAGTTAAATAAGATTGAAGGAATAATGAACAGATATACATATTTTATTTAAAAAATTCCTAAATCAAGGTAAAAACTTCAAGCAAATATAGAAAAATTTTACTACTAAAAAATTGGAGAATTACAAGAAGAAAAAACTAGGCCTACAAAATTATATAGAATATTTTTATCTCCTTTTTTCTCTCCCACCTCACGTCTCTCTTGTTGTTCTGCCCATGCTCTCTCTTTGTTCACCTCCTGCCTATTTATAGGCAAAAAAGTGAAGATATTTGGCCAACCATTCTTTGTTGTTTTATTAAGCATGTTAGGCACCTAACATGCCAATCAAGTTTGACAATTCTCCCACTTGAATATTTGATTGAGAATCAATCGGATCTTCACACTATTTTTTCTACTTTCCGCTTCATGTTGCTTACGTCGCTATC
>JANITW010000001.1:45478028-45489632 GCA_027564335.1 Erythroxylum williamsii | reverse complement strand
ATAATATAACCAAATATTTCAATTAACTAGCATAATTAATCTGTTAATTCTACAAGAAAAATAACGAAATGCATTTTTATAATTTTGTTAAACCTAATTCGAGTAATCGGGCTGGCCTGAATTTTTTTGGAGTAACCCGTCTAGGCCCGAAAATAATTCAGGTAATACCCGGCTCGGTCTAAATTATTCGAAATTTAACATATTTTTATCCGAATTAATTAAGGCCAGGCCGGATAATCGAGCCGGACCGAATAATACTCACCCCTCATGTGAATATCCAATTATCAAAATCCTACCTTAAGATCAAACATCGAAAAGATATGAACCTCTTTAAGAAATAACAAATTTCAAAGTCCTTTTTTCTTTTTTCTACTAAGATCCAAATACTGATAAAGTTTCAGTGAAATTTGGAAAGTAGGAATTTTTAACTGGGAAGTTAAATAGTAAATACTTATACAAAAATCTTAAAGGACGAGGGAAGATGACAAATGATATAATGGCAAAAAACAGAAAAAGGGACCACATGCGCAAATTTAGGGATTTTGGTACGGTTTCAAGAATAGCGACTATGGATTTTACTGAAAGATAAATTAAGACATTTACAAAGTTTTCTTTGTTGAATTTTTATATTTTTATTAGAAATTTATTAATTACTATTTTTTAAGTTTTTTTAGAATATAAGTAATAATTTATTTAATCCAAAAATAAAAAAATAGAGTGATTATTGAGCGACTAATCTTACAAACATGTATAAAAAACCAACTAAAACATCAGCCTTTTTCTATAACTTCAATTGCTATCTGATTTGGTTAGAATTGAAGAGTAAATAAGGAGCCGACATGGTCACCATTCTTAACTTGAAGTAACTTCATCCACATGTATCTCTTATAATCTTTTAAGTTCTAAAGATCTTCATATTTCATATTCTCTATATAAAATGCATTAATATAGTAAAATTAGCCTTGAACACTTTTCGATCTTCTTTGCAATTCCGCTCGGTCCATTTATCTATGACATGACAAGTAGTCCATCCAATTGTCTTATTTTAATACATATAAAGAAAAGATACTATAAAAAAAAGTAAGAATTAGTGACGAAAAATTATCGATGAAAAAAATACTGTTATAAATTATCAACGAAATATTTCTGTGGAATATATCAAAAATAATAGGTCTGGAATTTAAAGTTTTATTTCATCTTTAGTAATTAGCTTTTGCCTATAAAGGAATGCGCTTAGGAAATTCAAGATCCCTATATCAGTTGAGAGAGAGGGGAGTTGATGAGTGACCCAACTGTTAAAGATATAAAGAGGAACTAATTTTGGGTGTCACCAGACAATACGTTGTGAGAGAAGATGAGTCGTGAGTATATGAGTGAATAGAAAAGAAAAACAAAAGACGTCTAAAATTTGTTATTTACGTAAGTGACGCGAATTGATCTATCTGAAGAAGCTAAAATTTAGGGCTTTTTCGAAAAGTTTTAAATTTTAACTTATGAAAAAACTGTATTTTAATTTTTTTAAAAACTATTTCTATTTCAAAAGTGCTTTTAAAGTTTTCGACCAACCACTTATTTTTTCCTTAAAGCAACTTTTGTGGTAAAAAAAGTACTTTTAAAGGTTCAAAAGTTGAACAAAACCGGTGCTTATGCAGCTACCATCTAATCTCATCTTCTTAGTCTTAATGAAGTACCTAAGCTAAAATGACATTCCAGAGTTCTACTTCTATTGACTTTCTATATTTGGTTCAAAATCTCCCTCTTCATCTTCCGACCGCCACCAATTAAAGTTATCCTTGAACAACCATCAATCCTTATCTTTCCCTCTTAGCTTGGATTGACCTAATGAATTAGGATCTAATCAGTAATTAGATAGATCCAAGTTGCTATATTTTCGCAAACTGTCTTTGACCTAATGAAGTGCTTTGAAAGCTAATAATAGTTCAGTCGATGGCATGTCCATATCGATTCACTGTTTTGAGAATTGGGATAGGATATGAAACCTTAAGCTATGATTGTACAAATTCAAAGCATTTATGGTTTAACCCCACTTTTCACATCACGAAGAAAGGAGGACATTCTTCTACATTAGTTCATACTGGGCATAGAGAATAGAGATGTCTTATAGTTTAAGAAATTTTGAAAAATTCTGATGACTTTTTAAAATTTTTAAAAATTTTCTTCTAATTTTGAATATTCTACATTTTTTAAGATTTCAATTAAAAAATAATGATAAAACATATATAGTATGAACATCAAATGTGAACTAATTAAATGTTACTAATATGATAAATCAACTTTACCTTTAAATCCGAATAAATTAAGTTTAACTTAGATTAATAATTTAAAAAATTATAATAAATTATTAATTTAAGTTAGATTTAATTATTTTCATTCTGAATTTATAAACCATGCATGTTGAATCATTGTATGAATAACATTTACTTATGGGTGATTGGTTTGCATGAGGGAATGATAATAAGAATGAGAATGAATATAGTGAGAAATGAGAATGGATATTATCATTATAATTATAATAGTTGATCAAGAGGAATGAATGATTACCATTATCATTGATAGTAGTTAGTTTGTAAAAAATATTGAGAATAAAATTTTATTATGCTTTAATTAATTATATCGTAATTAATTAATTACAGTATATTGATTAATATATGAATTATATTTTAATTAATTTTATTGTAATTAATTAATTATATTTTATATTTGAATTAATTAATTAATTATAATATTTTAATGAATGAATTATATTTTGATTAATTAAAATGTAATTAATTGTATTTATTAAATTAGTATTGAAAATATTTTATAAAAAAGAGTCACTATTAAGGAATGAATTTCATTCCTCTACTAAATGGAGAGTATGAAGGATTTCTCAAAAGTGATATATCAAACTATTACTCCTATAATGATAATCAACAACCAATCACTAATTTTTTACTCTTTACCCATTGACTCCTTAAACTCACCAACCAAACACCCCCTTTAGTCTACTTATTATATTCAGTATGTATTTTATCATTATTTTTGTTTAAAGTCTAAAGGAAAGGGTTTTTTGTATAAATTTTAAAAGTATTAAAATTTTCTAAAAATTCTTAAAATCATATGAGATATTTACATCTTTTACTTTATTTTTTTACTGTCATAATTAATCTTTTAGATACAATGTCCCTATCGATGGACCAAACTTGCCTTTCAAATCTGGCGGTGGTATTAATTAGTCACGGGATTTTGTTACAAGAGTGCAGTCCTTTTCCGCTGTTTGGTCGCCTGGAAAATTTTTGTGTGGACCTGATCGATGATGGTTCTTTTCTTTCTTTCCCATGCAGCCAATAGTCCGACTCTTCATGTGGGAATGTAAGCTCCAAGTCCATGTTCAATGTTCATTACTATTCCCTCCATTTTCTTTTTCATGAAGTTTCTCAGTAGGAGCTCTTCATCAGATCTTTTCCACTTGGTTCTTGGAAAGTTACTGTGATAAGACTATTAGAGAATATATAAAACTAATTGAGTTGGCTTCACACGACAGCTTAAGTTGTTGTGGTGAAATGGTCACTTAAATGGTATCAGAACCTCTATGACCAAACGGTCATGAGTTTGAATCCTACCACTCACCTATTCTAATTAAATTAAGCACAAGATAAAGTGAGCTTGTGCAAATTTCAAACTCAAAGGGTTTTCACTTGAGGGGATGTATTAGAGAATATATAAAACCAATTAAATTGGCCTCACACAATAACTTAAGTTATTATGGTGAAATAGTCACTTAACAAATTCTACTGATGACATACTGAGAATTAACTCTATACAATTCCTTTTTAACGAGTTTTAAGAAACTTATATGTATGATTTTATTTTAAAAAACGAATATTTTGTTTTTTAATTTGTTATTCTTAAATAATAAATTTATAAAAATTATAAAAAATTAAAACTTGATTATTTAGTGTAATTTTAAATTTTATATCATAAAAACTACGATTATTATTTTTATAATCGACCACATTCAAACAATAAATAATAGAATAATTAAGAACAAGATCCAGAGATATGATTAGTCTTTTTTTTTGCGGACATTGTGCCGCTTCACACTCAGTTAACGACAAAACCACCCTGTTACGGTATGATTTTCCTTTTGTACTTTGCTTAATAACAATGATTACAAAATTTAACTTAACATTTTAATTTAAAATTTTAATGTTGTTCATTTTAATAATTTTGTTTTTGAAAAATCGATAAATTTATTAATTAATCGGTCAATATTTGTAAATTAATTAATTTTTATAAATTAAAATAAATAAATTAATTTTCTTTTAATAAGCTCTTTTTAATTAGATTTAAATTTTTTTTATAGATAAGAGCAATATTATTTGATTATATTCTAATTTTTTTAATTTTAATCGATTTTGTAACGATATAATATCAATTGAATCATTTAAATTTTAAACCTCTTATCTTAATTTCGTAAAACTTTTAAGATATTGCTTCTTATTTGACAATTGACAAGTTATCTTATTTAATGACAAAAATTATTAAACTAATATATGAGAACCAACATTAACTCCATATTTATATCATATATAAATGATATAGTCTTTGCTAGTGCAAGTCCAATTTTCTCATTCTACAACTTAATTACAAAATACTTGGCTTATCACATGCCATACCTTAAAATACACTCTAAACCTTGTTTTGATCTAGTAATCAAAACCCACCTAATAATTAGTAATAATGTTGCACTACTTAAGATTGCACTAATGTAGAAATCAAATTAAGGAAACATTACATAATCAAACTCCGGATTATCGCAGCTTCAGGACTGTCGTCCTCGATTGTAGCTAAAAGCTGAGACAATCTCTCGCTCAAGTCATCCACCTCCCTGTGTAAGCTCCTGATATACTTGCAGGTCTCTTGTAGGACCTTGGAAGCTGATGCCTGAAGCAATAAAAGTCAAACTAAGATCTCCACCTTTAATGCGAACCTCGTGGCTTTCAGCTTTTTTAATTAGCATATGACGTTACTATGAGTTATGTCCAATTACATTAGGTCAACAAGCTTACGAATAGAAATGAAAATGGTGTCCCTCGTGTCCGGTCACATTTCAAACTGTCTAAAAGAGTGCAATTATTATAAGCTATCACTGTTCAACAAGTACCTAAGAGTTCCATTCCCGCGTTGTGTTTTTCTTTTCCTACTTTTTATGCTACTTCCATACGGAATATAATAATTTGTTGGCGCCCACCATTAAAGACCAAGAGCAAGAGGGAAAGAACTTCACGCAGTCAACTGCATACAAGCGGGAGATACTAAAAGGGTTGCTTAAAAATTACCTTATCGGAGCGTCTGACTCGAATTTCCGGCAGAAGTTGACCTAACTTGGAGATAAGCTCGATTATCTGGTCGTCGGTGATCCTCGGAGCACTTGACTGCCTCGATCTTCTACTGGACATCTCTTCACCTGTGTGTATATTCTGTTTCGAGCTCAAGGCAAAAGCTTTTGCTAAAGCCACGAGAAATGATGTAAATGACCAAAATGGTAAGGATATCACGATGGGATGCAAGTATCAAAGATGAGTTGGAGAAGAAGATATGGAAGAAGAAGAAGGGAGTGTAGGTTGGAGGAAGTGATAAAGAGTGTTATAAAGAGGAGAAGTGGACCACAAGCGAGAGAAAGAGGGAGGGAGAGAGAGGGAGAGAGATGCGTACAATATCAATAGACAGCGATGTTGGATGTGAAGAAGACAAGTGCATTGGAGAAAGAAGTGGAGTAGCTTAGTCTTTGGAGATGAGAGAGACCATACACTTCTTAAGTATGTTCCCAAATTGGGGTTCGATCTCAAGTGCGGTAAGACAAGATTGCTTGTTCTTGAGCTAACAAAGTGGGCCTTCTTGTGCATGTTTCAATACATTATACACAACACCATGTGATCATAGGACATTGATTCTTTCCAACTCGATCGGGGACTTTTTAACACTGAATTTCATATAACATTTACCACTGAATTTCATATAACAATCAGACTTTCACACATTATATAAATATGTAGTAGTTGGACATGATCCTCTGTTCAATATTACGGTGTCTTATTCTGTTCCATGAATCTCAGCCATTTATTTATGTAGATCCCACATTAATTCATGAGGGATCTACGTGGGACTCATGTAAGACCCACAAATAAATGATTGAAATTCATATGATAAAATAAGACACCATAAAATTAGATAGAGAATCCAGACTCGTAGTCGTAGTTCTCTCCACAATACTGTTAATAATCCATATGATTCAGAGAACGTTGACTCCAATTCTGATTTACCAAACTCCTTGAGTGGTCCAAGTGGAGAATCCAAGGTCACAACTCATCTCATATCTGAACCGATGGTTGATTAGGAGTGATACACATTAAAACTCGTCGGTCTTCGCTGAACACAAAAGATTGGAAACAATTAGTTCTACAAAATTTCTTGTAAATAGCCTATCAAAATAAAACTACATTGTCTTTAAGATTACTAAAGTTTAGTTGTGGGGTTTTGAATAAATAATTGTTTCTTGGGACATACGTACATGAGTGTTTGCAGCCTTGTGATTTCTCTAAACCTCACATCACATGCTCTTTCTTTGGCATACACGACATGACAAGTGTCATGTCTTGCTCGTACTCATTTTATATACTAGGTGAATTTCTAAAACGGTCATGGTTATGTAATTTCCAAGCTCTTGTGTCTATCCATGTCACCTGATTAAGTAAATGTTAACCATAATTTTCTGTCTTGTACTTAATCAGAAAGTTTCTAATTAGCTGGTTTTCCACTATACAAAAGGACAATAATCGAAACAAATCTCGATCACACGATCTTATTTTTTTTTTAAAACTCCTCCAACTACAATTCCAAGTTCTTAGTTTCTCTTCTTGCTGTAAAAGGTTTACTAGGCAACTCGATTTTCTGTCAACAACCAACAAATCTTGAACTGGGATTTTGTATATATACGGTCCTGATTATTTAATTTGAATCAAATATTGTATTTTATGAATAAGTTTTAGTTAAGTTTATTTTGCCAAAGATGAAGAAAGAAGAAAAAAAGCAAATGAGACTCAGATTTCTTCATCTGCCTTGTCCCACAATTCTATTTGTTATTTCTTCTATCTTCTACATCATGAGGGAGACAGTCCAACAAGAAGATGGTAGAAGAGAAACAAGTAGATCAGTCTGAAGTATTGACACTTTGTATTTTCCTGCAAGTTCTTAAATAACATACAACAAGTCATATTATTAATATTGCAAGAAAACTCCAGGGCGCAGGTGAGTTGGTAAGGAGCTCTTCTAGCTTAAATGAGTTTGCGGGTTCGAATTTCCCTCATATATACAGCCGTTTAAAACTTTGAAGTCAAAGTTTTGCCTCCCCTAAGGAATCTATCCGGCTCGAACAGGAATTAATCTGTGTATGAATGGCTTAAAAGTGTCTTTCTGTAGTTGAGACCCTTCTAGAATACACCTTGTAGGTAACAAAAAAAATATTTCAAAAAATACAGTCATAATTATGATAAGTAGCGATTAAATGTCTGAATTGAATCGTAAAATTTATGGCGGTAGATAGTTCATGCCATGGATCATCAATGGCATGGCTCCTTACCCGATCACTTTCTATCTAATTACGAAGGAAAATTGACCAAACGCTATAATGTCATTAACTGCAGCTCTACTATAGAACCCTTACATGTACATGTGAAAATGAGAGAATAGGTCTAAGCCATTTTTCTGTCATTAGCTGCTAGAGATTGCCTCTTACTTGTTAGTCCATGTGTGTAATTCAGGTACTAGAACCACATCACACATCCATTTAGAGCATGAGCTTGATTTTTCATCATAGTTACATAAAGGGCAAGATTTTTTTTTTTTCAACAAAATTTAAAAAACCAGTTTCTCTTTTCCTGTTTCTTTTGTCTTGCATCTCAAGAATATGTGATGGAGCTTTTTTTAGGTCAAAAGAAGGGTACTGAATTGGTCTGGTAAATGGGTTTTCATGATGATGCTTGTTTCTCCTACTTCTTGAGTTAGAAACCCTACGAGCTTTAATGTTGGTTCTTTTTTATGCATAACTCAAATCACAACTTGAGAGATGGCAAGGCAAACCTAGTAATTGTGGCGTAGGACAAATTCAACCTTATCGCTAACTTTCTCTACTTAATATAGCAACATCAATATATTATAGATTGAACCATTTTGAGCTTTTTTTATATTGATTTTTCTATTGGAGTCGGGAGCAAAATTAAATTTAATTTCAATGAAAAGGGAAATTTGCTTAATTAAATAAAGCTGATTGCATCAATCGAGAAGGAAAAAATATTTAATTCGTTAGCCCTTTGTTTGGTCATTAAAAATGATATAAAGAGTACATTAATTAGAATCCCCCGACATACATTAGATGATGTTTTGGCACATGCACTAACTTTGTCCACTAGTGGATTTGTACTTGTTAGTTAATTAATTAGATTGAAAATTAAACTAATAAAATAAGAGGTTTTAAAAGTTTAACTTTATAATTTATTATATTATTTTATAAAAATTAGTCAATTAATTAATAAATTAGATAATTTTTAATAATAAAAATTATTATAATAAATGAAATTAAAAACTAGATGTTTCAAAAATTTTATTATAAAATTGATCATTTATTTTTTAATCGTTGATAATTATGAGTTAATGCCTTCCCTGAATAAGCATTCCAAATCAGATGGTCACTTGTCCACTTCATTTAGATAATTTCTTAACATGAACTCAAAAGAAAGCAATAACTTTTTTTATATTTATAATCTTTTTAAGATGACTATTAAATACAATTTTATTATATTTAATAACTTATTAATTGTACTTTTAAATAAATTATTTAACCAATCAATAACATCAAAGAAGAAAGAAGAATTTGAGTCAATTGACCACTTACCAAATAATTATAATTCGTAACCACACTTCACTTATCACACACAGCATGTAAATGCTCGACAATCCCTCCCAACGATTAACACTAATCACTGTTCATGAAAGTAAATCTTGATATTAAAGTGATATCACAAAGTGCATTAACTTAAAAAGTGCAAGTGTTGGGACTTGTTGCCAATTGGTTTAATCAAGGCAATGATCGTGACAAACCAAAGGGGATAGGCACGCATTCATGGTGAAGCATAAAAATTTTAAAATCGTATCATGAGAAGAGAAGCAGTCCCCATCGAGTTTTTTTGGTCTTTTGGTGTTAGGTCAACTTCAAATATCTTCCAAAAAGGTCCATCATATGTCTTTTTAATGTTCTCATTTTCAATTGACTACTTAAGTGATCCTAATTTTTAGTATAAATAAAATAAAAATGTGTTATTATCAAGCAAATATCAATTGAATCAAATTTATCAGTTAATTTAAAGTTGTCTATTCATAAAATAATTTATTTAAATATTTAATTTACAAAATTTTCCCAAATTTTATTGAAAACAGAGGAATTCAACACAGGACCCTTTGATTCAACACAGGAATTCACAGTAGGCAAGTCATGTATGACAGGCTCGATCAAGAGAATGTAAGTAAGGGGATTTGAACACAGGACCCTTTGATTCCATTTACCCCCACTCTACCAACTCGATCACCCCCTAGATAAGTCATATTGTTGTTGTTGTTTGCATTAAGTTTACAAGTTTTTATCTATATCTAATAATTTAATGAATACACATTTTAAAAGTTATAAATGTTATTAAAATTTTTTAATAACATATATAAATCTTAAACGATTATATCAACTTTAAACAGTAAAGCAAAATTTAAAAAATTGGAATTGAATTTCAAGTCAATAAATGATTTCGAATGAACATGAATCATAACTACTGGACAAAAGAAATCTCATTTAGTTTGTTCTCCATTAAAAAAGTGAAGCATGTATGAGCATAAACTCCCTTAAATTTCAATCCATGACTACATAATCGAGTCGGACTACCCAAGAAGTATGTATAATAAGAATGGCTTTCGTCACAAAAATCAATCATGCATATGGGTCAGAAAAACATAATCAAACCTTGAAAATTCACGAGCATCGATTCACTCGTTAAACATGAGAGGTTTCTTAAGCATTTCATCCTCAATTGCTCCCAACAGAACACGGAATAGGAAGAATCATAAGTGCCTTTAAACATAACCCATAATTTCAAGAATTAACAACAATATGTTGGCATTGTGTCTGAGAGGTGATCCAACCACTTTCTTATATCAACTCAATTAAAATATTAAAGAAGATAATTAATCAAAAGTGAAAATAAATTAAAACTTACAAATATTAATTAAATAAATTTGTTTAACTCTAAATGACTGCTTAGTTAAGTAATTCGTCAATAATTTAGTCAGGGTTAATTACTTAAAAAAGGTTTACACTTTTCTCAACTTTTAATTATAGCATAAACTTTAAAAACTAACAATAAAATGCTTAAACTTTTTTTTTCAATTCTAGCCCAAACTTTAAAAAGTTACAATAAAAATGTTCAAAATTTTAATTTTCTTCAAATTTAGCCCGATGTAATATATTGTTCCCTCGATGCTCTCAGCCCTTAACCCTCAATCCTCAGCCCTTTTATTTTTTGTTTGTTCTTCGGATATTTCAAACTACTATTGCCTTTTAGAGTATTGTATCAGTAAACTCTTCCTTTTTAGTTTGTTCTCTTGAAGCCTTTAGTGTGAAGGTGTCAGGGTTGTGTACTTTGAAAATCAAAGGATGAGGATGTCGAGAGTACAAACTGAAAACGAAGGGAAAAGCTGAAATTAACGCATAAGATCAGCAGGGTTGCATAATCTGATTTACGTTATTTTAAAATAAAGATGCCATTTTAATTATTTAATTAAATGATGTCATTTTATTAATTTTCATTTATTGTGTTAATTTTGGCAAACATGTATTAATAGTTAAAGTTTCTGTAACAAGTGACAAGTCACCTTGGTAAACTTAATAAAAAACACTAATGTCAAGCTAGAATAAAAATTTAATATTTTAAACATTTTATTGCCACCTTTTAAAGTTTAGGCTAAATTTGAAAAAATTTCAAAGTTTATACATTTTATTGGTACTTTTTAAAGTTCGAGTTATAATTAAAAAATTAGTTAAAATTTGAATATTTTCTAATAATTAACCTACTTATTCACGAGAATTTGAGTGTTCAGTGATAGTAATTTTTGTTAATATGAAACTAAAATAAACTTATTAGAAAACTTTTGAATCAAATACATTGCTCATGATTTAGATTATAAATGGTATAAAAATTCTTAATTTATTAATCGTATGTTAGCATATTTGTTATTATAAGCCCCTAAAGAGGAGGTCGAGTTGGTGTAGTAGAACAGTATGGGGTCAAAAAGGTCCTGAGTTTGATTCTCCTTATTTATGTTCTCTTGATCGAGTTTGTTGTATAAGGTATGCTTAGTGCAAAATACCTAATTGACATGATTTATAAGTTAATATGTCAATCGAGATATTTACCTAATGCACATCTTAAAAATAGTGACTGTGGGTATATCCATATAAGAAAAAATACCATATATATGGTGCAATAGCTAGGTTTAGGTCTT
>JANITW010000001.1:45467321-45477928 GCA_027564335.1 Erythroxylum williamsii | reverse complement strand
GTTTGAGCTATATTAAAAAATTAACTAAAATTTGAACCTTTTATTATAATTAGCCCATTTATTCGCGAGAATTTGAGCGTTCAGTGATGGTAAAACTATTTGTTGCTTATCTTACTCGAATTTTTTTTTTTTATAGTTGTAGTGATAATATCCTAATCAATAGGAGAAAATTTGTTACTAAATTATATTAAAATCTAAATAATTATTAAATCATAAAAGACATTAATTATACTTCTAATCATTGTACTTCAATAAAACATTTATCATTTATTTTATTTTGGTATTTATCCTATTCTTAATATTAACTTTATTGCTAAAACCTTCCTTTTGTTTTATATCTTCTATAAAATTTTCGTTAATATGAAACTAAAATAAATTTATTAGAAAAACTTTGAATCAAATGTACAATGCTCATGATTTAGATTATAATCGATATAAAAATTCTTAATTTATTAATCGTGTTTTAGCATATTTGTTATTATAAGACTTTAAAGGGGTGGTCAAGTTGATAGAGTGAAGTGGTATGGAACCAAAAAGGTCCTATATTCAATTCTCCTTACTTATGTTCTCTCGATCGAGTCTGTTGTATAAGGTTTATATAGTGTAAAATACCTGGTTGATGTGATTTGTAAGGTATTGCATTAATCAAGAAGTTTATCCAGTGCGCATCTAAAAGATGGTGACGGTAAGTTCCTCCGTTTTAATTTTTTTATATATATAAAAAAGTAACAAAAGATAGAAAGTGATGTATAAAGTGCGAAAAAAAAAACTTGATAAAGCACACAAAATAAGAGTTAAAAATGCAACTATTTTTAAATTTATTTAATTTAAAAATTTTAATAAAAATTTAATAATGAGATAGAGAAGAAATATTACTTCTCAAAAGATTAAAAAAAAAGATAGAGAAGTAATAACTTACCAAAACAAGCGAAGAAATTGCTAAAACTAAAGAAAAAGTTTAATCTTATCTTAGTGGGGAGACTGATTTCGAATGACTAACGAGAAATAGAAATAAATAAATGTAATAAAAATATAAAATAAAAGTACTAAAATATTTTAAAATTTTAAAATTAAATAAATAAAATTTATTTTTGTGAAATTTAATATTAACACAATTTACCCATTAATTAATGTTTGAGGGCATTATCATTAATAATTAAATAAAACATCAGTCATTTTTAATTTTTGAATAGCTAATAAATATTTTCTCAGTTCAAGTGTAAAATAGTTAAAATACTTTTTAAAAGGTTTCTATAATTGAAACGCATTTCCAGTAAATTACAGAGATAAATACATACCCAATTAAGTAAACAATACAAAACTACCTTAACGTTGGAACAATTTCAAATTTTCAAATTTTCAAATTTAGTTGAGGTTCAACGGTAAGAACAGACAGCTGGAAGACACCGAACGTCGATTTTTTCAAAATCTCAAACCAATATCAGAGCCGTTACAGTACATATATTTAATTATTTATATACATATACACTCATCTTCTTGTAATTTACTGTTCTCATTTCTTCGACAACAGAAAATTAAGAAACCATGAGAGAGTGCATCTCGATCCACATCGGCCAAGCTGGTATTCAAGTTGGTAATGCGTGCTGGGAACTCTATTGCCTCGAACATGGCATTCAGGTCTTGCTCATAATTTAGTTGCCTGTATTGGGCTGTTGTTTTTGATGTGGTTAGGGTGTTAAAATTTCTCTTCTTGTTGATTACAGCCTGATGGGCAAATGCCAGGTGACAAAACGGTCGGCGGCGGAGACGACGCCTTCAACACCTTCTTCAGCGAGACCGGTGCCGGAAAGCACGTCCCTCGAGCTGTGTTTCTGGACTTGGAGCCAACTGTGATCGATGAAGTTAGAACAGGGGCTTACCGTCAGTTGTTTCACCCTGAACAACTCATTAGTGGGAAAGAGGACGCAGCTAACAATTTTGCTAGAGGCCACTATACAAGTAATTTAACAGTCAAAGTTTCAATCTTTCTTGGGTTTTGTAGATTTTTTTGTGATTCTGTAACTAGTTTTAAGTAACATGGGTGGTGGATTGTTGCAGTTGGGAAGGAGATTGTGGACCTGTGCTTGGATAGGATCAGGAAGCTAGCGGATAACTGCACAGGGCTTCAAGGGTTCTTAGTGTTTCATGCTGTTGGTGGTGGTACTGGTTCAGGTCTTGGATCTTTACTCTTGGAGAGGCTCTCTGTCGATTATGGAAAGAAGTCGAAGCTCGGGTTCACTGTTTATCCTTCGCCTCAGGTCTCAACCTCTGTTGTGGAGCCTTATAACAGTGTTTTGTCTACACACTCACTCCTCGAGCACACTGATGTTTCTGTGCTTCTTGACAACGAGGCTATCTACGATATCTGTCGTAGGTCGCTTGACATTGAAAGACCTACTTACACCAATCTCAACAGGCTTATTTCCCAGGTGCAACGACAGATTCCCAACTCAAGAATTTACCAAATTGGTTCTTTTGAGCAGTTTAGCTAATGAAAGATTGGATCTTTTTTCTTTTTTGGCTCTGAACAGGTTATTTCCTCATTGACTGCTTCTCTTCGGTTTGATGGTGCCTTGAATGTGGACGTAACGGAGTTCCAGACCAATTTGGTCCCATACCCTCGTATCCATTTCATGCTTTCTTCATATGCACCTGTCATTTCTGCAGAGAAGGCCTACCATGAGCAACTATCAGTAGCTGAGATAACGAACAGTGCATTTGAACCGTCTTCAATGATGGCCAAATGTGACCCTCGACATGGGAAGTACATGGCTTGCTGTTTGATGTACAGAGGAGATGTGGTGCCTAAGGATGTGAATGCTGCAGTAGCCACGATCAAGACGAAGAGAACAATCCAATTCGTAGATTGGTGTCCGACAGGATTCAAGTGTGGTATTAATTACCAACCACCGACTGTAGTTCCTGGAGGTGACTTGGCCAAGGTTCAGAGGGCTGTTTGTATGATATCCAACTCGACTAGTGTTGCAGAGGTGTTCTCTAGGATTGATCATAAGTTCGATCTGATGTACGCAAAACGAGCTTTTGTGCATTGGTATGTTGGTGAGGGTATGGAGGAGGGTGAATTCTCAGAAGCTAGGGAGGATTTGGCTGCTCTTGAGAAGGATTACGAGGAAGTTGGGCTTGAGTCTTGTGAAGGTGATGATGAAGAAGGGGATGATTACTAGAGAAAGTCCGTTCTGCCAATGGACTCATTGGTCTCTGACTCTGTAATAGTAGGATTTGGGTTGGTATATAGGAGTTGGATTGTTATCGTCCTTTCTTTATTGCATTGGAAACCTTAATCGTGGAAAAAGTTTACGCTGTTCAATGAATGAGACTTTTAACAGAGAAGAGGATATATGATTTTCTTCAGAGAAACTATCCCCAATTTTCTAAGAAACAACAAACCATAAAACTAAAAGACTAAATAATATGAAATCTCCAAATTTCCATGTACTCATTTTCTTTGATAAAAAAATTCTAGATTCAGTTCAGGTTGCTCTCGTCAAAATTGTAACACGATCAAATTTTACTGCAAGGTCAAAAAATGTGATTTTCTTAACAGAAACTCCTACTAACTGTAATTTTCTAAGAACACAAACCTTGACCTGCTAAGAAAATATGAAATCTCTGAACTTCCATGTACAATGGTTTTAAAAAATGTAGATTCGGGTCAGGTTGCTCGAGTCAAAATTGTAAAAAGAAAAAATTTACTTGAAAGTCAAAAAATGTCTCAAGCTCAGTCGGGTTTAGCATTTTAAGGAGTAAGGTCCATACTTCAAGTCAGACTTTGGGTATTGAGAGAGATGATCTGCTGTGACAAGAGGCGTTAGGGTAGGTTAAAAAAGCCAAACATTCATGTGATCAAAATGATTGTAAACATTAAGTATTCATATGTGAAACATGCGCGCAGAAAAATGAGACCAAATCCTAACACAGTCAAATCATCAGTAATTATCCGGCAAGAAAAAAATTCATGCATTTGAACCATATCCTACTCCTCGTCCTCTTCGTCTCCATCTCCACCAGCAGCCTTCTTAGCAGCTGCCCTCATGTTCTTTCTCTTCACCCTACCGGGACGGCCACCTCCGAATGGACTTGTAAGAGAGAAATCAATATGCTTCTGAGACTCAACCCTCACCATGAAGGATGGCACGTTAACAACCTGCCTCCCCACCCTGGTGACATAATAAAACGATCATAATCAAACAAATTAGACATATGGTGAAACTACTCTTAAAACAGTTTAACTAATCTTCGGACAGAAACAGCCATTTGTTGTAGTGTTTAGGATTTCACTGCTATTAACAAAAGGATTCCAACACTTAATTTCACAAAGACGCCATGCTGTTTCCGAGGCACAAGCATAATGAACAACAGGAATAATAGTCTCCCTAATGGCTATCTCTTATAATACATCAAATTATAGCTCAACTAGAGCCAAATGGATAAAGAATCAACAACATAAGTAGCAGATCTATCAAATGTTTAAATAAAGCAATCGTTGGTACTTTAATTATAAGACAAGAGTGTGAAATTTTTTACCTGATGTGTTTTTGTCTGATAAGAACACGAGCATGGTGAATGGATTTTGCCATGCCAGACTTGAACACAAGGGTCTGAAGTCGGCGTTCAAGGAAGTTCTCAACAGTCAGGGCCAAGACATAATCGAGCTTGTTTTGGCTCTCGTCCAAAAGACCATACTTGTTCATCCTGCGAAGAAGGGCTTCCCCTTCAAAAATACGACGTGGATCTTTCTCATCCAGGGTAAGAAGCATTCTTGCTGCATTACGGATTCGACTCAGAGCATACTGCACTCTCCACAACTCCCTTTTGCATCGGAGACCATATTCTCCAACCAGCTTCAATTCTGCGTCCAAACGCTCCTTCTCATATGGACGACGTGGCTTCTTAAATGTCTTCCCATCTAAAATCCATAGCATCTCAGGTCAAACTAAAATGGACAAAGTTTTACTAACAAAATTGAGTAACTTCATAGTGTTAAAAGATTGTACTCTAAGAAAACAAACTAGCTAGGTAGATGACAATTATAAATTCATCACAGAAACACTTTCCTCAACAAAAAATCACCAGATAGGTAAAAACAATACAAAACGTGAAATAACAAGATATAACATAGCATTATCAACGTCTTAAAACAGCCAATCAAGATAACACAGTAGCTCAGTTCAATTTTTTTATCCACAAGATCCAATCGTTAACACATTTCACTTTTCCCGTCAGTAGTAGTTCAAATTACTGAAACTGCAACCCATCAAAATGAGAATTTGAATCCCAAAAACCACGAAATCACAAGAGACAAATAGCCATAAAAATAACCGGGGAATCAATAGTATAACATCAATTTCTAAAGTGACAGCTTTGGCATCGAATGAAGTCAGCACTGGAATGACAATTTAGTTCTAAGCAGCAGAATAAACTAGAACCCAGAACACAAATCCCAACTGGATCTAAGGACCGATCTAACCCACAAAGATCAAAGCTCAAGATCCACAAGAAATCCAACAGCAGAGTTTCAACCCCAACACAATGATCAAAACAATCATAGGATAGACTTCAAACAGATCATACACCATGATTCACCACAAACGCAAATACCCTTTTTTAGACAATGTAACAAGTTAGAGAATTAAGAAGAGAGCGTACAATTCCTGTAGAAACTGACGTGAACCATGGCTTCGCCGGCTGGTTAGCAGAGGGAAGGCGAATCAGAGAAAACAGAACGGCGGACACAACCGAGTTTATATGCGCGTGTACGTGACAACTGACACACAGCTTTAAACCCTAGTGGGTTTAGGCCCTTCAAAACCCTTTGGGCTATTTTGAAATAAAAACACACGATTATATTGTCGGTGTTAAGGCCCATTAGTTCTTTGATGGAATTCAAGATTTACAAATTTGAATTTCTCATTATATAATTTATTATTCTTATATTTTTATTTATAAATATTTAATTATATGTGATTATATTATTGTTATTATTACTATGATTTTTATTTTTATTTTTATTTTATTTATTTTATTAGTTTAATATGTATTTTTATTGGTGATGTTGTCCCCTGCAACCAAATTAAAAAAAAAATCACTTCCGTTAATACAATTTAATGTAGCAGTGGTAAGTGGCTATCATTCCCACGAGAAATTTTTAACAGTAAAGGTTAGCAAGTTTAAAACTAAAACAAAGTAACGAAAATGGAGAGTTGTTTTCAATTCACAAAATTTAAGAAATAGATAACAAAAATCTGAATTTAACAAAAGTGATTGGATCTGAAAATTTAATGGAAAAACCTTCGTTTCGAGTCATCGATGTTATCACACTAAAATGGATTCTCGATATGAAATTTCAATCATTAATAAACATTCATTAGGGGGTACTTTCTCCTAAGTGTAAATAACTAGAAACATGTATCCCAACATTTTTATTAATCAACAACTTAGATACGATCGTAGGTTCAATTGAATAATAGCTTTAAGAATCAAGAAACCAATGAGCAAGATAATACATGTTCGACATGCAATTAATCAAATGAATATCTTCTTAGAATTTCCAACTCTAACTTAAAGAAGGTAATCCTAATTGCTACTTGTGATTAGCGAAACTGAACGTCATATTTCATTAATCTAGCTATTGAACGAATCCATCCCTAGTTGCGCACCTAGAATTCAATCAATCCAATTAAAAAAAGTAATTCAGAAGATACTCAATATTCATTAATGAACAAACTTTATTGAAACATCTCTCACATAATAGGTGACAATAAGTTTCCCCTCAACCATGAAAATAAGTTTAGATATTCATAACGAAAGTAGAAATCAAAGAAATAACAAAACACATATTCTCTATCCCTGGTCTTTCCTTAAAGAATATGAAAATCCCTAGAAGAAAAGTGCAGAATTCGAGAACCAACAATGGCTATCCAAAAAAATAAAAGAAGAAGTGCATAAATGTAAACTCTATCCCTAAGTTGCTACTAAAAAGAACAAAAGAAGAATGCTGAAAAATATCAAAACTACTCCTAAACTATGCTGCTGAAAACTAGAAGAAAAGAATGCTGAAACTAAAACTAATCCTATGGAAATTCTGCAGAAAACTATCCTACCCTAAAGGCTAATGTGAACAGTCACATTTTTCCCTTTTTAATGCCTCTGGATCCCTTCCTTTTTCATCATATCTTGCAGATAACATTTTCCACATGTTCAGATTGTGAATTTCCATCAATATGATCTTAAAAGATTATGAGAATCTCAAAAGAATCATATTCATATTTTGAAAGCAGATCTGGAAATTAATTTCATCCTTACACGTGCCCACGCTTAGTGACTGAATCACTGCTAGACTTAGAATTTTGAATTTCATTTATTTCTTTTTCATCTTTTTGATTCAATTTCGTCTATAAGGTATTGAAAATCATCTGCAAATAATTATAAAACAATTCTATCAATTTTGAATAATAATTTCAACACATTAAAGAGAATTAAGTATAAAATAAGCGCAAATTGATAACTTAACAATAAATTACATTTTAAAATTTGAGCTTTCTCAGATTTCATAATACTAATCAAAACTATGAAAAATATCAATCAAATACTCAAAATTCTAATATGTTACAAAAATAGTCCACTGTTGACTCCTATCTTAATAATTTTAATGTGGATTGCTATGTAAACTCACCACTTTATATATTAACACACACATAGTATTTAAAACAATTTTAAAAATTGCCTATTATGAATTCACTGTATATCTTCTACATGCACTTTTGAAGAGCTTCCTTGGCTAGTTTCCTCTTCCTTTCTTACATCTCTAATATCCTCATTTTAATGTTGTTATGGGCAATCAACCTAATAATATTTACATGGTCCTTTCATTAGAGATATGATTCCAAATCTGTTGGAGAAAAATATTACAACAAACTCTCAAATCAGTCGATTAGTTAACCAGTTAATTGGAGAATTTTAGAGTTTTTAATTAGCAAGAATATCTGTTAGTAGCATAACTTTCTAGATTTAGTTAATTATTTTTTAACCTATAAATTAGCATCCTAATGTGCATTGATAGTGTATTGGAGTAAAAGAGCATCTGTCCTCTGTTTCGTTAAAAAAATGTAGAATTCTTATTTCTTTCATTTTATTTTTTGGCATGAGTAATTTGTTTTAAAACTAGCATTTGGTATTAGAGCTCCTTATGATCTTAAGGGGCCTATGAGTGTGCGAGAAATAGCAGCAACATGACGTCCAACAATACATCAATTCTTTTACATCCAATTTTTAATGGGGAGAATTATCAAGTTTGGGCAATCAAAATGAAAGCTCACTTGAGAGGTATTGGCTTGTGACAGTTGGTTGAAGGTGAAAGGTAAATACCACCTCTAAGTGTGAAAGGTAAATACCACCTCTAGAAAATAACCTAACTCTCAATCAAGTTAGGACTCATGAAGATGAAAAAACCTAAGCTCCAAGAGCCTTATCTCAAATTCATTTTGCTGTCTCTGAATCAATTTTCTCAAGAATTATGGGTTGTGAAATAGCCAAGGAAGATTGGGACACACTGAAAGAACTCTATCATGGCAACAATAAAACAAGGCGGATGCAAGTGTTAAATCTCAAAAGTGATTTTAAGGTTCTAAGGATGGAAGAAAAGGAGATTCTAAAAGAGTTTTCTGGTAGGCTAATGATGGTGTAAGTAAAATTAGATTAATGGAAGAAGAGTTACCTAATAGCGGGATCATAGAGAAAGTGTTTATAAGCTTGCCCGAAAGATTTGAGACAAAAATTTTATTTCTAAAAGATTCAAGAGATATCAATCAAATTACCTTGTTTGAATTAATCAATACGCTGCATGCTTAGGAGCAAAGAAGAATGTTGAAAAAAGAAAGAACTCAATAGGTAATTGAGGGAGCTTATCTAGCAAAGGCCTCATTTTCAAAAAGAAAAGCTCAATCTCAGTGTGATATTTACAAGAAGCCTAGTCATAATGAAGACAATTGTTGGCATAAGGGAAAACTTCAGTGTTTCAAGTGCAAGAAGTTCGAACATATACAAAAGAATTGCAAAAATAAGACTGAAGAAAGTGTCAATTTGACAAATGTTGATTAAGAAGAAGAAAATTTGTTTTAATATTAGTGAGAAGTGCACCAAGAAGAAGTTTTTTGGATAGAAGTGCTCCAACCATAGAAGGATAATAGGAAGTACATTATCAGGCACAAGGAGTTTTTGATTTTGAATTAAAGGAGAGAGTTGGAGATATGATTCAAAAACTATTGCAGGAGATATGATTCCAAATCAATTGGAGAAAAATATTGTAACCAACTCTCAAATCAGTTGATTACTTAGCTAGTTAATTGGAGATTTTAGTGTTTTTAGTTAGCAAGAATATCTGATAGTAGCATAACTTTCCAGATTTAATTAGTTATTTGTTAACGTTTATTGATGGTGTATTGGAGTAAAAGAGTATTTGTCCTCTGTTTCTTTAAAAATATGCAGAATTCTTGGTTTTTTTCGTTTTGAACTAACACTTCTGTAAAATCCTATGGACTTGGTCTATTGCCTGCTCCTGCTCCTTAACAGCCTAATTCCACCACGTCTCAAATAAATATAGACTAATGATACAGCTATAAGGTTTACACTTGCTCGTAAAGCATTAAGACTAGCAAGCATGGTTGTCGACTTAAATTATTTGTCTTATACAAGGCCTGATGTAACTTTCTTTATAATTGTGGTGTCAAGATTTATACAGAGTCCATCAAAACATCAATCTGGGGCCACTAAGAGGACCGTGCAATATGTTGTGAGAACTAAAGACTTTGGTATTTGGTGGATCAAAGTAGAAAATTTTAGATTGGTTGGTTTTACTAATAGTGATTGAGTAGGTTTTTTAGATGATAGAAAGAATGCATATTTTCTCTTGGCTTGGATGCTATTTGGTGGAACTCAAAGAAGTAGCATATTATAATATTGTCAACATTAGAAGCAGAATATGTTACAATAACATCATCAGAAGCTTTTGGCTACTTAGCGTGGCAAGGTTAAGATGGATAGCTGTTCTTTTACTTAATATTCTTCTTTGTTTTCCTTATCTAATTCAAGCTGTCAAATGGGACCTGAAATTTCAATACAGGATGATGGGTGGTTAAATGCTGGGACATTGTGCGGATAATGTTAGCAAACACCTCGCCAAGTTTTGGTCATCATCTGACATGCCTGCCATCAAAATTGGGGCAATCATTATTTCCCAGTCCAGCTACCTATAATAAAGGCAGAGAGCTCATCTTCCTACATAATGCCGAGTCGAGTATGCGTTTGTTTCAGTAAGGGACACCAAAGTTGGAAACATGGCGATTCGTAAAGGTCCTGTTTTGTTTTTAGTATTATCAATTTCATGTGTTCTCCACAGTACTGCACAAGCCGTGAAAAGTGTACGCAGATTTATTAACTTTTCCCAGTTTTCATGTTGAAATTTTGAGAATAGGAAACTATCTAAAATAAAGTAGAATAGAAAAGAGATAAAATAAGAGAGAATTTATTCATTGGTTCCCACTTTACATTGACATAAAAGTCTAAATATATAGAGAATGAAATAACAACCT
>JANITW010000001.1:44688210-44704080 GCA_027564335.1 Erythroxylum williamsii | reverse complement strand
TAGTTATCCTAAAATTTAGGAATCGCTAATTAATTAAATGGACAGAAAATAATTGCAGTTTTAACTCCCCTATAAAAACGCCAAGCTCCTGCCTTTGCCATTGAACCGAAGGACTAAGATAAATTAGCCGAGAAATTTCATTGAAGACGCTGCCGAAATTAAGTTCTGACGGTGGTCAGCCATAAAAGATTGGATCTTTTGTTTCTGTTTGTTTTCAGCTCCACCAGCAAATTACACAACCCACGTCTCCTTAGCCTCCAGCACTCGCAAGCCAATAACGCCACCAGCACAGTCCCTCTCAAGGCCACGCAATAGCTCCTAGATCCACTTGCTCCATCTGTAGACATGTCCAACTGCTTGCACTGCTAGCTCCCACGTTCACGCTGAAAGCCTCCAACTGCAGTACACAAGTTTCTCCAATTGCGCCACCTGCTGCCAAAACACACAGCCAACACTTCTTGTCTTCACGTTGCCTAGCCAGCACGCAAACTTCCAAACCATGCAAAGGCTCCTTCAAATCCAACTTCCCAGCCTCTCTTGCTTCTTTTTCTTCAAGCCAAGCAGCCCACTCACGACACATCCAACTCTTTCTATTCACGTTTATTCCACTTGCTCACACAACACTAGCTCCAGCTACAAGACACCCTATCACTTACTCTCTTCTTTAACTCCAGCTCCTAACGTTTTTCATCTTCCAAATCCATGCACAGCTCACTCCAAACATCACCAACACAGACCAAGAGAGCATGTTCTGCCCAGCTACTCATTTTATTTGTCTCCCTAAAACAACGTCCAGTAGCTACTTCCACTCAAGGCAGTACCTAAGTCACTCCCAAGCCACTCACTAGAACAACAGTACGCTTAGATCACAACAACGCCCACACACGCACAGCTGCACCTCACACAAGCACACTATACAAACGGTTCTATTCTATCACAAAAACTAACTCAACAGACCACTTTCACCCCCACACCCAGCAGCCAAGATCCTCGTATATATACACTCAAGCAGCCTCCTGCTGCTTTATTTCGTTCCAAGTTACATAACTCCCAAACCAAGCTCACATGTCTATCTTCTAATTCACGCACATGCCAACTCCTTTTTATTTTGTTGTTTTCTTCTTTTTACGACAATGCAATCTGATTCTTCTAGCCTTCATGTTGCAGCCCCATGCTACCTGCTGTCATGTTCAACCCATGCCTCACCTGCTCCTTTATTTTTTCCTAAGCTACTCACACAATAACACTCAACAAACCACTCATGCAAAAACCACAACCACTCCAACTGCTCTCACGTTCTGCCTTTTAACGTTAAAAACCCATCACCAGCTGCCTCTTTATTTTTTATTTTTCCACAACTCACGCAACCATCTAATCCCCAGCCAACTCACGTCTCCACTTAATGCCAGCTGCTTCCGCCTGGTCTGCTCACCTCTTCTCGACAGCTCATGTGTGTTTTTGGTCCACACACATACCAACAGACATTCTCCTTCAACGCCACTGCTACCTCTTTGGTCCACACCCCAAGTCACTCACACCAACGCCCACTCCAGGACAGCACGTCTCCATGCCCAACTGATTCTTCTTTACGTTGTCCTCTTGGTGTAACCTTCTTGTCTTTTCTTTTTGGTCCATTCTTCAACTAATCTAATTTTTTATTTATTTATTTATCTTTAATTTCTCAAATACCCTACAAAAAAAATACAATTAATGTAGCATCAATTGTTCAAAATTCAATTTATCACACTTAAATCAAAATACTACAATTTTTATCCCTATAAACACAATTTAAATGTAAGGCACAATAATTCAAATAATAATTAAATAAAGCTATAAATACCAATTTCAGTGACAAAAAATCCATCCAAAAGATATGAAAATATATTGGAATAAATGAGTTTGTCACCAATCCACGACATGGGATGGCTTTGAGAATTTGGCTGGAATGGACTCGCACATTCGGGAAATTAAGAAGGTATTTAACATTAAGCCATTGGAGGTTTGCCTTTTAGGAATCTAGGAGATGCGTACTGTTGGTAAAACTACTATAGCTAGAGTCATATATAATATGATGTCCTATCAATTCCAAGGTTGTTGCTTTGTACATAGCGTGAGGTAACAAGCAGGTGACTTGATGAAATTATAGGAAGAACTTGTTTCAAAAGTAGGGCGAGGAAAATCTAGTGAAATATATGTTACTTGGTCATAAGAAGATATTAATTGTTCTTGACAATGTAGATGATCCACTATAAATAGAGTCTTTGATTGGAAATCTATGTTGGTTCAGTTCAAGAAGTATGATTCTCATTACTAGTAAAAATAAACAAGTATCTAAAGGAAGGGCTGATTTTATATATAAATTTGAACTATTAAATGATGATGAAGCCCTTCAACTTTTCAAAAAAAGTGCCTTCAAACAAAAAGATCTAGGAGATAATTATGCTTCCTTGTCAAATTCAATGATTAAATATGCATAAGGCAATCCTTTAGCTTTAAAGGTTTACGGCTCCTCTCTAGTTGGGAAAAAGGAAAAGGAGTGGAAAAATATAATAAATCAATTGCTAGAAGTTCCAGACAAGAATATTCAACACGTGCTACAAATTAGTTACAATGTCTTAAATAGGGTGAAGAAAGATGTTTTTTTTGACATTGCATGCTTTTTCAAAAGAGTTGCCACAGACATCACGAGTCAGATATATAGAAGCAGTACATTTAATATGATATTATAATATGTGTTCCGGTAGATAAGTGTCATTTGACTATTTTGAATCAAAACAAGTTAGAAATGTATGATTTGTTACAAAAATGGGAAAAGAAATTGTTCGTCAAGAACCTAAATATTCGAATCAACATAGTAGATTATAGGATCCTAAAAATGTTTATGAAGAATCTTTCAAGTTCTAGAGCATCTCAGCCTACACACATAGAGAGGTAATTAGATTTATTTTGCACTAACTTTGTGATGCAGATTGTTGTTCAACTGCAGTCCCACATTTTACACTCCCTCTCCCCACGGATGAGACCTCTTGGATGGCCACATATTCAAGGGCATAGTAGGCGTTCCAAATGCAATTCAGGTTACATAGAGCTTTGATAGGCAATGGTTTCTACACAGAAAATCATTGCCTATGGAAGCCCCTGCTGGAATAACTGAGATTATGAATGCATATTAGCAGGTTTTTGATGATATCTTGATCTTCTACTTGATTGGACTGTGGTTTAGCTCGTGTATATTTGGGCATATGCTAACATGTTGAGGTATTTAATGATGTATTATTGCTCAGTGTATAACTAGGCATTTGCAGTATTTGGTTTAGCTTGATATTGTTGCTTTTTTTCTCTCTGATTGTGCTTAACTTCTACAAGGATACCGGTCACTACTGTCCTGTAGGACTTAGGAGGGGTTATTGATGGTAGGGCAGTTAGTTGCATGCCATTATGTATTTTGCATGTTAAGAGATTACCTATGGTATCTCTTGCTTGTACATAACTCCTTATTCTTTATAAAGTTCTGATTTACCAAAAAAATTATTTATGAAGTATTTTAAGAGAATAAGGTAAAATCCTAAATATATTTAAAATAGAACTCTATATTATTACTAGTCTCTTATACTATTTGATTTATTTTAAATATGTTATTTATTCATACAATAACTTATGTAGATATTTGGCTATTATTTGTTAGGAAGCTGAAGCAGTGGAAAACATAATTCTTGACATAAATAAGATAAAGGAAATAGATTTAACTTTAAAACAGTTCATGAAAATACCTGATCTTAAGTTTCTCAATTGTTATGGAAGTTCTACATAAATAAGTACTCTACGTCTCTCTTAATGTCTTGATCATCTTCCCAATAAGTTAAGGTATTTTCATTAGGATAAATATCTGTTAGAATCTTTTCCACCTAATTTCCAACCAGAGAATCTTGTGGTGCTTAGATTATGATAGTAACATAAAACAATTATAGAACAAAGCCAAGGTACTTAACTTATATATTGCCTAGCAGTTAGTTTTTTGTTCTTTCTTTTTAACAAAAGTTGAAAGTAATATTAGATTCAAGCCAACTATGTCTTTTGTTATTTTTGTTAACTACAGGAAGATTTAGTGGCATCTTAAGAGACATATGGAATGTTGAGTATGATTGTTAATTGTTTTTGGAGTTTGGTTAAAGTTCCCTCTTACATTGATGGAAGTCAATTAGGCAAGTTAACTTCCTTAAGTTTGGTAGACAACGAAAGTATAACTCATCTTCCAAATGGTACATGTGGATTTCTAAAAGCTCTTCAAGTTCTTGATCTCAATGGATGTGAAAATTTTAATATGTTCCCTGAAATTTCAAGCAACATCAAGAGGTACACTTAAGTTGGACTTCCATAAACGAGGTACCTTCATCCTCTGTTGAATACCTCGATAAATTAAAGAAATTAGATATGAGGTATTGTAGAGAGCTCAAAAGCCTTCCAAGCAATTTTTCTAGTAAGTTAACATTTCTCACACAACTTTATCTGGAGGGATCCTCACGCTTTAAGGCGCTTCCTAAAATTTTAAAGCCCATGGATAATTTGGAGCTCGTTAACTTAATGGAGACAGCCATAGAGAAGTTCCCATCGTCAATTAGCAATCTCAAAGGGCTTAAGGAGTTACAAATATCTTTTCAAAATTTTGAAAATTGTTTTGTAGAAGACCACTATGCATTGTCTTCGTCGTCGAAATGTTTCTCTTCATTACAAACCTTAGTCATCTATAAGTGTAATTTAAGAGAATTGCCTGAGGACTTGTGCTTTCCATGTACTATAAAAAGTCTATATTTGATTGAAAATAACTTTGAGAGAATTCCTGCAACCATCAAACAACTTTCACGGCTAGAATTTATCGATATAACAAAGTACAAAAGGCTTTAATCCTTGCCAGAACTTCCATCGAGTGTCTCCGCTGTCTTTGTAGAAGATTGCAGATCGATAGAACAAATATAGACCCTCAAAGAGCTACTCCTTGACTCAAAATGAAAAAATATGTTCATTTTAAAAAATCTTCCATTTTTGGAATTGCTTAAAGTTGGATGAAGATCAATGTCAAGTTGTCGCAAAAATGCTATTAAGCAGATAAAATTCCAGAATTTGATTCCAATTAAAACACAATCTTTAAAGATCCTCTTGCCATCTTTCCAAGAAGTCTCCTACCGAAAATAGAAGTGCACCTAATCTGGACAAAATCAAGAGAAGATAATGAAGAGATTAACATCAAGAAGGAGAGGGGGATGATTGCCGCACATATATATATATATACATGTTAGGGTTAGAAAGGGATACATCGTAAGTTTTATCTTAGGTTTAGAATAAGATTTTCGTTGCCGTACTTTTTGTTCTTATTTCTTTACGTTTTCTGCATAGTTTCAATTAGGATTTTCGTAGCTTTCATCAAAAGACCAGGGATGGAGACATATTGCTTTATTATTTTCTTTGTTTTCAATTCAAGTATGAGTAGCTAATTTTCTTATCTTGGCTGAGGGAATCCATATTACATGTCATTATGGTGAGATGTTTCGGATACTTTTTCTGTTGTTGATAAACATTAGATATCTTCAGATCTGTCTTTTTAATTGAATTCGTTAGTTTCTAGGTGCGCAACTAGAGATTAATTGGTTTAACCGCTAGATTAACGGAATATGACATTCAGTTTCGCTAATCGCAAGTAGCAATTAGGATTAACTTCTCTACGTTAGAGTTGGAAATTCTAAGAAGATATTCGCTTGATTGATTGCATGTCGTACATGTATTTCACTTGCTCATTGGTTCTTGATTCTTAATGCTATTATTCAATTACACCTATGATCGTATCTAGGTTATTGTTTAATAAGAATGCTATGATACATGTTTCTAATCATTAAACTTAAAAGAAACTTCCCCCAATGAATGTTTATTAATGATTGCAATTTTATGTCGAGGATCCATAATAGTATGATAACATTGGCGACCCAAAACTAAGATATTTTTCCCATTGAATTTTCAAATTTAATTATTGTTTCGATTTGTGATTTTTCTCTTTGATTTTTATTATTATTGCCGTGAGTAAAAAAAACCCCCCTTTTTACTTTAGTTATTTGTCCCGTTTGAAATCGCTAACCTTTACCGTAAAAAATTCTTCGTGGGAACGATATCCGCTTACCACTACTATATTAATTTGTTTTAACGGAAGTGATTTCTTTTATATTTGGTTGCAGGCGACAGCACTACCACTCTTTAACCTAAGGATCCCTATTTTATTTCTAAGTTACCTCACTTAAGTCTTTTGCTTAAGCCATCTCACTTAAATCTCTGGTTTTTAAAAAAATTGTTTTAAGTTAATTCATTCAAGTCTTTTATTCATTTTTATTCAATCAATCCATTTACCAGCATCTCTTCATAGATGGTACTCATTTTCTCACTTCACTACACTTTTACAAGCAAAAAAATTCACTTTAGCAATAAGTGCAAGGCCCATGTCATAAAATTTCAAACTTTTAATAGGACATTCACAATAACTCATCACAATCACAAAATTTACTTATAGAGCAATAAATTATCAAGCATAACTTGAAAATCATTTAGATCTAAACTAAACAATTTTACACACTTATTATTCACACACACATATATATACAATTTTCATGTTGAACACCTTCTTAAGTTCAATTCTTATAGTCCTCGAAATTAGCTCCTAACAACAAAATACATATGATGTCATAACAACTTGAACGACCTATGGTAAATCAATTATATCTCCTAAACCATTACGAATTTAGCTAAACAATTTTACAAATAATTACATTACACAACATATAAACCTACAACTTTCATGTTTTAACCATTTTTCATATTAATTCTCTAAGCTCTCAAATCATAAGTATAATCCTGGATGACAAACCAATTTCTAAAATTTGACCATATCCTATAGCTTGTAAAATATAGGCACTTGCACTTTTATAAGAATAACTAGACATGTATATCTTAAACTTTTATGTTTTACATTTTGTCAAATTCGCAACTGCTGATTCCAAAACAGTTAGAGCAAATAGCTCATTCTTTCATAGAAGAAACAAAACAACTACTCTTATTAACCAATATCTCACAAATTAAACCATATTTCCGCACACCTTTTACAACCATTTAGAATACATATAAATAGGCATGAAAGATCAGTATTTCCATCAAAATTTTGCACAAAATCATCACAAAAAATTCATTTGAAGAGAGTTTAGGAAGAGATGCAATTCCACTCATATTTTTGTTGAAATCAAGTCTTTTTCTTCCTTGAAACCTCTTCATTCTTCTTTCTCTTAGAATATCTCTCCCTCCCTTTCACCTAAAAGGTTCGTCCTCTTACAAAAACCTTTCTTTTTTTTTTCCCTCTTCAAACCCTAATTGACCAAAAATTTAAAAATGTCAACTATGTAACAAAGTATAAATTTTCAATTATGCCCTTAATGAGTCTTCTTTCACTTATTTCAAGCCATGTTTTTAATAATCCATCCACTTTTTATTTTTATTTTCCTAAAATATTTTCACATTTTCTATTTATCTCAAAATAAATTTCTCTAATAAAGGTAATCTATTTAACCTTTAATACATGTTCTATAATTTATTCACTAACATCAATGATTTTTAATATTTTCTTTTAAAATTCTATACCACCAATTTTATCCCCTAATTTTTACCAATTATTCACAAGATATCTCTTCACTAAACTAATTCTAAAAAAAATAAAAAATTATAAAATACTTTAAATTTTAAGTTATATAATAAAAATAATAAAAGGATATTATATCAGAGAAATAAATCAACGTGATTAAATAATAATTAAAAAATAAACGAAATTTCAATCCAGACAAACTTTAACATATCTCTTATGTTACATTAACGATAAACGACCTAGTGAGCAATTAGTGAGAGAAAGTCAGGTGTGAGAAAAGGTAACGGGATCATTTTCGTTAGGAATCTAATAGGGGTGTGTTTCACCATGGCAAGGCCGGAGCATAGTGGGTCTATGGCGTCACTTGACCTAGAGGCTCATTAGGCGAAGAAGGGTCGAACTGGAAAATGCGAGGAAGATCCTCCCCACCTAAGTTGTCCTATATTGCGGCAATCACAGGGGGCCATGTAGAGGGCGGAGACGCGACATAGAAGGGATGGCCAGAAGACGATCACGTTGAAGTTGAAGAAGGGGATATCATGCCCGTAGTCAGCGACCAAGGAGGAAGCATCCTCCTCTCACAAAACCTGAAAGCCAAGCTTGACAAGCAGTGGGAGCAGGAGGTTATTCTGAAGGTTCTGGGACGTCGAGTGGGGTTCTCTGTGCTAAGCAACAAGCTGCGGATTCTGTGGAAGTTGCGGGGAAAGATGAAGATGGTGGACCTTGAAAAACGATTTTTTTTGGGTAAAATTTCAGGAGGAAGGAGACTACTTTTGGGTCCTTACCGAGGGTCCATGGGTGGTTTTTGGGCATGTGGCCGCAGTTCAGAGGTGGAGCCCGTCCTTCTGCCCTCCCAAGCCGCGATGACCAGAGCCATCGTATGGATTCGGATACCAAATCCTCTCAATGCTGGGGGATCTGGTTGGCACTACAGTTCGACTCGATGAGGAGAAGTTGCTTGCCAACCGTAGGAAATTTACCAGAATCGAGGTGGAAATAGATCTGCACCACCCACTGACGCTGAACATTAACCTTGATGGAGAAACGCTACTCATCTCCTACGAGGGGCTTCCCCAAGTTTGTGTCAAGTGCTGAATTATCGGACATACTCCTAGCGCATGTGCCAAGAACGCTTCTTCCGATTGTCACACTACCACAACTGTGAGTAGCGTGGGTGCAGCAGCGACCATGCCTGGAGGACCGTTGGAGGAGCAAGGAGGGCAGCAGGACAGCAACTTCTAACGGCTATGGGTTGTGGAATGTGCAAAGACGATTCCAACGAGTTGCGACAGGACAGGGGCAAGACAGAGTCAGTACATTGCATGGGGGAAATCAGCTGGAGGATCATGATTTGTAGTCTTATTAAATGAAGTTACTGTAGAAGAGGAGACGGCCACCAAACTAGATGGAAATAACGAAGGGTCCCCCATTGGAGTTGGACAATGCCTACATGTGTTCAGTTTCAAGGGAACAGGACGGACTTCACAATAGTCTGAGCCCCCCAAGCCCGTTGAGCAATCCCGGAGCTCTCAACTGGGTGTTAAGGGCAAAGTTATCATGGCAACGACAAAGACTCAGGCAGAAAAAGGCCAGTCTAGTGAGGGCCCGATAAAAGATCCAACCTGAGTTCCACCATTCAACTTAAATGACCTCTGATCGGAACCTGGTAGTCAACATCCCGACCCACTCTAAAATGATCTGTGACAACCAGATTATAGCGGATCAGCTTCAGGAGTCCATGGAGAGGCCCCAGGGTATGGAGGGGGTGGAGGATCCTGAAGAAGATTCCAATATATCTGAACTCCCCCTACGGAACCTCCCGATATTGTGATGGCCTCGGCAGGGCAATAGGCATCCTTGGGCCCACTCCCGTCTTAGGACGAGATACTGGCCCCTGATTTAAGGGAGCATAGGGAAGATCAAACCGGGAGCCTGGTGGATGCCCCGAGGTAGGTTTCCTATTCATTCCCCTTTTATGTCGATATTATTCTGGAATTGTCAAGGTGCAGGCGGGACTAAGTTTCAAACCCTCCTGCGTAACTACATTCGTAGTTATAAACCGGGCGTGTTGGCGTTGGTGGAACCCAGTATTAGTGGAGTTCGAGCCCAGGATGTTATTCGTACCCTAGGGTATGATTTCTCCTTTAGAATTGAAGCGGGAGGGTTTTCAGGAGGTATTTGGCTCCTTTGGGAAGAGGCCTTTGATATCTCTGTAGTTATAACTCATCGGCAATTCTTACATTCTACCATTAAGTATAGATCTCATTCTTTTGACCTTACCATAGTGTATGCTAGTCTACAAGTGTCCTCGCAGTCTAGTTTTTGGTCCGCGTTAAATTGGATTGGCAGCTCTAGTTATAGACCGTGGCTTGTGGGGGGGGGGGGGCATTTCAACGCTAAACTTGAACTCTCAGACAAAAAGGGAGGATCCCTCTCACCTCCGGTAATGAGTAAGCGGTTTAGGGATTGGGTTCATTAGTGTGGACTCCATGATCTAGGATACTTTTGGTCTAAATTTACTTGGCAGAGAGGGCAGGTCCAAGCTCACCTCAATCGGGTGTTTGGATCATCTGACTGGGTTCCGTAGTTCCCTCATATGGTCAATCAGCATCTTCCTTTCCTAGGTTCTAACCATCGGCCTATGCTTCTCCATTTATTCCTGCATCCACCAAGGCTTACTGGCGAGCTGCCGTTTCATTTCCAGAATGCTTGGTTAACCCATTAAGGGTTTCAGGAGGTTGTCGATGCATCTTGGAACCTGTCGGCGGGGACAATGAGTAACTCCTTATCCCAGCTCTCGGGCCACCTTCAGAGATGGAACCGACAAGTGTTTGGTAACATATTCCATTGAAAAAAGAAGCTCGTAGCTAGACTAGAAGGTATTCAGCGAGCCATGATGGCTGGCAATCAGGACTCATTACTGGAGTTGGAGGACAAGCTCAGCAACGAGTTATTACAGGTCCTGTGCGAGGAGGAGTTGTTTTGGCATCAAAAAGCCATATGCGAATGACTTTCAAAAGGCAACTGGAACACCAAGTATTACCACACGATCACCCTTTCCAAACGTAAGAAGCTACATATCGAGAAGTTCATCGATTCTGATGGCCATAGTGTTTCTAATCTGGACCAACTGCGGAACCTTGTCACCGACTATTTCGTCCAACTCTACAATCTGGATGACAGGTCTATGTGCGGTTCCCCATCACAAGTGCCTTCCAGCCACTTTTTGAGGCCCAAGTTTAGGCTCTTAACCTCCCTGTCCAGGCTTCAGAGGTCACTAGTGTTATTTTTGTGATGAATCCAAACAAAGCCCTTGAAGTAGATGGATTAATGCTCTCCTCTACCAGAACCAATGGGGGAAGGTAGGGTCGGCTGTGGTGGATTTCATTCAGCAAATTTTCTGAAAGGAATGCTGAGATCATGACTTCCATAACACGCTTCTAGTTCTTATCCCGAAGACCCCTTCTCTGACTCAGGTCTCCCAATTCCGGCCGATTAGCATGTGCGATGTGTTATATACGCTTGTGTCTAAAGTTCTAGTACATCGCCTGAAAGTCCACAGGGACCATTTAGCGGCGGCGACCCAATGCAACTTTATTCCGAGCCGACATATTACGGATAATATTATTATAGCCCAGGAGGTGATCCACTCTATGAGGAAGAAAGCAGGTAAAACCAGATACATGGCCATCAAAGTAGATCTGGAAAAAGCATATAATCGACTTCGGTGGCAATTTATTCAGGAGATTTTGGAGGATATTGGCCTTCTGAAAATTTTAATATGGGTCATTATGAAATGTGTCATGACTACTTCGCTTCAAGTTGTCTGGCAAGGTTTTGCTTCTGAGCCGTTCAGGCCTTCGCGTGGTATCAGGTAAGGTGACCCTCCCTCACCTTATCTTTTTGTTCTCTGCATGGAAAGACTGGGCCATCTTATTTCGACGGAGGTGGACCGGGGGGCTTAGAAATCCATTAAGCTGGGCCATACGGGACCTCCCATATCCCACTTGTTCTTTGCCGATGACCTTGTGCTCTTCGCGGAAGCTGAGGATCGTCAGATGCAGATTATAGCTAGAACGTTGGACACATTCTGCAGAGCGTCCGGGCAGCAAGTTAGCAAAGCCAAACCCAGATTTTTTCTTTAAGAACGTTTCTCAGGAGACTGCGAGGTGCCTCAGCCAGGGTCTCCGGGTTGCTAGCACGTCTAACCTAGGCCGGTATTTAGGGATTCCTTTGATCCACGAGCGGACGATCAGGCACACCTATCAGCATATCCTAGATAATGCTCAGAGAAAACTTACAGGGTGGCACGCCATGATGCTATCATTAGCAAGCAGGGTTACTTTAACCCATGCAGTCCTTTCGGCGTTGCCTATGTATACTATGCAAACAGTTCAGCTTCCACGACAATTATGTGACGATCTGGAAAAAAATGCACAACTTTATTTGGGGTTCCTCGACTGAACACCACAAGATGCACTTGGTAAATTGAGAGTCGGTGTGTAAGCCTAAAACGGCGAGGGCCTAGGCATTAAACGCATTCAGTCTACGAACGACGCATTACTGACTAAATTGCGTTGGGGTTTGCTCACTAAACTTATGGCTCTTTGGGTTCAGATCCTTCGGACTAAATATAGACTCGATACTACCCATCTTTCCCTCATGCTCTCTAGGTTAGGGGCTTCGTCAGTTTGGAAAGAGATTTTAGCGTCCTGGCAATGGGTTTGGAAGGGGATCAAATGGATTTTGGAGAACGGGAGGAGGATTTTATTTTGGATGGATAACTGGCTAGACGGTTGGGGACCTTTTATTCATATGGCATCCTCTTTGGTCCCGGATACCCTTAGATTGGCTACAAACGTGGACCTCACTAATAAAAGAGACGGGTGGCTCTAGCATGAGTTCCAACAGTATCTCCCGTCCACGGTTTATATGGCACTTGCGAACTTATGCCCTATTGTTGAGAGTATGGGGGAGGATAGCTTAATGTGGGGACCTACCTCCTATGGAGGGTTCACTATGGTGTCTGCGTATGAGGTTATCGAGGACCACCCCACGAACAACAAACACAGAATGTGGGAGATCATCTGGAAATAGGTGGGCCCATAACGCATTAGGTCGTTTCTTTGGCTTGTTGCTATACACAAACTCCTGATGAATCAACAACGCGTGACTCGACATATTGCTATCGATAATAGTTGCCACTTCTGTGGGCAGGAATATACCACTGCACACGTGGTACGGGACTACACGTGGGTTAAAGCTATCTAGAGTAAATTTTCACTGGAAGTGGTGGCTATGGGTTTTTTCCAGCAGGAGGTGGACACTTGGTTGTTGTGTAATCTTAGAAAGCATGCTCAGGTGCAGCAGGAAGCGTGGGCCACAGTCTTTGGTGTCGCTTATTGGTTCCTCTGGAAATGGTTGAACAGTAGCCTGTTCGAGTCGGCATTTTTTTGGCCGAAAGAGGGACACAAAGTTATCATGGACTACGTGAGGTGGATTGCCCAAGCCAGGATGATGGAGAATTGTGTTTTTCCTACTCAGAGTTTACCGATGGGTACTTTCGTGGGGTGGACGAAACCTGAGGCGGGATGGGTGAAAGTCAATTCTGATGGAGCTTTGAACCCCGCTTCCAAAACGATTTCCTCTAGGGGTCTGATTAGGGATTGGAATGGGGAGTGGCGAGGAGGGTTCCAACAAAACCTCGCTAGAGGTTCATCGTTAGCTACGGAGTTATGGGGGGTGCTCTCGGGCATCACTCTGGCCTGGGACCTGGGATATTGCCAAGTTGTGGTCGAAGTCGACTCCCTAGAGGTTATTAATATTCTTTCTGCTCCACTCGTGGTACTGATAGAGGTTTCTGTTTTGGTGACAGGTATCCAACAGCTGTTGCAACGAGAGTGGATGGTTCAGATCCAGCACGTTTTCAGGGAAGAAAACTAGTGCGCGGACAGTCTAGCTTGCCTCATTGGTGTTTGCAGCCCAGGTCTTTATATCCTACAAAAGCTCCCTTTGGGAGTCCAGGAGATCCTTCGCCGAGATGCGCAAGGTGCAATGTACCCTAGAGCATTAATTTAGTTTTGTAGTTTTTCCTTTGTAAACAAAAAAAATGATATAGAAGAACGATAAAGTTGGATCTCAATGCAATTGTTGAAAGTGACACTGATAATTTAAGTAAGTATTCAGATCGATACATCTCATAATAAAGAAGCATTTAAGACGAAAAGGGAGGAAGCCGATTGTCAATTTCTAATCTAATTACATAAGTAGCAAAGTAAGAATGACCGAGATCTTAGGCTTAAGCCAGGGCGTAAGGAAGCATAGCGAAATGTGTCATAAAATGAATTGAGAGATGCTTTTTGATAGCATTGGCCAAGTATTCCTGATTAACGGTATGAATGAGGGGCTTTTAGCACTTAGGATAGGAGCCCTCGACTTTTAAGGAAAAGTAGCTTTGGTCTCATAGGATCAGTGGATTGAGAAGTGATACATAAAAAGCCTCTATAGCCAGTTACAGAAATCGTAACGTATGTAACTAACAACAACATGTAAGATGGAGCAAAAACAGATTGATACACTTTCTCGTTTACAACAAGGCTTCACACTAAATCTTCATTTGCATAATATGCACGCTTATAAGTAGGATCAGGCAGAATCGTTATTTCCTAATGGAAACTTCCCCCTTATTGCTATCAATGTCTTTATGTCGCATGACCTCTTAAACATTACACCACTGAATCCCTAATCCTTTGCCTTCCATGCAGTGATAGTACCAATGTCTACTTATCGCTATTTCCAAATTATATTGCTACTTGACATCTCTTCCAATTTGTTGATATGAGAAGCAAATTGAATCATTTTTTTTGGATGTCCACAAAGTGTTTTAGGAGGGTCCCAATTGTAGGAAAACATCTTTAAGCCATCCACACCCAAACTAATCCCTGCTCAAACCGAGTAGGTCCCTTGCGAAAGGTAAAATTTTGACCTCAAATTTTAAATAACTGCATATATGAGTAAAGTTTTGAACCCACAATTTCACTTAAACAAATTGAATTATTATCTGGATATAAGCCTAGAGGCAGATCTTGCGCTACTTTACTTAGGGGTATGAAACTGGCATGTATCCTGGCTCTTGAGAAGGTGCTCTACAACTAACATAACAGTGGGCTGAAAAAAAAAGACGTTAGGTCAGCCTCGTAGTTTCAACCTATACAAAATGTTGTTCACTTTTTCTCAGCCACTAATGACTTATGTAGTAGTCGACATTCCTCCTCACGCCTCCTAAAAACTACTTTAAGAATCCAAAGCTGACCCCTTGGATGTTGTTGTGATGCTTTTGTTGTAGGGGACTCTTGGACCACCGATAAAAAGCAATGGTACGAATTTCGTACCTTACCGGTCGGAATCCGGTACCAGTACTGGTGCAAATGTACCGGTCCAAAATTTCGACCGGTACCACCAGTACCGTAAAATGTCGGGACCATTCCCGGAAAATCCAAAAAGACAGGTACTATTTTGCAAAAAAACTAAATTTAAACCCTAAAAAATCAAATCCCCCTCCCCGACTTTGGACTCTCCCTCTCACTGTCTCACATCTCCCTTCGTCTTCTCTCCCTCTTAGATCGCCGCCGCTCCCTCGCCGCTTGCGTCGCCGTTCGTCACCATCGTCGCGTCGTCCTCCTTCGCCTCCTCTTCTTCTCTGTCTTAGTCCTCTTGGAGTGGTGGAGTGGCCCTAGCATCGCCGTCTTCAACCTTCGTCCACGCCGCTCAAAGCTGTCGCCGCCTGCTGAGGTCCACCGTCCGCGTCCACCACACACCCCACCGTGAGCAGCAGCCTTTGCGGCCTTATCCCTCGTCCTCCACGCAACGTCAACCCCAGCCTACCTGACATCGACCCAAATCGGTGAAGACCGAATGTTTTGTTTTATTTTTCATGGAATTTTGACATTAATTGCTTCTGTCATTGTGTTGGTTGTTGGTAATTGCTTCTGTTGTTGTGTTGGATACTTGGATGATGATGGATTTCGGTTGAAGTGAAGTTGTGTAAAATGTAAATGGTGAAGGTGATTTCGGTTGAAGTTGAACTTGAAGTGAACTTGGCATTTTGCATTTTGGTTTTTGGCATTTTGGATTATGGAAGTTGATTTTGGATTTTGGCATTGAATTGATCCGAATGTCCCATTGGAAAATAAATTTAGAAT
>JANITW010000001.1:44305875-44329552 GCA_027564335.1 Erythroxylum williamsii | reverse complement strand
TGCCAGTAACCAAAATTGATTGCAAAAATAATTCAAATTGGTCGCTAAAATTTATGCAATAGAAACCAAATAAATACGTGGTTGGAGAAAATTATTTCAATTGGTTATTAACAACAAATTTGAAATAGTTCCTGTTTTAACACTTCAACACCTCTAATTATATACGCATGATGGTATTCATTGAAACCATAAATTACAAACACAAAATCAAAAGAAAACATAAACCAATTTATCTAAATACTCCACGAAAAAATAATTCTATGAACATGACTTAATCTCCTATGTCAAAATCCTCTATATACATATTTAAATGTAAGAACAAGTTCTAAAATGAAAATCAGATGTCAAGAAATATCCTCTAGGGAAAAAAAAAGTAGTCCTAACTCATAATGTCTCTCTCAAATCCAAAGTCGCGTAGCTGCAAAACAAATTATTAAAGTTAACATAAATGTTGCAAAGTTCATGTTTTGTATTAAGAATAACATTGTTGACATGTAATAATGGGAAAAAAGGAATTAAAGGAAAAAAAAGAATTTTTACTTTGCTTGAATCAAAATAAATCAAATAGCATAACTACAAGATCACAAAAATATGCAAGATCCCAAAAATATGCAAAAGATCAAACCTAGAAAAAGTATGTAGGATATAATCACCACAGAATCCAATTATAAGTCTGAATACACAGAATCAATTAAGTAATACAGCAAATGCTTCAAGTCGTGAAGAAGGGGCTGTTAAAAATTGGAATTTCAACATTTTTATATCAACTATAGAGTAATAAAATATAGTCCACAAATGGATGCCCAATAATTTACCTTTAATTCATGGCATACATTCAATATTTTGATCGAGCTGTCTTGATTGACGCTGTATATGTCAACAAATCCACGCAAAACTAGATCAGGATTAACATGCCAGAGGTAAAGGATCATGTTGCTTCTAGTAGTATTATGGATTAATGAAGGGAAAAATGTTGAACACACTTCATTTTGAAGAAGATTATAAGCAGTCTGCAAAGTAAAGAGCGAAGTTTATCACCCAAAAGTCATATAGCATAAAAAAAATTTAACGAATTCCCCAATCATAAAAGAAATCAACAAGTACATTGACATGAGATAACCCAAGAAGCGACAATGTCTAAGAGGATAGTCCAGCATGGAATGCATAGAATTAGCATAACCCCTCTTAGTCAGGTGACAAAGCACATCTAAAAGGTTGAGGCACATCCAGGCATTATACGGATGTCCTGCTTGAAGCTTATGCCCATTAAGTGCATAAATATATGCCTGAAAGAAAAGCTGAAATTTAGTAACAGTGATCCTTTATAACTCAGTGAATATATCAAAATGAGAAGCTCAATTCTAGCTATGTGAGACACTATCAAGGAAAAGCTCTTCAACTGGGGAAGAATTAATCTAATTGTCACCTGAAAAGGAAACAAGATCATGAATTTACCAGCCAACAAAATTGAAAATGACACAAAAGTTAGGAAACAATCACTGTGGGAACTAGCTAATTATATGCGTATCATAACATTCATAATAAGATTAAGGTGGTCAAGGAAATAAAGGTGCGCATACCAGCTGTCTTCCAGAATTTGCAAAAGTAAACACTTCAGGTGGAGCTGATACAGCATACTTATCGAATCAGGATTGGCACGCAATTTTTCCAGGTGAACCATGCAAAATTTCTTCCCTATGAATAAACAAACAGTTCAATACAATGAACAGAATAAGGCAAAAACCACTTCAAATAAGAACTATGATTACTCACCACACATCTGATTTTCAACACTTTCAAAGTCTGATAGTGCAAGACCAATTCCAATCTTTTCAGGTAAAGAAAGCCGCAAAACATTACATAACTTTTCTAGAAATGCCTCATTGATCTCTTCCTGAATAACATCTATTTAACCTTAAGTTGTTACAGATTTAAACTATACTTGTAGCTAGAGGACATTTCATTTCTGATTTAAATTTAGTGGTAAAATAAGACCTAAATATCAAATAAGAACAAGATTAAAGAGGAAAGATAAAAGAGGACCAAGTACCTTCTTTATGGCCTTAAGCTGTTCATTCAATAAATAGCGACGTTGCTCTCCACTTATCTTTTCTTCAATTGCTTTTGCAATTGATTCCTAATTGAAAGAGCCAACAGTTAAAATATAAGATTTGAAACATCGACAATGCTCATTTTTCTAATAAAAGCAATAAGGATACCTGAATCTTGCTAATTTCCATTTCTTTTTTCACCAACTCCAGTGTGAGTTGCAAACGTTTATACACCTGAGTAATCAATATTGTATACCAAACAAGATACCATGAGGGCTGATCTTTAACCAGATAAAAGAATCAAATTAAGAACAGCTTAAAGCATGCCAAAGATACACTAAGGTCTTCAAATGTAAATAAAGCTATTGTGACCTACATCTAGCTCTTCAAGAACTTTTTGGCATTGCAGTTTGTTTGCACCAGATATTGCTGCCCCAAAATCTGCTAACCGCGGAAAATTGAAGTCTCCAATATGCTGCAGAAATTGAAAGAGGGAACCCATAGCAATCAATCTTACATAACTCATTGATTTTTACAGTCAAATTATTTACATAGGAGATGTTTACCACAAAATCTTGTTTCTAGCAAGCCCATTTCACAAATTAATGGCATTAAAACATTTAAGCAAGAATTTTTCTGACTTCAGTTTTAGTCCAAGTTCAACAAGAAGAAATCACTCTGGTCCTTCCCTTCTAAATTTTTCCACTTTGGCCTTTTTTTCGGCTAAAAATTAAATTATCAAAAGATACACTTTTTGGTAATATAGAACCAATATTTAGAAAGCAGCTCGAGTTGGCTTTGATGATAAGGGTGGCTAATTTTACCCATAAACTAGCAAACAGAATTAATTCATTAAACCAACAACCATTATTATGCAATTATGAATGCACAAGGAACCAAAGTAGATGTGATAAAAAAACTCTACAAGAGATTTACTGATTGTAGGCCAGCAAATACTAGAAATGATCAAAAACTTGAAGGAAAACAAACCTGAGTATATGTCTGGACATGATCCCTCCAGAGGGAATTTGTTTTCAGAACATCTCTTAGTGTTGCTATGACCTCAAAAGATGTAGCTTTAATGACATCATCATCCTTATTATATGGTTTATCCTGCAGAAAGAGAAAAGCAAGCAACGGATAGTGACCCTTAAATACCACATGAAGAGTCAAAATTTCAAAAACAGTTATAAATTATATGCACCTTCAAATGATCAACTTTGACAGTAAGTGGATCCTCATTGACCTATAGAAAACCAGCACTTCATCTTAGCTTCAAGAGTTCTGCATATATTTGCAGCATCAGAAGATTAAACAGATTTGAAATTTAGCATCCATACTCACCATCTCTGTTATTCTAAGCCGTCTGTGGCCAATAAGGACAACCTGTTCTCCTTGGATAGAAGTAATCTGGTTTATAACATTATTAATGAAACGTTGTTAAGATATCTAGACCTTTTCTTGATACAAAAAAATTAAAAGTGATGAATTGAATAAGATAAAAAGGCTGAAGAAAAAATTATATACCTGAGCAAGAGTTCCAACTTCATGTAGCCGATTAAACAACTCTTTTCCCTTAAATTCATATATATTTTTCTCTAAATCAGAGCCAGATACAACACTGGGATCAATCCCTGGTTCATCTTTAAGAAGAAAAGCACCGGCATATGGGGCTTGCCTTTTTTGGCTTTCTTGCAAAGCTGCCAGTAATTTTGGATCCTGTGTTGAAAAGCAAACACCAATGTAAAGTTTGATTCAACATAAGAAACCAACAACATAAAACAAGATTGTTCAGAGATATGACTAAGGTTAGAACTGAGAGTTTGATAAACTATGCACCTTAGTGAGCATATTGTACATTTTATTACAATAATGGCACCTGATATATGTACATTAGGGCACAAAAAAGTTATTAGACGCAATATCTAGAGCATAGCATACAACTGATCAACAGAAAAAGGTTGACAGCATTTCAAAGTAAATAAAAAGCAAAAACATGTAATACCTTCACATGAATTGGCATGTAGAATCCAGGAAATAGAGGCCTATGTGGCAATGGTAGTGCCATTACCTGCAACGGAACATAGTAAAATGTTAATTCCTCGTAAATGATGAATCTAAACCATCCTCAAAATTGAGCACATTACAAGATCGATAGCAAAAGGTGGAGTTGAGAAAAGAATACCATTAGCACTCATAAAGCTGGCCACTATACATACCCTTCAATCACTAATTTCACACAGACTCCATACTAAAGTACAAGAATTGTACAGGATGCCTTCCCATTTCTATTGAACCTCAAGAAGTAAACCACTAAAGAAACCATCTTTTGGTATCAAACTGCAACTTTAGATTCAATTATTAAACTAAACAAATGATTAGCTACTATCCTAACATGCCAAGACTGGTTCTAGGAGAAGGCAATTGCCAACCATAGCCGATTCCATGACGTTCACATTGAGGAAGCTAAAGAAAAGTTTAAAGGAACAAACGTTGAGGAATACATGTGGGAGTTGAAAATGACGAGAGTCTAAGTACATGTCAACAAACCGAACAAGAAAAGACGGTGTTCTCAGTCTTTTTTTTTTTAATCTCTCATTTACTTATAACCGTATTATAATTAAAAGAACCAATCATTACCAGACAGAAGCAGAAAGCAAGGGCAGTAAGATAAGAAATAGAAGAGAAGTTTGTTGGTCTAATTCATCCCGAACCCAAAATTTACAAGAAAACAATAAACTTAGACGAATAAATGTGCAAATTGAAAATGATAAAATTCCGGAATGCAAAATCTTTGAATGCACTCACTGTTAGATAATCCTCGGGTCTAGGGTTTGTAGGAACGATTGCTGATCGACTACTGGTGTCTGCATTATCTGCCTCCGGCTCGCCGCTCTTTCCCTCGGCCTCCGCCACCTCGCCGGCTCCATCATTTGAAGAGTCAGAGCAAAAGAAGGCCTTTTGATAAAAACCCGCCTCCCTGGGATTCTTCCGAGTCGATCTAGTGATCGAGCTCAGCGCTTGCAACAACAAAGTCGTGGATGACTCGGTGGAGATTCGAAGGCACGGAGAGGCCACGTGACTGTAGAGCTGGCGCGAAGCAGAGGAAGAGAGCAGCTTCAACATTTTATTGGGCAGTGGATGTTGAGAGGATGAAGAAAGAAATCGGGAATTGGAATGTTGAAGAGGAGGGTGGTCTAGTGTTGAAACGCCATGAAAAGTGGAGCTTGGTGTGAGGGAAGATATTCCGGGGAGTTGGGTGTTTAGAATAAAGCCCTTCATAAACCCTATCGAGCTTCCTCCCCATTTTTATATTTAAAAAAAGAAAAAAAAAAACGGCGGTCACAAGATTGGAATTAGTAGTTACATGTGTTTTTCTTTTGTTTCATGAACCAAAAAGGTTACTTATGTCAGTTCACACTAAGAGCACGTCCATTCTGGAAAGATGTGGAAAAGAGCGGGAAGAGAACTACGCTGAGCTGATAGTAGCAAGGAAGGAGTTACTAAACTAAGCCACTTTCTTGCCTTGCAAGTCGGAGAGGATTTTTCTGTCAAAGGGGTGTGCCCAAGATGAAGCTCAAGGACCTTTTTTTATGGTAAAAGTATAGGGGAAATCTGTGAAAAAGCGTCACACTCTTTCTTTTTGAACAACTTCTTGAGACAAGTTGTTGATGCAGATATGTCGTGTGCTATCGGTAATGGCAAATTCATTATCTTGTTGTTTGATAACTAGTTGAGAAGAGGAGCACGCATAAACTCCTCAATGAAGTAAGGCATTCTATTCTAATGTTACGAATGCTGTATTAAATTTGGTACTGAATTTAGTTTTGATACAGTATTGTACCTGGTCGGGTCAGTTATATTGGGTCCGAGCCTAATCGCAACTATCCACAAGTCGATCGGTCTCCAGGCCTGATCCACACATCTATGGCCTAACAGTAGAGGAACGTCTCCCATGCAAGTACGTAAAGAGCTAAAACCTAACAGAAAATCATATAAAAGGTATTATTCTCCCATAACAGAGGTACGCAATTACAACTTAGTTTTTTCTCTGCGTTTATCAACCTCACTCTCACCAGAAAACTGACTTGAGCGTCGGAGGGGCTAATCGGAACATAACCCCCGACAAGCCTTCCTTGTTTTGCAGGTATCTTCACGTCGAGTTCAACACTGAAAGTTGTCAACTCATGGATCCAAACAGCAACGCACCGTTCAGCCAGAATCCGGCAGAACCAAGTATTATTATTGTTGTTATTGTTATTTCCTTAATAACTTGTATTTGTAGTTGTAATTTTATTTTAAAATTTTTAAATTTTATATTATATATTATTATTATATTATTTTAAAATTTAAATTTTATTGTTGTTAGTACTATTTTCAAGGATTTTTTAGGATAGTACTTACAGGAAATGTAAAAGATATGAGGTAAGAAGGATGTCTTTAAATAGTGCAGAGGGAACCACTGCAAACGATTCGGTGCGTGCAGCAGGCAAGAATAAAGAAGGAGATGAATTACTAAGCATAGACTCTTGGAACATCGGGACTCTCACGGGGAAGTTCTTGGAATTAGTAGAGATTTTAGACAAGTATAGGATAGAAATAGCCTGCATTCAGAAGACCAAGTGGGCAGGAGCTAAAGCAAAGGAGATAGGAAGTTTCAAACTATGGTACTCAAGAAGCTCGAAGAAACAGAATGGGATAGGTATCTTAGTGGTCAAGGAACTTATAAACCAAGTGATGGGGATCACAAGAGTCAATGACAGGATAATGGTGGCAAAAATGGTTTTTAGCAGTGTGGTTTTCAATGTAGCATGTGCTTATATACCTCATATTGGTTCAGGCAGACAACAAAAAAGTATAATCCGGGAGGCGTGGGATGAGATGTTTCTACAAATCTCTAATACTTAGCAGATCATCCTAGGTGGTGATTTTAATGGACATATAGGAGTGGATTTAGACAAATATACAGAGACCCATGGGAGTTTCAGATACAACACTAAAAATAATAGTGGGAATACTCTATTAGACATGGCCATAGCATATGAGCTAATAATAGCAAATTCTCTTTTTAAGAAAAGCGAAGCACACTTGGTGATATTTCATAATAGCACGAACAAGACGCAAATCGAATATTTCTTTGTCAGAAAAAGAGTCAAATCATGGTACAAGAATTGCAAAGTGCTCCTGGTCACATGCTTATCAACCCAGTAGAAATTGTTAGTTTTAGATCTAGGGATTAAGGGATGGAGGTCTCAACAATTTACTAAACATTGTAGTAAAATTAGATGGTGGAGGCTAAAAGGGGAAAGGTTAGAACAATCCAGAAATCACGTGCGATATAATACAAAATGGTATGTGAGGGGGGATGCAAATTGGATGTGGGTAGGAGTAGCCCCCGTAGTGAGAGAGATCGCAACAAAACTCCTAGGGGTGTTCAAAAGGCAGGGGGCGGGCAGATGGAATCTTGGTAGTGGTTGGACGAGATTCAGGGGATGGTAAAGAAGAAAAAGAGAGCTTTTAAAGATTATTTAGCAAGTACAACAAAAGCAGAGTGGGATTCTAATAGAGTAAGGTATAGATTGACAAAACAAAAGACAAAGAAGACTATTTCAGTGGCTAAAGGAAAAATATACGAGACTATGTATAGGGAGTTGGATTCATTCAAGGAAGCACAAAAATTTTTCAAGCTAGCACGAGAAAGGACAAGTGAAACGAAGGATTTCAATCAAGTTTATTGTATACGTGACAAAGCAGGTCAGGTACTCACAAAGGCACATGCCATCAATAAGAGATGGCAGAGATACTTTTATGGCCTGTATAATGAAGACATAGGGGTCAACATAGAGTTAGGCGGGACATTTCCTTAACGAGTACTCATGTGGAAGGATCATAAGGGGAGAAACTACAAAGGTTCTAAGGGGGATGGGGAGCGGAAGGGCCGTAGGGCTAGATGAGATCCCTATAGAGGTGTGGAAGCAAATAGGAGTTGTTGGTATTGAGTGGTTAGTTCAGCTTTTTAATGTGATCCTCGAGTCAGCCAAAATATCAGATAAATGGAGAATGAATAGTTTAATCCTTGTATACAAAGCCAAAGGGGACATCCAACAGTGTCACAACTATAAAGGCATCAAATTACTAAGTCACACTATGAAGTTGTGGGAGAAGGTAATTGAAAAGAGAATCCTGAGAGATGCTTCAGAATTTGCTTCAGCTGATATAAAATCAACTCTAACCTTACTGAACATCTTTTCATTCTTCATTCTTCAACCTTTCTTTGCATGTAGCTTCATTCTTCTCACTTATCTTGCATTGAGCTTCATTCTTACACTGATTCTTATCCATTCGAATTCTGTTCTTTGGATCCAAGCATTTCTGAATTGCTCCCAAAATCATCATCTCTAGCTTCCTTTTAAACACTGAAAATTTACTCTTCATTCTGCTTCTCTTCTTCACTCTCACTGAGTTTGCAAACTCCTCCACAAACTTCAACATAGCAGGCTGCATGAAACAACACAAATCAACAGCTCCTCCTCTGTTTTGTGCAGCCTTCACTCCTACCAACTTTCTCAAAGATTCAAATCTCCATTTTGGTAATGCCTTGGTGAATAAATCAGCAAGTTGGAAGTTTGATCTGTAAAATGCCATTTTGATTTCCTTCTCCTCAATCAATTCTCTAACATAATGGTACTTCACCTTCATGTACTTGGTTCTCACATGATCAGATGGATTTTCAGCCATTGAAATGGCAGCACTTGAATCACAATAGATTGTCACACAATTTTCCTTCAATTCATCCATATCCTTCAGAATTTTCTTCAACCATTGAGCTTGTTTGGCAGCCATATTCACTGCCACATATTCAAATTTAGCTGATGATTGTGCTACACTCCTTTGCTTCTTCGAACACCAAGCAAAAATTCCTGAACCCAAGCTATAACAATATCCACTCCTACTTTTGCATTCATTGTTTCTAGCATAGCTTGCATCACTAAACACATACATCTCTACCTTTTCTCCTTTCCCAAATCGAATTCCATGATCAATAGTATGCTTGACATATCTCAATATCCTTCTAGCATATAAAGCATGTTGTCTCGAAGGATTATGATTGTAACCAGCCATTATATTTATAGAACATGCAATATCAGGTCTTGAAGCACACAAATACATTAAGGAACCAATCATACTTATATAATAAGTCACATCAAATTGCTCACCTAATTTTGTAGTCTCCAACTTCAGCTGATGTTCCATTGGAGTTGACATGCCACTGCTATCTTTCAAGCCAAATTTTCAGTTAGCTCCTCTGCATACTTCCTTTGATGAATGAATATCCCATCTTTCCTTTAATCAATCTCCAAGCCTAGGAAATAACTCATCTCACCTAGGTCTGTCATTTTGAATTCAGACTTCATTAGCTCCTTGAAGTCCTCCACAAGCTTCTCTTTGGTTCCAATTATAAGCAGGTCATCTACAAATAGTGAGCAGATCAGTTTTCCTTCTTTATCTCACTTCACATACAATGTAGCTTCAATTTTTCTTCTTATGAATCCATTTTGCAACAAGTAGTTATTTATTCTTGAATACCAAGCTCTTGGAGCTTGTTTCAGTCCATATAATGCCTTCACAAGTTTGTACACTTTATGCTCTTATCCACTCACCACATAGCCTTTGGGTTGCTTCAAGTAGACATCTTCATCTTGCATTCCATTCAAGAATGCACTCTTCACATCCATTTGGTGAACTGTCCACTCATTATTTGTAGCTAGAGCTAACAACAATCTGACTGTATCCATCCTTGCTACGGGTGCATATGTCTCAGTATAATTTACTTCATACTCATGTTTGTAACCCCTCACAACTAGTCTAGCTTTATACTTGTTGATTGTTCCATCAAGATTCAATTTTTTCTTATAAATCCACTTGGAATCAACCACCTTAGTTTTTGGATTTGGAAGATCCACCAACACCCAAGTTCCATTCTCTTCAATAGCTTTTATCTCTTCATCTATTGAGATTTGCCACACTCTTTATTTGATAGCTTGTTTGTAAGTCATTGGTTCCAATTCTATAGGCAAAGCATACTCTATAATTGTTAGAGCTTTATCTGTCTCCTCTCCATCAGCTACATCATACCTGAAATCAAATAAAGGGTTAGTTTTATTATATATGGAGGTTAAGTCTCTTGTCTTGTGAGCACTGTCAGAGCTTAATGTTTCCACATCATTTTTAGAGCTTGGAGAAGGCTCCTCCTGAACTCCATCATCACCAAAATCATTGAAGCTTTGTGGATCCGACTGAGTTGTCTCCTCCTGAGATTCAACTCCTCCTGAATTGTTATCATTATCAGCATCCTCTCCCATTGTTTGATCAGCATTCACCTCATTTAATGGTAATTCAATTTCTATTCTTCCAAAAGTCCTACCAATTGACTCCTCCCATTTCCATCCCTCATTCTCATTAAACTTCACATCTCTTGATACCAACATCTTCTTTATTTCAGGACTATAAATTCTATAGCCCTTAGATTTAACACTATGACCCATCATCACAACCTTCATTGCCTTTTCATCTAGTTTTGTCCTTTTTGCTTCAGGGATGCGCATATATGCTACACATCCAAACACCCTTAGATGACTCACCTTCGGTTTAACTCCAAACCAAGCTTCAAATGGTGTTTTCTCTTCCAAAGCTCTTGTCTTCATTCTATTTTGCACATAGACAACAGTAAAACATGCTTCAGGCCAAAAACTCCTTGGAACCTTCATTCCAAACATCATAGCCTTGGCCATTGCCACAATTGATCTATTCTTCCTTTCCGAAACTCTATTCTGCTGAGGTGAATAAGCAACTGAAAACTGATGAAAAGTTCCTTCTTTTTGGAAGTAATTCTGCATCTCATTTGAAATGTATTCCACTCCTCTATCACTTCTCAAGCATCTCAACTTATTTCCACATTGACTTTCAGCTTCAGCCCTCCACACTTTAAACATGCCAAACATTTGATCTTTACTTTTCATGAAGTAAATCCATGTATACCTTGACACATCATCAATGAACTCCACATAATATCTACTTGCTCCAACAGAAGGCGTCTCTATTGGTCCACAGACATCAGTGTGCACCAATTTGCAATTTCTCTGTGGCTCTCCAATCACTTGCTGGAAAAGGTAAAACGTGGCTCTCCCCTTTTACACAAGCCTCACCCACTGTTTTCAACTTGCTGCTCAATTGTGGTATTCCATGAACTAAGCCTTTCTTCTGCATATCAATAACATAATCCAAGTTTGCATGTCCATATATTTGATGCCATAGTTGAGTCATCTCTGTCAATGAGAGAGCAGCAAATGCTCCATCCACTTCTTGCATTTTAATCTTGAAAACTCTATTAATCATTGGAACTTTATGCACTAGTTCACCTGCTCATTGAAAATCCTGCACATTTCATCTTCAAAATATACCTTATACTTCCTCTCCAATAGTTGACCAACACTGATCAAGTTTTGAAGTTCAGGAATGTAATATACTTCATCAAGGATTGAATTTCCAGCCTTTGTTGCTAGTTCCACAACCCCTTTGTTGTAAGGGATGGATTGGTGGTGGTTTGTCAAAGAGGGGACTTTGAGGTTTTTGTTACTCATTCAATCATTTCTCATAACACACCCTATTTGAATGTCCTCTTTTTCTATAATGTATACAATCCACATTTTCATTCCAAAAACACTCTTTAGCAGCATGATTGTTCTTCCCATAGAATTTGCAACTTGGAAATATTCCCCAGCTTGAAGTTCTACATCCACTTTGCATTCGGTTTGAATTGTTCCCAGCATATTGGTTGGTAGCTTGGTATTTTTTAGGATGATTCATGTAAGGTAGTTGACGAGAGAATGGTGTTTGAGGATATATTGGATGTAACTGACATTGCATTTGGTTTTGGTGGTAATTCTGGTTTTAAGGATATGAAGTCTGGTAAGGATTTTGAGTGTTTGGAGGTTGTTTCTGTAAATGTGAAGGCCTTTGAGGTTACACAACATTTGAATTAAGATGGTTTTGATTTGGATTCGAAGTTTGGGTGAATATGGGGGGATTTTCAGGTAGCTTAAACCTTTCAGCTTTCCGGGCATATTCTTCTCCTTCCCTTTGAGTTCCATGCCTCTCTGCATGCATCTCCATCACATTGAAGACTTGCTCCAATTTCACAGAATCTGGATCAATAGTGAGTTGCCATTCCACAGGTGTTATGCTTGCCTCAAACCTCAAGGGTAATCTGCTCAAGAACATGTCCACTAATATATCAGTACTTGTGTTTTCTCCAAACTCCTTCAGCTATTGAACCAAGTTCATGAATCTAGTTTTTACAGCTCCCACATTTTCTTCTACCTTCATCGAGAAATTCTCAAAACTCCTCATCACTGCTTGTTTCTTCAACCTCAAAGACTGAGCTGAGCCTACTTATTCAAGTTTCAATGTTTCCCATAATTCTTTAGCACTTTTGCAACTTGCATGTCTCAATAAAATAGCCTCACTCCCTATTGATCTTAGGAAAACAAGAGCTTTAAAGTCTTTATCCCCATCCTGCCTAACTCTTGTTAACTGTTGATCTGTTAACTTTGTCAATCCTTCAACATCCATCACTCCTTCATTCACCACCTCCCAACACTCACACATTCTAAGACAGTCCTCAACTCTAAAAGCCCAAGCTTTGTAATTTTCACCAGTTAAAACAAATATATTAGCTTGCACACTTTGTAGATTCATCATGGGAAAGCTTGTACTTGACATGGTTTCGGTTCAATCCAGTTGGTGAACTGTGTAGCTCTGATACCGCTATGAAAATTGAGAACAAGACTCCTTACACTTCAACAAAAAAACCTGAACTTCAAGTCTGCTCCAAGCTCCAACCTCTGTGGAGGAGAACAAACCTTTAGCACTTCAACAAGATGAGCTGAACTCCAATTGACCCTTCTAGTCTACTCGAGTCTGAAGTTTGAAGATGGATTAAAATCTCCAGCAGCAATTTCTGAACAAGATGGTTTGCTCCATAGGATGATTTTCAGAAAATCAGCAATTATAACTTGTATACTAAATGTGTTGTCTATAAAAAGTAGAAAATTCACTCTAATGTATCTCACAAGTGTTTATATGGCTTTTGGTTTCCAGTGTATGTAAGGTTTTGATGTGTAAAGACTATGAAATTTTGTACTCCTTCAGAAATGGAAATTTTCACTTCCAAAGTTGCTTCTTTCCACTATTAGAAATTTTCAACTCAACTCTCAACACACACATTCATAATAACACAAAATTAATAGCAAAGTAAGGAAATTTTCACTCACAGAAGAAGATGAAGAGAAGAAGATAGTTTTTTCATACATGTTGCAACTATTACATTTCTCATGAAAGAGTTCTGGAGCTTTTCAAGTTAGCTCACACACACATTTCTTGACTAGTTACATCAATGGCTCAAAATGAAAGATGAAAAACAACTAATGAGTAAGATTTTGACAAGTATCTTACCCTCATTGGTTCAACAAGTACAAAAGTAAACTGTTGGTTGATACATTAACACAAACTGACAATGGGATTTTCTGATGATTTAAAGCTGCAAAAAGTAAAAACAGAAGATGCTTGATGCTGGAACAAATTGTGATACTTGGTTTCAACTAATTCAATTCCCTTGGATGACAAGTGTCACTTTGACTTCGAAATCTTCCACTTCATTGACTTACAAGGCTTCTCTTCAAAGTGTTTGCTTTAGAATTTGCTTCAAAACTTGCTTCAGAATTTGCTTTAGATATTGATAACTCTGCTTCAGGTTTTGCTTCAGCTGATATAAAATCAGCTCTAACCTTGCTGCACATCTTTTCATTCTTCATTCTTCAACCTTTCTTTGCATGTAACTTCATTCTTTTCACTTATCTTACATTGATCTTCATTCCTAAACTGATTCTCAACCATTCGAATTCTGTTCTTTGGATCCAAGCATTTCTGAATTGCTCCTAAAATCATCATTTCTGAATTGCTCCTAAAATCATCATCTCTAGCTTCCTCTTAAACACTGAAAATTTACTCTTCATTATGCTTCTCTTCTTCACTCTCACTGAGTTTGCAAACTCCTCCATAAACTTCAACATAGCAGGCTACATGAAACAACACAAATCAACAAGATTTGGGGAAATTGAGATTCTTCTTAGGGATTAAAGTGGTCAGAAACTCAGATGGCATTTCTTTTTTGTCAATGCAAGTATGTGTTGTATATTATTTCAGAGATGGGTTTGTTGGGATCCAAACCTGTTAAAACTCCACTAGAGCAAAATCATAAACTTGCTCTTTCTGAGAGTGTTGCTATGAATGATCCTGCGCAGTATTGATGGCTGGTGGGACGACTTATTTATCTCACTATAACTAGGCCCGAGTTGTCTTATTGTGTGCACATTCTCGTTCAGTTCATGCAGCAGCCCAAGAAAGCACATTGGGAGGTAGCTTTCAGAGTGGTTCGTTATCTGAAAGGAAATCCAGGTCAGGGTATTCTATTGCGTACCAATAGCGATCTCACTTTGTCTGCATATTGTGATTCTGATTGGGCTTGCTGTCCATTGACAAGACGCTCACTGGCTGGTTATTTTGTTCTTTTGGGAAATTCTCACGTTTCATAGAAGACTAAAAAGCAACAAACAATGTCTCACTCTTCCGCTGAAGCTGAATACTGGTCTATGACCACATCAGCATGTGAACTTAAATGGTTGAAAGGTCTGTTAGCTGTTCTTAATGTAGAGCACTCTAAATCGATAAATTTGTATTGTGATAGTCAAGCAGCATTACATATCACTGCTAATCCTGTGTATCATGAACGCACCAAACACATTGAAGTGGATTGCCATTTCATTCGGAATGAGATACTAAGTGGTAACATTCGTACAACATATGTTCGTAATTCACTGCAACTTGTTGATATCTTCTCGAAGGCGTTGGGTATAGATAAGTTTGGTTTTCTTCTTCGCAGGTTGAGCTTTCGAGATCTTCATGCTCCAACTTGAGGGGGGGTCTTAGAACGGCAACTGCTATTATTTAGGAATGGTGGCTATCAACTATTATTTAGAGAGTCTATGTATATCTTTCCCATTACATTTTAGGTCGTGACTCTTGTACAGTTTGGGTAGTCTAACTTGATTGGGAATATAATTAACAATTGTATCTTCCTATATATATATCTTTCGTTTTCAATGACAACGTAGATTAGATTTCTCATTCCCAGAATTTCTTGTTGTTTTCTTTACACAATACACTCTACTTTCAACTTCTTGGTTTTTGTCTTCTTCCTTTTAAAAAGAATATTGTACCTTCAACGAGCATCGTTTCGATCTTTTTCAATCTGCCGTGTGTTAAGTCATGGGTCCCTCTTCATGGAGGGAGCCATATTTGACTCAAATATTACGGCACCGATTTCGGTGCCGCATTATTTGAAAATTTTGTAAGAAGACAGCTGCCTTACGCGGTGGAGTGCCTATATAAGGCACTCCCTGCTTCAGAAAATACACAGAAATATAGAGAGAAACAAAGAGAAAGCCAGAGCATTGTTCTTACTCTGAAGTTAGGAAATATATTCCTAAAGGGTTGGTGAGTGACAAAATAGTGAGGTTAGTATTTTTAGGTTGGGAAACACCTTGTGAGCTACTATTTTTGTTTTATCTCTGTATACCTACTATTTGTAATAGTGGAAGAAATATTCTGAGTTTTGTCTGTGGACGTAACCCAAAGTTAAGGGTGAACCACGCTAAAAATTCTGTGTCCATTTTGCTACTTTTATTTTTCCTTTTCACAAAATACACCTGCTGCGCCCAACAAGGACCACATTAGATCGTGTTGCAGTGGGATGACTAGAGACCGAATTTCTTAACGGAAACGTTAACGGGGAGAATTGTTCATAACGGAGGAGAGGAGTGATTGAATATTTAATCAATATTAAAAGTTTTTAATGTATACTCTCTATCTAAGTTATAAACTTTTCTGTTACTATTTTATTACCCACAACTAAGACAAGTGCAGACTTCATTTAGAAATGATATGTTGGAAAGTAAAAGCAAATCCCTCAAGGAAGTGATATAGATTTGAAAATCTGAAACTACTACCTGGCCTAAACTAAAATAATAAAAGAGTGATTTCGATATATTTTAATAAATAAAACATTTTAAAACAAAACTTAAATAAGTAGTAAAAGAATTATAACATGACAATTTATCAAAATAGAATTCAATCGAATATTAATGTTTAGACAAGTACTTTGCCTAATATTATTTTATATTTCATGATAAGATTAACCTATAATCTGTATATTAAATTGAATTGGCAAGATTTCTTAAATATTAAAATTGTATTCTCTCGAGTTAGAACAACAATCTACTATTTAGTTAGTTAACTCAAATCTCCATCAAGCTAACAGCTATTTGAATATATTGAGATTTGTGAAATCTCATAAAACATTTCACATAAGTCTCTCTTGAGTATCTCATTCAACCCCTATTACTTAAGTCGTAAAGCATTGACTAACATCTCTTTTAAGGCTTCCATGAGTAAATTAAAATTAGATTTAGTTGTTAACTTAACTAAACTATGAATTCAGATCAATTAAAGACAATTTTAAAAAATATATCTTATTTATAAACAAATCAATCCATACAAAAATAAAAATTAGAATTTTTCCTACCTAAACATAGAAGAGTATTTGGCCACAAATTAAAGTCAAAACAATAAAACTAATGGACAAAAACAAGGAAAATATGATAAAAATAATTCTAAAAGAAAATCATGATTTTCCTAACATCTTTATTCGCTGAGACCATGTCTAGATCTTCATTCTTTGATAAAAACAATAATGGAATTAGCCTCCTAAGGGCTTTTGGATTTGCCAAAGACTAACTTTAACTACTAGAAAGAAAAAGATGTGTCTTAAATGTAAAGTTTCTAAAAAATTTAGAGTTTTTGTGCTTTATATATAATTTTTCACACCCATAGACATGGTCCAACTTACAATCATGATCTAGGTAATGGATTATTTGCTTCTATTGAAATTAGTACATTGTCTTTAACATGCTTGCATCTAACATCGTAGATCTTATTATTTCTCTTGAAATTAGTACTGGATTTTTGACAAGACTGTGTGGCTTAGGTCTTGTTGCTCTATAGATTTATTTACTACTACGTGGTCTCTTTTCTATGGATTTTCTTTACTTCCATGTGGTCTCCTTTCAGGTCGTGTCTTTTACCGCACTTGATTCATATAAGATATGTAAGTTTTGAATGTGTGATGATGAACTACAATGTAAACTTCCCTGATTGGCTTCTGGGTATGTTACAAAGAAAATAGTAGAAAGTGAGAAGAAAGGAGAAGTTTATGTCTTCATTGATTTCAACATGAAAACATTTTTCAGCTTCAAGAACATTCTATACTCCTATTTCTCTAATTGGCTAACCTTACCAATCTTCACCGTACATGAGTCAATATCTCAATACTATAAGATATATACATGTGTCAACATCTCAATTTCATCCCTTTCTTTCACAATAACCCCCGGTAAGATGAATGTCAATAATGTTCATCTTGGAGAGCAAACTCTTGAATTGTGAAGACCCCAATGGCTTTGTTAGATGTTCTGCCAACTGTATGTAATGTAAAGAAACAGTTCCATCAAAGTATTTCTCTCTCACAAAGTGGCAATTAATTTCTAAGTGTTTTGTTCTTTAATGAAATATAAGATTTTCAGCTATGCTCAGTGTTGATTTGTTGTCAAAGATGGGGGGAATTGCTCATTTATATTAAATTCTTAACTCTTGCAAGACTGACAAAAGTCAAACAATCTCAGATGTAATGTTTGCAAGTGCTCTATATTCTACCTCAATTGATGATCTACTCACTATAGGCTGCTTCTTTGCCTTCCAACTCACCAATGAATGCCCTAAGAATATGCAGTATCCTGTTAGTGAGCTCTTAGTTTTTGGACACCTAGCCCAATCTGAGTCACTAAAAGTTATGAGTGTAAGAGATGATTCAGTGGGAAAGAACAAACCTTGACCTAAGGTCCCTTTGACATATCTCAATACCCTTACTACAACTTGAAAATGGATCTTCGCTGGGCAATCCATTAACTATGAGAGTTGTTGCATTGGACAATATAGATTAGGTCTTGTGCTAGTTAAGTATCATAGCTTTCCAACAAGTCTATAAGAGCTTGCTTCTTGACCACTTAACAAGTCAACTTCTAATTTCTGCAATTTAATGCTGATCTCAATTGGAGATGCAATGGAGTACATCCTAACTAGCGATGGTACTGCTGTCGCCTACAACCAAATTCAAAAGAAATTACTTCTGTTAATACAATTTAATGTAATAGTGGTAAGTGGATATCGTTCCCATGAGGAATTTCAATGGTGAGGAGTTACGAATTCAAATGAAAATAAAGTAAGGAAAAGGTGGGTTTCAATTCACGTTAATTCAAGGAAGGAAAATGATAAAAATCGCAAATCAATAGAAATAATTAGATCTACAAATTTAATGGTAAAAACCTTAGTTTTCAGGTCACCGATGTTATCACGCTAACATGGATCCTCGATATAAAATTTCAATCATTAATAAACATTCATTGGGGATGTTTTCTTTTAAGTGTAATGACTAGAAACATGTATCTAACATTCTTATTAAACAACAACCTAGATACGATCACATGTTCAATTGAATAATAGCTTTACGAATCAAGAAACCAACGAGCAAGATAATACATATACGACATACAATTAATCAAGACAATATCTTCTTAGAATTTTCAACTCTAACGTAGTAAAGAAGACAATCCTCATTGCTACTTATGTTTAACGAAACTAAACGTCATATTTCATTAATCTAACTATTGAACAAATCAATCCCTAGTTGCGCACCCAAAAATCAATCAATTCAATTAGAAAAGTAGTGCATAAAATATTCAATATTCATCAATGAACAAACTTTATTGATATTTCACACATAATAGTTTATAACAAGGTTTTTGTTGAGACCCGATCTCGGAACCGGTCCCCAACCGAAAAAACGGAAAACGAAGCGAAAACAAAGTGATGCAAACATAAGAAATGAAAAACAAAGCGGAGCAAAATGGAAACTACAAAGTGGCGGAACGAAACAAACAAAAAGGACGGATCTCAAAACCCAAATTGGGCCAAAACATAAGCGAAACACAAATTGAATCAAAAGGTGAAAAAAAATGCGAATCGAATGGACAAACTCAAATGCGAAAGGCGGACAAAAACAAAGTACGAAACACATGCGAATCAAAAGGAGGAAGAATCGAACGCAAATCGAAACAAATTTCAAATTTCTGACATCTGAGAACTCAAACTTTTAAACAAAACAAACTTGTCGTGTTGGAAAACTTTAAGACATTTAATCTAACCCGATCAAATCCGGTATAAATTTTTTTCTTTTTCTCTTTCATTCATTAAAAACTCATACAAAGCAACTTAATTTTTTCCAATTGGAAATTCGTCCTCAAATCCAAATCTCAAATCATAAGATTCTTCTTATACATTCATACATATCCCATAATTCATCTTTTAACCAAAATCTTATTTGTCTTTTTTCAAAAATTGGGATCAACCTATTTACCAAAATCTTGGTGATGATATTATAGAGGAAATTAGTACATGATATAGGTATGAAATCACTCCAAATGGCCGGATTGGAACTCTTAAGGAGCAAACATAAAAAGTTCTTATTAATCTTCTTAAGCAAGACATCATTTTGGAAAAACTCCAATACAACATCTTTAACGAATCTCCCTATGTTAATCCAAGTTTTTTGATAAAAAAGGATCATTCAAGCCATATGAACCCGCGACCTTAGAACCATTCATAGTAAAAACTACCATTTCTATTTCATGATCCGTGATAAGTCTAATTAGCAAAGAAGCTTCATGTTCAAGAATCTTGGTTGTAACAAATTGTCGAAGATCTACTCTAATAACCACAAAATCACCTTCTGTGCCTAAGAGTTTTTGATAAAAATTCCTAGCTTCCTTTGCAATTTCATCATGTCTAGATAAAATTTCCCCATATTCAGATTTGATGGAGGTGATTCTGTTGATATTTCTTCTAGCTTTCACTGAATTGAAGAAAAATTTTGTACATCTGTCCCCATCATTAATCCAATTAATTTTGGTTGTTTGCTTCAATAAAGAACAACGGTTAACCCATATTTGCAAGTAGGTCTTAGGGACTTCCATCTTAACTATAGCTAATGTACAATTAGTAGGGTTAGTTGCCAAAGATTTCTAAATTATCGATAGCTTGTTTCTTGCTTTTCCATTCTCCTTTATGGAATTCTGATCTCTCTTTAAATTTAAAATATTTAATTCCTATTTAATAGCCTTGAGCTTTTGCAAACAAATAAACTACTTAGAACCATAGATCTTATACTCCAATCCCTTAGTAATTGCTTCTTGAAAGCCCTCCTCATTAACGAAAAATAGTTGAATCTAAAAGGATGATAAATTCTAGTCATTTTAAACACATTATTAACCTAGATATGGGTATGATAAAAAATTCTTGGGTCTAAGAAATTGGTTGAACTTTCTAAAAAGAACTTAACTAGTCTACATTCATTATAACTCTATCTAGCTTTTTCTGAATGAACCAGCTAGAGCTTTGTTTGTTGGACTAAGTGAGCCTATGACCTTCAGATTTTAAATATGTTAATTCCACATCCGGCATGCAATCAAACAAATCATAGGTGTAGTTGAGTGGGTTACAATTCCCTTCTACCTCTAATTTGTATAGGGTGGCATTAAAACCTCCATTAACTAGCCATGGACCTCTAACTAAAGCTTTGAGTCTTCTAAGGGAAATCCTTGAAACACTGTATTAAAATCATAGATAAAAGTAGCCAAGCATTGGTATTTTCCATTTTGAAGTTAAGCTTAATGTGGATAAATTGCTTATTGGTTTCTAGAACTTCCACTTCCAAAAGATCTCCATCGTAAACAATAATAGTCCTTCTATAGGCATGATATTTGTGGTTTGTGAGAAACTGTCATTTGCTACCCAAATAACTTAATTTATTTAGGTTTGCTTCCCTAATTTTGGTTTCCAATAAACAAAATAACGAAGGCTTTTCCTTTAGAACAAAATCCCTTAGTGCATTAAGCTTAGAAGGGTTGTTTATTCCTCTTACATTCTAAACTATAAGGGTAATATGTGACTATTTTTCCATTTGAAGCCTTTCCTATTACTTACGTTACTGTTTTGAGAGATTACTTATTCAAACTGTTCCTCTTGAGTAAGTCTCTCTCTTTGTTGTTCTTTTAACTATTGAGTTTGCTCATTTAGTTGGAGTTCATAGTCTCTATGGCAAGGATTATTTCCACTAATATCCATTTCATTTTCCCGCTAGTTTCTCTAATGATTTATTTGAGGCACTCAAAGTTTGCTGTTGAATTTCTACCGGTTGAACTGAATCTGGAAGATTATCCACTTAGACACTCTCACCTTTTGTAAGCGATGTTGCCTTTCAACTTGAACCAACCTAACTAAGCTTTCGTGGATATCTAATACCTACTATGCTTCCACCAACTTTTTGTTACCTTCAGAATTAAACTTCTCCAATCCTGTCACTTCCCAATAGTCTCCTTTAATGAAAACTCTCATTGTTGGTTTCCATTCTTTACCTTGTGTTTTTAGAGAAGGATTCCATTGTTATGTAACTAATACCTTATCTTCTCTAAGAGAATGTCCATCGACTAACCTTAAGATAGGAATGTTGTCTTTCATTTCCTTAGAAATATCCATGCTCACATCATGCAAATCTAACCTGTTTTCTCAAAGGAGTGTTTTCATCTATATAGATTGGTTTTCCCAAGTTACTAGCTAGCATACTTAAACCTTTAGCTTTTCGCCCATAGAGGAATGTTATGGATATTCACCCATAGAGGACTGTTATGAATATTCACCCATAGAGGAATGTTTTTCAATCTAATTTTCTCTAATCCTATTCTTGTTTTCCAATTTTGAAAGAAAAAAAGGAAGTTGAGAGATGTGCCAAGGGCCTTCTTCAATTACCTTTTGAGCTTTCGATTTAGAAGAGAAGGTAAAAATTAAGTTATCTTTCTCAATTAACATAACTTTCATTAGTCCTCTACCTTTCCAATTCCTTTAGGTCTATGCTTGTATCACAAGAAAAGCAGGTCGTTTATCCATAAACAAACTAACAAGTGCAGCATCCCAAGTCCTTGCTCCTTCTTACAGAATGTCTAGACTTGGAGCCACCATTAGCTTACTTTCAATCTTAAAAGGTGGACAGTAGATCAAGGAATAGTTAGAATTGTCACCCACAACCCGTTTCCATTTCTGTTTAGCCCATTTAATATGTTGAAACGCACTGTCAGATAGAATAGAATCTTTAAGAGGAGGAATGGAAAAGGTTGGGGGTGGGATAGTTTGATTTGTAGAGTGTGATGGAGAAGAAGGATGGGGGGCAAAGTTCGTAGAAAGTTGAGAAGGGGATGATTGACTAGATGAGAGAAACGGGGTGGTTGGGATAGAGGTGGGAAGTCTGTCTCCATTTTATTTAAATGTTAAATGGAATCTAGTGATTTTTCTGTTTTATAGGTCATCAAAGGAAAAACAATGCTGGAAGGAATTAAGAGAAAGTTGATGGAAAAGAGGGAACTCGAAATGGAGGAATGGAAAAAGAAAGCTGAAATGGAGCAGATTTAGGGTTAGGGTTAGGATGTGAGAACGAAATGTAAGAGAGAAGTAAAAGCTTCTCTCATTATTGTTTATTGTGTTGTTTTCATATGCTAAGTTGTTTACAAGTCGATTCCCTTCCTTATATGTTACATTATAATGACTTACGTCTTTCTCTCCTCCATGTTATCTTTGCTTTTCTATTTTTTTTTTAATTTCATTAGCTTCCTTGTTTTTATTTTTGTAGCCTATCTTCTATTTCATGGCTCTCTCTATATCCTATAGCTTCAGTTTTTTGCATGCCCATTTATGAATATCTCTAATGCTTCTTGTGAAGTCCTTAATAACCAATAACAAAAAAAATTAACTAAACTTGGCCAATAAAAAGTTGTCAATAAATATAGAATGATAATGATGGCTAAAAATATAACTAAAAAATTGTGATCTCTTATGCCTCCTCTCGGTTTATGCCTTTAATTAGTTATAATTTTAGTGACATAATTATTTAAAGAAATTTTTATCATATGCATATTTATTTAATTAACTAGTGTATAAGATAAATATATGAGATAAATATACATTATAAATGAAGTTATGATGAAACCATAATTATAAAATTCATATCAAAATTTTATATTATTCTAAATTGTTCCTATATATTTTTTCATTGAGATTAGGCATAATATAATGTAAAACTAGCACATATTATGTTTCTTACTTATGTAAGAAGTAGTGAATCTCACATACTAAAGTAGAGAGATATTTAAACAAACTTGTCGATGTTTGTTAAAGGATAAGGTTATTGAACTGATCTCATATGAGAATTTCATTTGGAACTTTACTTGTATATTTATAGAAATTCTCTTTGTGATAACTATATAAGTGATCTTTTGACTTGAGATCCT
>JANITW010000001.1:44202856-44226811 GCA_027564335.1 Erythroxylum williamsii | reverse complement strand
TATGTGTTTTGATTTGTGTTTATATGGGATGCATTCATGTTTTTGCATTTGATTATGACTAGTGAATTGGTTTATATTAAAAAAATATTAGAAATTTGTCAAATGCCAACGTGAGTTTTCAATTATGCAAGTTTTGGAAACGATTTATGAATGATTTTTGAATGAGTTAAGAAGTTTGAAAAAAAAACAATTGATATTTTTATGTTGAGAAATGTTTATAAATGGAAAATGATTTTTACAAAGGGTTTTGCTTATTGTTCATTGTATAAACATATTATCCACGAGCAATATGCTCACCCCACCTTTCATCCCCATCTCCAGATATTCGAGCAGGAGATCGGATGAAAGAAAGTCAAGACATTTTTGTTCGTTTTTGCATAACGAGTATTTTTGTGTAAAGTTGGCTTTTTGGTATTGTTATTGGATATGGCATGAAATTGCCTTTAATGTATTCCCAGCATTTATTTCGGGATGTATGAGAAGTACGTAATTGTGTATGATTGAGTATGATGTCTATGATGTATACGAATGATGAAGTTATGTATGGATTTGAGAAATATAGTTGTGTATGGTTTATGAATTTATGTATGATATTTGAGTTATGAAATTGGGTTTGATTTTGGGATATGAATTGTAGTTATATATGAATGTGATTGATTTGGGTTTTGGATTGAGTTTGGATTCTGGACGGGACGTCCAAGGAGTTGTGTTTTGATTGAGCTGGTATTTTAGAGGTGAGTTTTAAAAACCTTTTGTAGGTTTGGGTTTAATGATATGCAGCTGTTATGTTGCCGAATTTTCGATTGAATTAGAGATAGAATTAAATAAGCATTGATTAAAAGATGAATTTTGGATTTGTATGAATGTATAAGAAGATGATTAAGGATTGAGGCTTTGCATGTATAACAAGTTTTTATGCATTGAGAATTTGATTAAGGATAATTTCTAAGAAAAGGAAAATTATATGGATTTGCATAAATTTGAAACGAAATGGTTATAAGAAAAAAAAAGAAAAAAATTTACACCAGTTTTTGATCCATTTTAGATAAGATTAGTCTAAGGTTTCCAATGCTATTTCTATGTAAGCGTTCACGGATGTCGGACATTTGTTTCGGTCTAATTGATTTGTTTGTTTGCTTTGATTTGATTCCGCTTTCGATTTTGTTTCCGCATTTTATGATCCATTTTCGTGTCCACTTTATAATTTTTTATTCCGATTTGAATTTTCTTTTGCGATTCGTATTCGATCCGATTAGCTTCGCCTTTGATTCGGCTTTCATTCGTTTCGATTCTGATTTGTATTCGATATGCTTTCACAATTTGTATCCGATTTTTCCCTATTCTTTCGATTTAGCTTTCGTTCGTTTTTCGTGTTTGTGATTATGCTTTGGATTTTCTCGAAAATTTTCGTTTCATTTTTCGGTTGGGATCCGGTCTCTGAATTAGGTCCCAACACCCACGCACGATTATAAATGAATTTTGTCACCTTTTTAGCCTTCTGCATAGTTTGGCCAAAAAAATGAATTATAGGTATTCTGCAACCTTTTTCCTGCCTTTTTATAAGTAGAATCAGTGTCAATAATAAACTGAACAGTGTTTTCTGGCTCTATTTCATTCACAACTTCATCAAATATCCCAAACAAAGTATCAACATTTCTAATAAGGCCAGATGCATCAATAGATTTCAAAAATATAGAGCCATTTGAAGGATAAACTAAAAAAATTATAATAGGTTCTTGTCTCCTATTTGTCCAACCATCACACATAATTGAACAACCATAAGTACCCTAACTCACTCTTTTTCAGCCAAATAATTTCAAATTTCAAAAACAGCAGAACTCAAAAGTTTACCTCTTAAATCATCAATCGATGGCTCTTTGTATCTTGGACCATAAGAGGCTATTGTATCCATCATAGGTTGATAATAATAAGACTAAGAAGTATTGAATGACGAACCTATATCATACCACCATCTAGCTACTGTAATATCGACATTGTGAGCTGTATCTTTTGATTGCATTGCACTACAAATTGAAGACTGGGCTCTAGGGGTTGTTCGTGGTGCAAAGAAACTAGTCACCTGTTTTCTTCTCTTCCTAATATCAGATTCTTCATGATTTTGAGGCTGAGATGGAACACTACCAGTACCACTACCACTACCACTACTACTTCCACCTTCAATATTTCTATAATCACTATGAAAACCAAAAAACGAACTTCCACTACCAATTTCAAATTCAGTCTTCCCTTTCTATCTTTCTCAAATTGATGTTCATCAAGCAATGTTTTCATCTATCACTTCACATCATGACTTACTTTTTTACACGCTTCCATATCTCTTTTAACCCCAGCTAAATGTCTTTCAATTGAGTGATTCCTCCACCTTTCAAATGCTTGTTATAAAACAAGAAAATGGTATAATTCTTTTGACCGAGAACCGTACCAACGTGAGCATAAGTTGGATAACTGTATCTTCCTGAAGTAGGTTGATCGGGAGTATTTGAACTTCCTTCCATTTATCTACACACAAAAATAAATAACACATAATTTCAGTACACAATAACAATTTGCATATCCATCTTATATAATATAACTCATTCTGTATGATTACATTACATACAATTCAATTTCAAGGAACACATTTCACTATAAGTCAAAAGCTAACAATTTAAAACATTCAACATATATAATAACATAAAACAAAACATACTCCAACAATCAGAAAACATTTATAATTCTATTTTTATTTCCAACAATTTGCAATTTCAAAAATTACAAAACAATCATAATTTCATTTCCATTTCATTTCATTTCCCACAATTTCCAATCCTAATAATTACAAAATAATCATAATTCCATTTCCATTCCATTCCATTTCCAACAATTTCCAATCTTAACAATTACAAAACAATCATAATTCCATTTCCATTCTATCCCATTTTCAACAATTTTCAATTACAACAATCACAAAACATTCATAATTTCATTTTCATTCCTAACAATTTTCAACAATTTCCATTTACAACAATCACAAAACATTCATAATTTCATTGTCATTCCTAACAATTTCCAACAATTTCCAATCTCAACAATCACAAAACATTCGTAATTTCATTTCAATTTCCAACAATTTGCAATTTTAACAATTACAAAACAATCATAATTTCATTTTTATTCCATTCCATTTCTAATAATTTCCAATCCTAACAATTACAAAACAATCATAATTCCATTTCCATTCCATGTCCAACAATTTCCAATTCTAACAGTTACAAAACAATCGTAATTCCATTTCCATTCCATACCATTTACAACAATTTCTAATTACAACAATCACAAAACATTCATAATGTCATTTCCATTCCTAACAATTTCCAACAATTTCCAATCCCAACAATCATAAAACATTCATAATTCCATTTCTATTTCCAACAATTTGCAATTTCAACAATTACAAAACAATTATAATTCCATTCCATTTCCATCAATTTCCAATCCTAACAATTACAAAACAATCATAATTCTATTTCTATTCCATTCCATTTCCAATAATTTCCAATCCTAACAATTACAAAACAATCATAATTCCATTTCTATTCCATTCCATTTCCAACAATTTCCAATCCTAACAATCATAAAATAATCATAATTTCATTTCCATTCCATCCCATTTACAACAATTTCCAATTACAACAATCACAAAACATTCATAATTTCATTTTACATTCCTAACAATTTCCAACAATTTCCAATCCCAAAAATAAAAAAATCATAATTCCACTTCTATTTTCAACAATTTGCAATTTCAATAATTACAAAACAATCATAATTCTATTTCCATTTCATTCGATTTTCAACAATTTTTAATCATAACAATTACAAAACAATTATAATTCGATCTCCATTCCATTCCATTTCTAACAATTTTCAATCCTAACAATTACAAAACAATCATAATTTCATTTCCATTCTATTCCATTTTCAACAATTTTCAATCCTAACTATCACAAAACATTCATAATTCCATTTTTAACAAACCATAATATTATATACACCATTTTATATTTCATTCTTAAATATTATGTTGATCTTATAATTCTTAATCGACATTAATAACTGTAACTATAAATGATTGGAATCTACAAGTGTACAACATATTCACAAATCACAATTTGATAACAAATAGTTTTTTTGGAAATATTTGTTACATCACTACTTTGTAGTTAGTACTTTCACACATTACCAATTTTAAATATTTATGATACCCTACAAATATATATTACCATTACATTAAAGTTCAACATCTTTTATAGTCAATTAATTATTTACCTAGCTAAAACTAATACTCATGTAGGCAAATACTATCATTAACTACAATCGAATTATTATTAATTTTTAATTGCATAATTTTATACTCAACTAATTATTTACCTAAATTCAATACCCAAATATTAAAAAAAATTACCATTTAACAAATATTAAGAATGTGTCAATTAATGATTTAAGCTTTTTCAATTTTACCAATTTTGATTATTAATTTTACAATTTCATATTTAATTATTAATTTCACATTTGGTCATCAATTTTACATTTAGGTTAATTGTTGATTTGATTATCAATTATCGATTTTAACTTTTAACAATCAATTAATCAACATCAACAATTTAACTTTAAACACTAATCCCTCACCCTCACCTCACCTCACCTCAAGGACATAACCACCAAACTATTATTAAATAAAATACATGTACAATTGAACTCAACATTTCAAATTCTTAACTCAAGCTCAATTGCTCAAATTCAATCTCATTCATCAATAATTCTTATTCAATATCACCGTAAATCATAAGCCAAAAAATGTATACATTCGGTGTTGGACTCCACACCCCACCCGTAGATGTTTGGGGGTTATACCCCAGCGTGTATTTGCAGGTTATACCGCGGCATCCAACCTTAATCAGTATTGTCCTCTTTGGGAATCGAACTCCCGACCCCTCAAGGTTTTGTTATTTCTAAGAACACGCCTCTTACCATTGAGCCAAAAATGATTTTTGCTTATTTTTCAATTTATAAATGTATTATCCACGAGCTTTGTGCTCACCCCCCTTTTATCCCAATCTCCAAGTATAGAGCAGGAGATCGGATGAAAGATTGTCAAGACTGTTTGTTCGATTGTGTATAGCGGGTATTTTGTGTAAAGTTGATTTTGGTATTGCTATGATATATGGCTGAATTGCCATTGATGTATTTCGAGCATGTATTTCAGAATGTATGAAGATTACAAATTTGTGTATATATTTGAGTATGATGTAAATGATTTATGAATTTGTATAAGAACTTGGATTATGAATTTGTATATGGAAATGAGTTATGGGATTGTAAGTGATTTCTGGACTTGTGTATGGATTGGAGTTATGAGAACTTGTGTGATTATGGAATATGACTTGTGATTATACATAGATATGATTAGATGCATTTGGATTGAATGAGGAATTTGAATAAGGATGTTTTTGATTTGAATTGAGAATCGTGGAAGTGTTAGGTATAGATTTGTGTTTTGTTGGTGTTTGGATTCCGGACGGGAGTGTCTGATGATTTTGATGATTGTTTAAGTATTATAGAAGTGTTTTAAACCTTTGCAGGTTTTGGGTTTTTACAAATGCAGCCGTTATGCTGCCGAAATTTCGTTAGATAATAAGTTGAAAAAGAATAAAAATAAGAATTAGATGTTTAAAAGCTGGTTTATGGGATTTAGAATATTGTTAAGAAGATTTCTCTGATTTGAGATGTTATGAATGCGATCGACTAAAGATAAATGAAATGAAAAAGAAAGGAATAAGAAAAGAAAGAAAAGAAGAAAAAAAATTATACCGGATTTGGAATGTCTTAGGGTTTCCAACGCGATAAGTTTTCTATACTTTGTGTTTCCAATGGATGTCAGCATTTGATTCAGTTCGCTTACTTATTTTGTTTTCGTTTTGATCCGATTCGCTTTTGACTTCGATAAATCTTTGTTTCGTTTTCGATACCTTTGTTATTCAATTCGTTGTTTCAGCATTTTGTTATTCGATTTGCCTTCGGATTCGAATTATCCAATTTGAATTCGCTTTGGTTTCGATAATTTGCTTTCCGCTTTTCTGATTGGGATCCGATTTTCGGATCGGGCCCCAACACTCAATGTTTCGAGCCATTGTATTCCAAACACGAACGGACTGGCCGAAGTTGGCATCACCAAAAAATCTGCATCCACAGTGCACCCTTGTATCACCATCTTTAGTCTGCAGCATATTCCTGCACATTCAACACGTTGTGTGTTGGCTACTTCAATTACCCACGTTTTGCTAGTGTCCACCGAAATCCCATATTTCGAATCAATCTTCTAATCAATGAAGATATGTGTGCTTTTGCCATCAATAAGCACCAAATAATCCTTGTTTCTAAATTTTCCCATCACCCGAATTGTTTATAGGTGTTGAGAACCTATGATGGCATAAAAAGAGATTTCAGGTACCCTATTAGATTCCTCATCTCCCTCTTCTTCTTCATCAGATGGTTCATTTATTCCGTCATCCGAACCTTCAATCATGAACAGTTGTGGTCGAGTACACTTGTGTATAGGAAAAAAAAATTCATCACAATAATAGCAAAGTCCTTTATCCCTTCGTTCCTTTGCTTCTTGTGCTAACAGCCTTCGGAAGTTTGGGACTTGTTCCTTTGGTTTGACATTGGTCACAAAATTCCTAGATTTCCTACTGGCTTATGTGTAGAATTTGTTATGCTTCGAAAGCCTACGTTTGGTCGTGGATGACTCTGGTATCTATCCTCAGCCAATCATGCTAGTCTAATTGTGGTGAGAAGTGTTCTTAGCGCAAATCATCTTTTAGGCCTCCAATGAAACTGCTAACGAGGAAGCTCTATAGCAGCCCATCCACTCTATTGGACAGCCTCTCGAATGCCTCTTGATAGACATCCATGGTAGTATGTTGTTTCAGTCTTTTAAGAGCTTCACCTAGGTCTTCATAGTCCATCGGCCCAAACTTCTTTAGGAGCTTGGCTAAATTCTGACCAGGACAAAGGTCCCCTAATTTTTGTGTACCATTCGTAACATTGTAAAGCTAAATCGTCCAAATGAATGATGCAATAGACAACTTTTGATTTTCTGGTACTCCATGATATCCGAAATATTGCTCAGATTGGAATAACCAGCCTTGTGGGTTATCTCCCTCAAAGCATGGAAATTGTAACTTGGGGTTGATGCTTAGGATTCTCTGTATTAGGTGCTTTGAGATTGTCTTGGTTGGTTCTGGAACTTCTAGCTCCCGAAAAAGGATTATCTCCTGAGTTCTATAAGTTCAGTGTGGCCACCATTTTGAATGTCATGGACTCATGTATGATGCCCTGCATCATTGCACTAAGCTTGTCATAATTAATAACCACCTTCGACTTAAGATGATCATAATTGTCACTTACCCGAGTTAGGATAGCCTCTTGTTTCTGGAGTAGCTCGGTAACTTCATTGCGAAGATCAATTATTGCCTTAGTTCTAGTTTCCATTGTAACCGGCTCTGATACCAATTGTTAGGTTGGTTGTAGAAAATTTCCGATAAGAGAAGGAAGAAAGAGAAGTCAGAAAGGAGAATGTTAGGTTTGATCAATTCAACATCCCTTTATTAAATTATTTGGTGCTAATTTATAGAACTCACTCACACGAAATAATGAAACCTACAAGGAAGTAACAATCTAGAAATTAGTTGACCACTCCACCACTTAATCCGATAGAATCAAAACAAATTACCATAACTTTAGGCATCAGTTTCCTAATGAAACTAAACAACGCTTCCACCGCCGTCACAAGCTATTCCTCTTCACATGTAATGACTTAGTTTGCTGCTGTTGACGTCGCAAACATTGTCGTTTACGCAGTCTGGCTACCACTAACTCTCCAGCAGAGTTTGGCGTTCCAGATTTAGTGTTCATTTCAAAGTGTGACTAATCCATGTCAAAAACAACCAAGTCGAACCAATCATCTCTCTGGAAATGATGGGTTAGATCTTTATAAGTGCGTTATCTTGAGATGAATCCTTAAAAGCCACGAATTTAAGCACTAGGTCGTGTTTGTGGTTTAACAATCTTTAAATCAGTGGCATTGCAGTGGGATGACTCGAGACCAAATTTCTTAACAGAAACTTGAATGAAGCCACTTGTTCAACGGAGGAGAGGAGTGATTGACTTGTCACATGTGCAAGGCTTTTCTACAGCGTGTGGAGCACACTGCAAGCTTTAACTTCCTGGAACAGGAAGCATCAGTATCAATGTATCTTACTTCAATCTGCCAGATGGTTCACGTAGTTGGAAAGAGTTCTATTCTTGACTCGAAAATCATCATTGACCTTTACGAAGACACTCCAAGAGGTACTCTAATTCTTTGGTAAATTCCAGGTGTTCATTCCAACACTTTCGGAGAAGTTTCTCATAACAAATAACAGCACGATGCAGAAAATGATTAGTTCATTTTCTTTCAATCTAAGGACCTTTATGGGATAGTGATCCGGAGAGATGTTGCATAGTCAATATTCCATGATGAATTCCTGAATCTCTATTCCTGTGTGTCGTGCTCCTCCTTGCAGTAACATCAGAACTTCATCTCCTACTTTAAGTGAAGTAACAGGAATCACTGTTTTCTGCATTTCATTACCTACATGGAATGACGAGAAAACTATGTCATGTGAGAGGTAAAATCCAAAACTTTGGGAAGCTAAAAAATAATGAACCTTGATAGGGAGGGACTAAGGCAACTGTTTCTGCATTCTGTAGAAAAATGCTGTAACATGTTTCATCATCTTCTCTCTGCAAGACCAAAAAAATAACAGATTTCTATGAGTTCTCTAAAGTTTTCTTTAACAAAAAAATCACAAACTAAACGTCAGAGTTCACAATCACATAATGAAAAACATCTAACCGACAAACAAAAGTAGGCTAATCATAAATTCTATCCTGAACATCAGGCAAGCTATAATTAACAGAAGCTTATAGATGAATGCTTGTGATGATAATGTCTCAGACCTTTGCCTCTACAAGAATAAGGGATCTCGTCTCTATCTTCACACGACCAACAATTGCAGTTCGCATCTGGCCTTTTTGATCTGTCACAATGACTTCTTTGCCTGCTTTTAACTCCGAAAGGTAGCAAGTTTTTCCTCCTGGCACAGAGATGTATGCATGTACTGGTCCCTGTACGTTTTCGGGTAAATATGGATGAAAGAACATGCAGTAGAATCATAAAACCAAGAAGTCAACCTGGCTTCTTGTTATCTCTGACAAGATGGTAGTTTAACATAATTATTCTTATCACAAAGCATAATTCTCTTTTGCTCATGGCAAACTCAGCCCCAGCATATTTCTAGACAAATTCAGGGTAACAGACTCAGGAACACCTCATCAACAAGCCATAACATGGTTCCAAAACCAAACTAGACCTATTTTTCCTCATTGATCAACAACATCCTTCCACACTAGATGCAATCAGGGTAACAATCTTGAGTTGAGCCAATTCTAGCCTTATAAACGCAAGCTCACTTTGTGTTGTTTCATTAATTCATTAGATGATATTCATTGTTTGAAACAGGAAAATTATTTAGCTTTTAAAATCTATGAGAACATAACTGCAGAGCCAAATAACTAGAGCAGTTTAACCACCCAAACCACCTAACTGCAGAGCCAAATGAAAATACCACAAAACAAAATAATCATTGTGCAAATCATTTAGAGCCTCACTGCATTGACACGAAAAGGCCTGCTTGAAATGTACTTTGACTCCAGGCATTCTGAGTGAACAAGAAATAATCCTCTAGCAAAGGAACCCACCTGTGCAAGAAAAATCATGCTGTTATCAAGATTATAGGCAATTGCCCATTAGTGGCAAAATCATGAGTTGGTAACCAGGAAAACACCAAAAGTCCTTCGCCAGGCTTCATAAGGCTGCAAAGGTCTACACAAATGCGGTCACCCATTCCGACTGCCTGAAGATGAGTTATTGTGACTTTTGTCAAGCTCAACACTGCTTTTGCTTCATTTATTTTGTCAAAATAGTCCTGAGAATATTAACAAAGATAACAAGTAAATTTTAAACCTAGAATATAATGTCCAAGTCTAAAATAAAACAAATACCTTTAACTCAAGAATAGCTTCAACATTTTCAACTTTTAGAACAATTCCTCCCAATCCTTGCTCCAAGGCCTAGACAGACACGAGGACTATTATTCAGAAAAATTGGCAGTGGCGATTAACGAAAAGAGTTTACAGTTTTGAATAAAATGTAATAAGTAAATCAATAAAGTGAATTTTCAGTTTTCTTCCTCAACCACAGGGTATTAACTATTAAATAGATACCTCAAGGAAAACCCGTGCCTCTAAAGGAGTTTTTGAGATGGCAAACACTGTCTTTTGACTGCCTTGGAATGCTGCAACAATGTTTTCTGCAGGGATTATCTAAAAAACTATTCTTAATTAATCCGAAAATTGGTGAAAATATTTGGAAAATCAGAAATTCTCCCTAATGATCTACACCTTCTATAAAGGAATGTGCAACTAGAAATTGAGAACTGATATTCACTGAAATATGCACATCCAAAAAGGAGGATAGATCACTTCACAGATTAAAGTCTATGGGAAGAAATTTTCCCAAATAATCAGAAGCAACAGTCACACCTGCCAATCAAGTAATTGAACAATAACATTTTCAGCTTGTTCAATTTCTGGTTGAAGCTGCTGTAGTTCTTGGGGGCTTGAAACCTCAAAAATCTTGGCAACCCTTTTGCTCTCTTCATTCAATACCTCTTGGCCCATAATAAAGAGGGGATAAATCATTGCAATTGCTGTAATTTCCACAATCAAATCATAGAAAATGAGAAACTTTCATACCAATCTCCATCTTTTCCTAGCAAGAATTTCAATCTTCCTCTCTGTCTGATAAAAGAAACTATGTTTCTTAAAAAGGCATCCAAAAATGACAAAAGGGATAGGAACATATTTACAAAATGAGCTCATCAAATCTCCACCTTCCAAAACCAGTAAGCATTTCCTAGAGACAACATAACTAGAAACTAAATGTTATATATTGCCCAAAGAGTAAAGTAAACCGCAGAGATGGATCGTTAAGATACTTTACATGACCATTCAATTGCAAGCTCCCGATCTTCTGGCGAGAAGATGAAAGTGTTCCAACCCCTTTCAACAGCAGCTGTCATCACTTGCTTGCTTTCTGTCCATATCCACACTTGTTTCGACTTCCTATCGGCCATCGGTTGTTGTAATGTTTCAGAGCAAGAATTCGAGGAAGTTGAGCACATTTTAACACAATAATTAAAACCTCGCTGGTTAGCCTTAATCCTTTCTGATTTTGCTGACTTCGTGTCCAAAGATAACTTGCAAATGTTCCTACTCGCTATTGACATAGGACAGTTTAAACAGAGGAAAAAAAATTTAGAAACTGATACAAATGGTTACGTGGGTCATCCTGAAATGAAGAGAAGAGACGGAAGTGAAGTGAAAGAACCTGTTTTGGGCTTGTAATAGGGTAACTGTTCGAGGGATCCCAGGCATTCGGTCGAACGCAGGAGGCTTGCCATGTTGTTCTGTTTCTGGCTCGCAGTTCTGGGTGAGTGGTCATGGTTTGGTCGTTGAGTTTTGGACTCGGAATATGGGCTTTGATGCGAATTACAGTGGCACAAACAATGTTTTATAAGTTCAGAAAATTAAACGTAAAAGATGTAAAATTTTTAATTTCAAAAAATATTTTGTTATTTTTAATCTATTATTTATTTTGAGAAATAATGACTTCATTGAGAGCCATGCAGTGTCCAACCTTTTGGAATTATACAACAAAAATTACAAAATCAAACTATTATTTAAAGAAAGCTAGAAACATGATAAATTAAAGGATCCATCTTCTCCGGATTCAATTTTTCTATCTATTATTAACCTCCTAAAATTTAGTTTTTCTATCTATTGATGAGCTCCTAAAATTTCTCTAATCCAACGCTAAATTTTGTGCGTTAAACATATTTTTTAGTTTTCTTTACATAGAAAAGTCTTTGATTTCTTTCCATCCAAATAGTATATATTGAGCAATTTAAACTCAGATTAAGACACATTTGATCATTCACCAATTTTAGAAATTATTTATCAACCCAAATTAGAATATTATGTCAATTAGTCTCATAGCAGGTAAGATTTATTGTATGTTGTATTATACCCTAAAAGGATGCAGTTTAATTACATTTGAAGAAAAGATAATCAATAGATTCAGCCTCTAAGTGTCATAACTTACATAGAAGATCATTAAAGCCAATGATAATATCTTTTGTTTTCAACCTCCCCCTTGCAACCAACTGAGTAGGAATGTCAATGAATAGAGGTTGAGGCCAGTCCAAGAGGTAGCCCATGGCCTAAAGGGTCGAGATAGATTGGCCTATAGCCCAACCTGACCACGGGCTCACCAGCCTGTGGCCTAACAAACCACGGGCAAGTAGAACCAACCCAACTATCCTATATTTAAAAAACATTAAAGAAAAACGATGTCATTTTTGAAATAATGGTCAGGTCACGGGCCAAGCCAGCTCATGCTCTGCCCGTGGCCTAGTCAAGCCGATCACCTTTGGCTTGTGACCCAGTTAACCTAGATCAAAATTAACATCTCTACAACCAAGTGGTGAAAGAGGTCTCAGGACTTATGGTTCCCTTCTATACAATGATGAACCAAGCGATGGGGGCATTGTGAGATGTGATAGCTTTAATACAAGACGAATTAGTGAAAGAACCATTGTTGTTGAGGATCTAGATATGTTTACCATTCGTATATTGTTACACAAGTAGTTAGGATAGTAATTCAAACCCTATCACCCCTTCTTTCAGATGAAAGCCAAGAGTTGTGAAAAATAACCTTGTTTGTATTCTATCTAAGAGTGTTGCTAAATCATCCCTCAAATATAAAGGGATTTGGTTGGACCAATGATCAAACCAAGGTATTCTCCCAATTCCCCACTTGAATTATGACGAATGGATACATAATTGCTTCATTCTAAGGATGTGAATTAAGTGCCAAGAATGATCTTGTCTTCCAGAAATTTGCCACAAGCTGGAATTCTTTCATTAATTTGCTCTATAATGATTCTTTGTCATTAAATAGTCTTCAAATTCTCTTAGCAACCTGTGTTGTTTGGAGTAACCAAATTGACATCAATCCAAGTCCACCTTCTTGCTTTCTCCAATATAGTTGCTCCCCTTCAATCTTAGCACCTTTAGGATTACTATATAATTTTTGATGCATTTCGCATTATCTTAATGGTTCTTTTGGGAAGAAACAAATGAGAACTCCAATATGAATAAAGATTGTTTAAAACTTACAAGATAAGCTAAACTCTACCAGCTTGAGAGAGTGTTCTACTCTGCCATGCATTAATCCTTTTCTTATATTTCTCCAAATCAGAAGACACTCCTAATATCTCAGCTTTTTGGATAAACTTAGCATTCCTAAATACTTTAAAGGCAAGCAATGCACTTCTAAATCAAATATTTGTTATAAATTTCCAGTGTTAGATGTTTGAAGAGAATTGCGCATTATTAAAGAGATGGGCAAATGATCAACCCCACACAGCACTAATAGGTTATATGCAAAGTAAAGATCAATTAGAAGCATTCCTTACATTTATGATGAAATCTTAAGAGAGGAGTTCTTGAAATATTAATCCTTAAAACTTTGTTAAGGATTTCCATACAGATGGCAAATAAGTAAGGAGATAATGGATCTCCTTACCTAATTCTTATGGAGCCTCTAAATTGTTTAAAATCAGCACATTAATCATAATATTGTGAAAAGGAATTGAAATACAAGCCTTGATCCATTTAATAAAAGAGATAGGAAAGCCAAACCACTCTAAGCTGATAGTAATAAAATTGAATGCGATCTATCAAAAGTTTTGGAAAAGTCTACTTTAATGGCACTGCTTCTTATAGGCTTGCTAGTGTTGTAATCTCTAAGCAATTCTCGAATCAAGAGGATATTATCTTATATGTTTCTGTTAGATATGAAAGCACCTTGAGAAATATGTATAAATTGTTCAATCTATTGGTAAGAAGCTTGGAGATCACCTTGTAATCAATATTATAACATGAAATGGGTCTAAATGATCAAGATAATTTGCATGAGTCGCTTTTAGAATAAGATAGATATGAGTGGCATTGATTTCTCTTAGCAATTTTCTAGTACTCAGGAATTTAATAACTAAGACCAAAAGGAGGTTGCCAGTTATATTCCAAGTGGTTTGGAAAAAATAAGTATTAAACATATCTAATCCAGTAGTCTTTTTGGGATTTAGGCTAAAAAAAACATTCTTAATCTCCTAATAAGGAGATTGTTGTAGTTTCCGTACTGCTTCTTGAGTTAGAGAACTGGAGGAACCAATCAACCTTTCAAGTTCTTGCCGAGTGGAAATTCCAGGAGTTTTAGTCTTACTAAGGATGTTTTCAAAGTACCTGAAAATCAAATTTCCCATGGAGGCTTCATCTATCAGTAAATAACCATTTCATCTAACAGACAAATAATTTTATTGGAGTTTCTGTTGAAGACTAATTCAAAGTCAAATTCTTAATTATGTGCAACGGTTACAAGTATTTAAATGGTATTTGTTATCTGAATTAATTCTAGGCTGTTACAATTACAATAAATTTAGGCAGTTTTTATTATCCTTGTGAACCTATAAATACAGGGATTATTGGAGTGATATATTGTGTGAGAAAGAAGAATAAAAAGAGTGTTCCTCAACTTTGTTTATACGTTTTTTTTATTATGTTATTTCTTTAGTTTAGTTTTTACTTAAAAATTCCAACAACTTGCCTACTATGCAATAAAGCAGTTGAGGATCGAGACCATTTTTTTGTTCACTGCTGCTACTTATTGTAGGTTCTTTGTGTTAAATCTATGAATTCCTTTCCCTATTACATTATTGTAGGTTCTTTGTGTTAAATCTATGAATACCTCTCTCTTTTTGTAATACTTTTGTATCCTTCAAGCTTTGAACTCATTGATATGTTGTAAATAGTAGTATATCATTCATTTTTGAAAAAAAAATTATCACAATGAGATTTTTCATAAGCATATAAGTAATGTTCTAAATGAATTTCTCACATGGGATCAGTTTAGTGAACTTGTTTTCTAACAAGCACTCACAAGTTTATTTAAATATTTCTATACTCTAATCTATGAGAATGATTACTTCCTTTATAAAAAAGAAACATAACGTGTTTACACCGATCCTTACGTGAAACTCTCTAGCGATGTTAGTTCCCTTCAGGGACGTAGCCATATGGGGCCCAGTGGTACATTGAGCCCTCCAAAGTTTTAAAAATTATTATATATATATATAAGGATAGAATTATTTGGAGCTCGGTGGCACATTGGGCTCCCTAAGATTTAAAAAAATTAAATATTTAGGCCCTCCTACCTTAAATTCCTGGCTCCGTCACTGATTTCCTTGGTTCTCTTGAGCGAAGATGGGTTTTCTAGATAAGACCCCAGAGCAGGTATGTTAAGGCACTACGAAATTAACTCTGGCACTCGGAGTTGGTCTTGGCATGCAAGTGTTTGTCGCTTCTACACATTCTTTGTTTCACGTAAGCGTGGAGAAGGGTAGCAGCTCGACAGAAGTGACAGTGGCTATTAGGTAGTGCTGTCTCTATCTTTTTATATTTTCAACTTTGTGGTTGGTTTAGGACAAGCTACATCGCCTTGGCCTGCAATGGGGAATCTACATTAGTAGGCATCTAAGGTATGTTTTTACTGCTAGCTTTCTTTTTGTGGGTGAGCTTGATGAACGTTGATAAATGCCATATGCTTGGCCAACTCCACGAGTGGTACCATCCGTTTCTGGAGGTAAGGAGTGGCAAGGTCCAGTCGTCCTTCTAGTAGCTTTGTGATTCAATTTATGTCACTGCGATCTTTTGTTTTGTGTATGTACTGTTATTTACGATTTTGTCATATCTTCTGTGGGGGTTGATTCTCGTGGTTCCCCTTTCTGGGTCGAGGTTGGGTGCTATGGCCTTATGAGTTTAGATATCCCTATTTCTCGATGGTAACGACCTCTCTTGAACATCTACTAATCTGGGTAATGGGTCCTTGCCCATTAACAAGTTTTCGTAGGTTACTGTCTATGCTTTGCATGCAGCTCTTGGGAGGGGATGACGAAGCAGGGCTGCATGCACAGCAATCGATGAATGCTCATACACGTTGAGTAGGGTTCTTCTAACACATCAAGCGTCGTATCCGCAAGATTCCTAAAGCCTCCTGACATCTTGCCGTTCTCCACAAGAAACCATCAATTTTCCCCTGTTACGAACCGTTGCTACCACGCTTTTTAACCTGGCGTATTATGATTCACAAGTTCATTATTCTTCGATTCTTTTTGCAAACACGCCTTCCCTTTTGAAATCGCTCCTCCCATATCCTTTGAACATGTTTTTTCATTATTAGATTATTAGCCCTTTGAGTATTATTCGTAGTGATTTTATTTGTATTTATTAAAAAATTATTATTAATTAAAATTTTATTTTGTATTTTGTATTTCTATTTGATTTTACTTTAATTTTTATTAGTATTTTATCATTATTATTATTATTATTATTATTATTATTATTATTATTATTTCTTATTATTATTTTCCCCCATTACTTGTATTTTCATTTATTTTATATTTTTAATGAATTGTTTATGTCACATGCATCATTTATATATTGTCTTATTTGCATGTGCGTTCATCGGAAATAGCCTCTCTACTATGTAGGGGTAAGACTGCGTACTATCGGACCTCCCCAGGCCCTGCTTCATTGCAGAATTTCAGACTGAGTGATGATGATGATTAATAAAACAGTGGCTAGGAATAACATAAGAATAATACATCAATGCAATATGATAATCTCATCACAATTTCATTTGCAAAGCATACTTGTCTCATATACTTTATCATGTACATTTGATTATGTATAAGATAAAGAATACCTTTAAATAAGTACATCACTAAACTACAATCAACTGATTAACCATAGGGCATAAACCAATAAGAATAACTTTTTTTTTTTTATATGGCTAGGCTGCTATTCAGTTTATAAATCTATTAATGGAAGGGCCTTATAGATCTTTTTCATCCTAGGGAAACCTCGTGATGAGCTGGTAGTTAAGCTTGAATATTTGGATGCTCGACCATAAGGTCTTATTAAAAATTGTTGCACGTATCCTCCTTGATGGTAGAATGGGAAAGTAGTCCTATATAGGAATTTTAAGACCAACTTCATTCATGGTTTTGGCATCCACTTACATAAGAAGTCCCTCTTAATGAGCACCTTGAAATAGAATTTAGAAAGCCTTAGACTTGCATGGTAGTTTAATTTTTGGAATGTGTTGGCATATGTTAATGTTCAAGAAGCATTTGAGATGATCACTGATAGCCAGCAACCTCCTTGAATATTTATGTCACTTGTTTTGTCATGTAAAACACTACTGAATCGTGACTGTTCTTGCTTGTTATAGAAATATCAGAATACGAGTGCATATTACGTAGCTAATTTGACTCTCTCTTTTTTTTTTTTTTTGGGTACTCAAAATATGGAACCACTCCCTGACGAGTACGTGCATAATGATATGCTTTGGACATCACGGCCTTAAGCACCCTTTTACGCTAAAATTCAAATTTAATATAATCTATCTTTTAATAGAAATTTAAACAAATAGTTACTCTACATATCCCCCAACTTGAAGTTAAGAGCACTGGAACATGAATTGTGTACTTAAGCTGTTTTCTAATTATGTAAATTAGTTTCGAGTGAGACAATGACTGATAGGATACTTTCGAAATATTTTTATCTCCAAATAACGTATATGACACAGCCAAAAACAATTTAATTAATCAAGTAATCACTTCTGCAGTGATTACCCTGTGACCAATCCAATCTACTACTAAAGGTCAGGCCATTTGAGACAGAAATCGCAGTGCTGGTTTAATCCAATATATCAACACAATTTCATTTTATAAGTATTATCAAGGACATCAATAAAAGTAACAGTATGAAGTGACTAAGGGAATTCTACAACTAAATTAAAATATTTTAATATTCACATTTGTTCCCGCAACACCTACCATGATATGGGTTCTATGCATAGTCCTTAGTTTGAATAAATAGTTAAATATTTTTGTTCTTTCATCAACGAAATAATACATGTTAATAGCAAAAGGGCTACACTTCCACCATAAGCCAACAACCATAGGCTCCATGCTTGGCTGCAAGACCAGTCACAATCCGGGAGGTAAAATGTACAAACGCATCTTTTTGGCAGTTTGCTTCTGATTTAAAAAGACTTGAGTTCATCCCCGACTTACAACCCATCAGAAAAGTATCTCCAGGGAAATCCACGGTAAGAAATATTGAACAAAGTATAGCTGGGACTATGGATTCATGCAGTAGCAAGAGGGCTATGACGTTTTAACACCTTCAGTAGTTGAAATGAACTGCATAGATGACAACTACTGAATGTTTTCTGGATTAAGATGTCCTCTATGCGGGTAAATTGGTATTAGACGAGGTAGCACAAATGAAAAAGATGGAGCACATCCATGCTAAATAGGACTACAAAATCTGCAGGAAATATTTGGGGAAATTCCCTCCGGAAGGCAAAAAGGCAAAAATTCTGGCTACAGTTTCCCAGAGAAAATTATATTTGTCAGGCATCATGTGGAACACTGAAAATCTTAATTGGTGCAGAAGGCAGTAGTCTATCATTTATTAAGAATTCCACTCCCAACATAACAAGATCAGGGGCTAATGCCAGTGTACAATCAAAAGGCCTCTACTCATCAGAGTGCACTCTCGTGTTTCAGCATTGTTATATCAGATTCCCATTAAGTGCGCTCTCATGTTTCAACTTTTGTGTACTATGTGATCATATTGTAACCTGCACTGCAGTCGCCACAATTAGAAAGTCAATCACGGTATTCCATTCTTTCCTTCTTCACAAATTTCTTAGCTTTAATTCCGTGAAATAAAAATCCTCAACACTTTCGATTAACTAGGACTACGTAGGGCTACATCACAACTAGGCAACACATATAACCAATGTTCAAGTCCTTCCAATATAAATCATGTAACCTATACGTGGAAAATAACGAAGAAATACATATACACAAAAGTTACATTCATTGAAGGCAACGGAAATATATTATTAATCTTTCATGTCAAAAACAACGTCCATCTGCACAAATACCAGAATTGCCACTCTCTTCTTGAGAACACAAAACCAAACTATGCAGATATGAAATAATCGATCTCCTTGAATTTCCTTGCTGCCTGATTAAGTTAATAGACAAAATAAAGTCAAAAACTTACAATCTAGAAACAGGTGCTGTTTATAAGAACTTTTCTGGCCCCTAATCCAAATGTCGGGAAGGAGAACTGTAGCTGGATGGCAATGATATGTGCAGTTTTAGGTCCCTGAGTCGCAATAAGATAACAGGAATCCCTAGAAGACCAAAGTTGACACTTGAACCATAACACAGAATTATAGATTAAGGATTTAAAAAGATTGTCACTTGCAACAATATATAACACCCAAACTTCAACATTGCTACTCTATGACCCGAAGTATTGGATGATATCCTCATCAAGTGTGAAATCATTAAGTGAACTTGTCCCTTCAATGTCCAGATCAAACGGGAAGTTAAATCCTCCAAAATCTGCTGACAAGAAATTGAGTGGAGAGCCAAAATGAGTCTGAACAGATCTATCTTGCTCAGTAGAAAATGCATCTTTAGCAAAAGGATGCAAATCCCCTGTGGGCATCTCATTCCCGTTCATGTGTAAGTCAGGTACATGGTGGATTTGATCAGCCTCACGTCTAAGTTGAGGTAAACTCATGCTCGTATGAGAGTGACGCTCATCATGATTAGGCCCATAATCTGCCTGTGAATTATACAAATTAGATGCTATTCCACCAGGCATTTCTGAAGTTTGAGCCAGTGGATAAACCACGGGCCTTCCACCCATGTACAAATTCTCCCTAGAACCAACATTTGCAGAAGGCAAGGCAGGAAAGTGGTCAAAATTAGATGTTAAGTTGGATTCACCCTCAAAACCTTTCTCCAGGGGCCTCAATGCTGCCGTCATATTAGTCTCCTGTTCACTGCCACTCATTTGGTATTCATCTAGCTGTATATCTGTATGGTGTATATCAGGTGGAGTTTCTCTGTTCTCGACATCTGAATGATCAATAAAATGTCGTCCAGGTTGGTGATCAGTGTGGACTGACTTTGGTGGGTCCCTTTTTCGCTTAAGTTGCTTTTCCTGCTGCTGCTCTTTACCTTGCAGAGGGGTATCATTTCGAGCAGAGCTCAAGTGTTCTACTTCCATTGGCTGGATTTTCCTGTTATCTTTCGAAGAAACAGATACTACACCATCATCTACACCATCAACATCATAATTGCTGTCACTACTAATTGTAGGCTGTTTCTTTCCACGACGGCCACCAGGAGGCGTCTCAGTTATGCCAGATGTGCCATTATCACTGCTAGGCTGCTGAATGAGGGATTCTTCTCGATTCAATACTCCCAACCAAATTGCACTCTCCTTTGCTGTCATCTTGTCCTGCAAACACTTTGATTGGCGGACATGCCTCCTGATTTTAGCAACATCAGGTGACATATGCTTTATTACAGCTGTCAACACGCCAACTTTCCACATCTTTTTCAAATCATGTGGTTTCTTATAAGGAGGACTCTGACCTTGAGGTAATCCTAGTTTCATCCACCATTCCTCATTCCCAGTTGGCCACCAAGGTGGTGGAGCTCCCTTCTCCAAAGGATACTTTCTTTGAGGCGGATCACAGTGTTGCATCAAGGAAGACAAAAGGGATCCCAAAGTAGCATCTTGCAGGTCCTGAAGAACACTCTGTGGGTTCCCACTTCGACTGTTATCCGCATCAACCATAGCTAAGCACTCAGCTTCATACTTTGCTATGGCTGCTGGCCCATTCTTATCAAACTTCACCTTCTCTTTCCACCAAGCTCTAATGTTATCAGATGCACCACTTACTGGCTTACCCTTCTCAGGAATAATCCCATACACAAATCCACGAGCCTTGCAGACTTCCATTAGCTTCAACATGTACTTGAGAATGCCATCCTGGGCTCTTGACATTTTCTTCCTGCGGGCTTGGTCAGAAGTCTGTTTGGGCTTCTGATTGTCAGCAGCTTGTTGTGCAGCAAGTTTTTGTCTTTCCTTAACCCTCCTGAGCTTAATGCGATCCTTCCACATTCGTCTTTCCAATTCTTCAGCTTCAATTTCTTCATCACTAACATCTTTCTCGGCAATATTATCACACCTTAGGTCATCAACTTCGATGTCAGAGCTGTTAGCAAACAACACAAGGAGAATCAATAAAAAATACGGATAAAGAGGGGCAAAAAGTAGTGAATATCATCAATGAAACGGTTATCTGGGCATCCGGACCAAAACCAATAAGAGCCTAATGACAACCCTAGTCCACCTTCAACGTAGGCAGGATCAAGAATTCAGACTCCCGTAAGAATTTGTTTCTCCAAAGAACCCTCATAGTGAAAATAAAAAACGTTATCGTTGTTAATTCTCGCTAAACTACGATTGCAACACAAGCAAAAGACGAGAAATTTCACAAGAAATAAAAACAAACAAATATTCGTCTAGTTGTCCTGCCCAATAGCAGCTGAATCTCTTAATTCTCGCATATAAAATTCAGATTAATCCAACACCATTTTCATGAAATTTCAACAAGATAAAACAGACCCGCGATAACAATAAAGGGAGGACAGATGAAGATGGAACAGATTAAAGTCTACAAAAAGAAAAATTGAAGGTTTGGGCGTATATTGAAAAAGAAAAAGAGGGAAGCTTGGATTACCAAATATCAGCTCCAATCTCTTCCATGAAAAGTGACGAAAAATGGGCCTCCTCCGCCCCTATACCTCTGCAAAGTGCCAACCCTTTATCGGTCTCCTCTTTTAAGATTTATGGTTTCTGGGTTCGTTCCATCGTCTGCGTACGCGTAATAGGTGACAAAACAAACAAAAGCAAGACAAAACAGTAGTTTATATATATATATAGAAGATGATAAAATTATGAGTGGGAATGAAGAATAAACATATAAGATATGAGTAAGAAATCCAAATTCAATGCACCAAAAAGTTACCTCCTCCTACAGTTTATACCACCAAGTGTGCAGCGTGCGTCCAGAGCCAATGGGTCCAAAGTGGAAACTTGACCGGACCTCCGTTTTTTTCAATTCTTTTTCAGTTACAGTTACTGCACAACTCCTTCTCTTTCTTTCTTTATACTGCGCTCTTTCCATCTTCTCTCTCCGTACAAAAGTCAAAAACTATCTTCCAATCAATTTTACCTGTCTGCCGTAATTGCAAACAAAAGCCACTTTCTCTTGGGATGGCAATGGTCGATCAGTCAGTTTTCTTAAATTAAAAATATATAATATATTTTTAATTTAAATTTCGACTTAAGTTGGTTAAACATAAGGCTGCTTAAGATTTAATTCTTTTAAATAAACTAATATTATTTTGTATAAAATAATTAAACTTCGAGTTGACTGAAAATGCTTGAATTTAAGTTCCATGCCTTGTTGGAATAATCACATGCTACGGAGGCTTAAAGACATAATTCAAATCAAATTCCTAAACTACAAACGTTGTTGGATAAACAGATAAGACCGCGAAGGGGCAGTAAAATGGCAGATTCTTTTTAAAGGCTCTTTACAGTTTAGGGGGCTGGCCAAGACCACCTTATTCGCACCCTTTCGAAAATGAAATTCTTTAGATTTTTAAAGGTTGAAGAAATCCCAATATAAATTCAATAAAATTCTATAATTGCCTTAGAATCTTTTACAAAATCGCTATTTTATATAAATATAATAATTATTTTATTTACTAAACATATTATTTTATTTTTATGAAATTTCTAAAGTATATTCTTTTTTTATTTAACTTAAATTTTAAAACAAATTCAAGTACAATTTAACATATTTGATAGTTCTTTTTATTTTATACACTTATGGTGATGTCAAGAAAACAAAATTTAGTCTACATCATTTTGTGATGTTTATGAAAAATAATATATTTACCGACTGATTTCAACAAATTTTCAACCTAAAATTATTTGTATTTTAAACTTTAATTAAAATTACATTATCTATTTGACATTTTACTTGAGTGTTAGATTATGTCTGAATACAGCTCGAAATGTGATATATCTTTTTTTATTTTATAAGTTTATGTATGACAAAAATTTTAGTTTACATCATCTATAAGAATTTTCGTAAAATTTTTTGATACTCTCGCTCAAAAAATTCTAAAACAATTTAGTTATCACCACCTTAAGAACGAATAATAGATACCAGTAAACTTCTAAAACAATTTAGTTATCTTCACCCTAAGATAGAATAATAGATACCAAAAAAAAAAAAAACAATCCATCTACTAATATCATTCAAATAAGTAACACTCTAGAGCATTGTTTTGATTACCGTACCGGTCGGTACATATCGTTTTAGCCAAAAATTAGTACCGATACGAGTATATATGGTATCGGTACAAAATATCAGTCGGTATCGACTAATTTTGTCGGTACCCGTCGGTACCGATTGATATTTAAAATACCGGTCAAATACTAGTCGGTATTGAAAATTTTAAAAAATTGGGGAATATTTTTGCAAAATTTTTAAAACTTTTCAAAATTTCCTTATCTTCCTCCTACCCCTCCTTCCCTCTCTTTTTTTCAAAAATTTTAAAATAATAATAAATATTTTATTACTAATAATAATTATCAATTAAATAAAACTTACTAATAAATTATTTTTATTTTTATTACTAATAAACT
>JANITW010000001.1:44127981-44142045 GCA_027564335.1 Erythroxylum williamsii | reverse complement strand
AATTTAACTTCTTTAATCCCCCCCCCCCCCCCCCCCCAAAAAAAATAAAAAAATTTTAAATCATTTAACATTTTGATTCAGTTTTTAACTTTTTTGTTTGATTTATTTTAATAACTTTTATTGTTAAAAGTGATCAATTTATTAATCAATTGATCAATTGTCATAAATTAATAAGTTTTTATAAACTAAAATAAATAAATTATTTTATTTAACAATCTTCTTTTCAATTTAACTTCAAATTCTTCGATTCCTTTCAATCAAATTTTAATTTCTTTACTTTTATTTGATCTTTAGTTGATTTTATTTTATGATGGTTTAATATCAGTTGAACTTTTTATACCTTAAACTTATTGTTTTATCAATTTAACTTTCGGTCCGTTTTTAAATCATTGCAAATTTCAGAATAATCTAATAAATCTATTTAAATTTCAGTGTGCATCAATACTCTTAAGATATTAATCTCTTATTATCACAATGTATTTAAATAAAAATTATTTTCATAACAAATATTAGCATTAAAAGTTATTTTTATAAATTTTAAAAAATTAAAAATATTTAATTTAAAATTACGTAGATATTTAATAGCCTTAATTTTAAAATTTTCCATGTATTGATTAAAGTGATATGGTTCAGATTATAAGTTAACTCTCCCTGTTATCATTATTAAAAAGAATGCAGTAACGGACTTAATATTTGAATCAAATGGAAAAAATTTTCATTTAATTAATTCTTATAAGTTTTTATTAATATTTAAAATTGGGAAAAATTTTTAATATAATATTTAATTAACCTTTCTTTAATTAAGATATTGATTGGCTCTTTATAACTACTAAAAGTATTTTTCAAAATTATTTTGAGTTCATATATAAATGTAAAGTTTTTATAATTAAACAAATTTTAGTATCAAAATCTTTTGGGCCGTTTATTTTCACTTCTTTTTTACTTTTATATTGTTTACTTTTAGTTTTAGTCTTAGTTTTTTTTTTTAGTTTAAATAAAAATATTTTTAGTTGTTAATTCAATATTATTATATTTTTATCACTGATATTAAATAAATATTAGATCAAATTTAAAGATAAATTAATTTTATGAGTTAATTATGTAAATAATTTTATTTTAATGTATTTTATATAATATTTATTAATAACTATTAGTAAAAGATCTACCATATTTTATTCAAATAAATTAAGTAAAAATAATTTATACATTAATATTTATTTTTAATAAATATTTTAATTATTAAAATTAATTCAATTTGAAATTTATACATTTTATGATGTTTTAAACTTAAAGTATATTTTTAACAATTATTAAACTTAAAATCTATTTTTTTAAAAAAATATAATTATATTAATCATAACTCTGATAATATATATTTAGTTAATGAAATAGCCTATGCCTAAAAAGTTTAAATTTGTTTAAGGATGTAATATAATCCAAACTTTGTTCCAAATTTTTATAAATTTATGTAGTGATACCTTTAATAACAATAACAACAATTTAATAAAAATTATGTTGGTAAGTGAGGTCTGAGAAAGTTTAATAATATACATCCTTATTCTTAATTAGTAGAGAGACTGTTTCCGAAATGACGTGGACACCTTATTGGCTGTAAATTACTATTTTAAAATATAAATTCTCACGTTGCTAGTTATTAGGTTATATAAAGGTACAGTTAATACCCCACTTAGATAGGCATATGAATACTATATATAAATATATAATATATGGATACTTATATTGCTTTATAAATGTGATAATGCATAAATTTGGGATTTTATGATTTTGTTGCATTTATTTCATAATGAGATTTTTATGATTTTGTAAGACTGCTTATATTAATAATCAAACCCTCACAAAGTGGAGTCTAGATCTTCTGTCTAATATTATGGTGTCTTATTGTGTCCAATAAATCTCAGTCATTTATTTATGTAGATCCCGCATGAATTTCGCTTAGGTCCCATCAAATAAATGGTTGAGATTCTATGAGACAGAATAAGACAGAGTAATATTGAACAGAGAATCTTTTCTCCGCAAAGTGAAGGCTTATGCACTAGTTTGAACATTATAATTATATGAGATCACATATGACATAAACATATTCTTCATATTACTATTTGGGAAATTATAAGAGAGAATTTAATTTAAAATCCAATTAAAGGATACAAATCTTGACTTTCATGTAAACAAAACAACATTAAGCAAAAAATATAAAGAAAACAAAAAAAATTAAAAAAAATTGTTTACGACCCTGGATTGAAACTCCATAAACAGATGGATTGAGAAGAAGATCAGTTGGAGAATTTGTAGACCATGTAATGCTTATACACCTTCTTGGGCTTCAGAATAGATTGCGGCCAGTCAGGATGGTTAACGAAGTCAGGATAGAACTGAGTCTCCAAGCACAGACCTGCATTCGCATTGTACACGGCGCCACCTTTCCCTTTCACGCCGTTCAGCTTCCCCCCGTCGTAGAACTGAAGTCCGGGCTGGTTTGTCATGAGCTCCATTTTAATTCCATTCTCTCTGTTCTCGTAGACGGCTGCTTTCTTGATAGTACCATCATGGCCATCGATGACGTAGGTGTTGTCGTAGCCTGTCTTAACCAAGTGCGCCCTGCCGCTGATCTTCTTGGGCTCCGTCTGGAAATCGTTCGCTGTTCCTACTCCGTACGTGATTTGTCCTAGTGGGATCATCTGTTCATCTACCGGAATGTAGAATGCTCCGAAGATCCACAGCCATTGGTCGTGGATTGTAGCTCCCGAGTTGTGACCTGCGAAGTTCCAGTACGCATGTTGAGCCATGCTCACCGGTGTTGACTTGTCTCCGACGTTCTTGGCCTTCAGTGTCACGTTCAAGTTGTTCCCATCAAGTGCGTACTTAACTGAGCAATCCAATGCGCTTGGAAATCCTGTGAAAAACGTAGAAACATCAACGCACGATTGAACTTTTTGTATCACCATCAATGCCCCGAAACCGCAGGGTACGAACCTTGGTCGCCGTCAGGACTGGAATAATGGAAGGTAATGTGAGCTTTTTTGCCTTCTGGCACATGGCTGCCGACTTTCCAAACGACATCGGAAAATCCCTTGGGACCACCGTGAAGAGTGTTCTTCCCGTCATTAGTTTGAAGCTTTACTTCTTTTCCGTCCAACTTAAACGTACCGCCGGCAATTCTGTTCGAAACCCTTCCAACGACAGATCCCATGTAGACTTTGTCGTTCTGAACAAGTAAATACAAATTTCTGTAACTAAATCGAAAATATAAGAAGGCCCTGTGACTCCTGTCAATTCATTCATCATCTAACCTGGTACTCTTCAACTGTGTCGTACCCAAGAACAAGATCGGTTTTCTTCCCTGGAAAAGACAAACATATCCATCGTTGAGTAATACGTACATTTTCAAGAATCGATTTCAGGACTTGAAGAACACAAAAAATGGTGTACCAGTTTTGTCAGGGAAAAGGAAGGAGACGAGAGAGGCCCCCCAGTTGGTGAACTTGGCGGTGATGTTCTCGTTCTTAATCTCAAAGAAGCCAGGTTTTTCAGCTCCTGCATCGCCATGGACAAGTCCAAGGCCCAGTACAATGCAGAAACAGAAGATAAAAGATAATTTGTCCATTTTCGTTTTTTGTTATGAATCTGCTAAGATTCAATGCTCACTTGCTCCGAGTATGAGATGATTAGATCTTATATAGAACCTGTGAGTACTATATATAGATCGGTAAATGCACAAATTTTGGATTGACCGAAATTAACAGGAATTGAGCGATCCTATCATACCGAAAGGATCTGTTTGCTAAACTCTTCATCTCTAGTATTATGGCACATGTACTGCCAGCCATCTCTTGCGCCTGTTACATCATTCTCTTTAAGCAAGAGGGTTTCTTAATACTCCAATTTTTCAAAATCGGATTAGAAGTTAACCAAAAAGCAAAAAAAATTTAAAGATTATAAGATTAAATGTGTATTAGACTATTATAAAATCAGTTAAAGATTGAATAAAATTAGAGAATTTAAATTTTGATTTTAAAAAATATCCTTATCTATTAAAATTTAAAGTTTAATTAAAAAGATTGTTAAATAAAATTTAATATATTTATTTTAGTTTACAAAAATTGATTAATTTTATAAACGAGTAATTAATAAATTAATAAAATTTTAACAACAAAAATTATTAAACTAATTCAAACCAAAAAACTAACCGACTTAACATTTTCATTATTAAATCAACAGAATTAGTTTAATTTTTAAAACATCGGTTAATTACAATGTGAATAGCATCGACAATTAAAGTCCGGTCTATTTCAGTCCAAATTCAATGAATTGATTTGGGGATCGAATTTAGGTTTAATAATTAAAGTCCGGTCTAATTTGGTCCAAATTCAATGAATGAATTTAGGGTTCAATGTTTAAAATATAATTTTTAGAGTTTCAAATTAAATTCTGACTTGCGACATGACTTGAAGTGATCCAGGTCGGATGATATAAACAAGATTATTTTATTTAATGAATGAAATATTAAATCCGAAATTTTGTATAGTGAATACATAAAATGTTTTGAGATGCACAAACTATCCATAGTTGAAATTTTCTAATTAATGTTTACATGGAACTTCGATGGAGGAAGTATCATTAGATGAGAATATCCATCACGTTAATTAAGTAATTAACTAATTATCAATCAACAAAGGTTTGATAAACAATTTGGAGAACGTTTGACATCTTGGAATGTAAGGATAAAAATTAATATTTAATATCTAAAATAAACTTAATTTTATTAGTTTTAGAAAAATTATATTAATAAGTTTTATTTCTCAAAAAATATGAATAAGCTTTGGTTAAAGGGATCGATTAATTAAAAAAAACAAAGTCAACTCTAAAAATATGTTAATTTAAATCGAACATTGTTAATTTAAATCTCGTCTATATATTTATATAGGTCTATAAATATGTGTACAGATTTTAATGACACGGGTTAAGTTAGAGTTTGGATTAAAAATGTCTAATCTCTACACAAAAAAATAAAGAAGACATGAACTTGCTTGAGTTCAAACGTACTTATCAAAATATGATTGACTAATTCAAATCTTGTAAAATTTGTTGGAAAGACCAACTTTATATTAGCCTAACCAAAATAATAATAATAATAAATAATGGACTAATTACAACTTATTTGAATTTGAGCTCAGAAAGTTCATACTTGTCTTAATAATTAATTTCAATTTAATTCATAATCAAATTTAAGTTTATCAAAATTTATGAATTAAGTTCAATTCAACACATTGTCATTTATAACATTTAAGAAACTATAATTAAATTAGAGATTTTTCTTACAAAATTTTAGAACAATTTAGCCTCTTGTTCTTTTAGAAATTGAAAATAATAGATTACATTGGCTAAAAGTACATTTTCAACATTAACATTTACAAACGAATAAGAACAGTGTTTAAATTGAATTTCAACTATTGATTATACATTGGCACATCTTCACTAGAAGAAGGCGTAAGCATTGACCAATGCTGCATCTTCCGGGGAAATTTCTTGAAATTTGATGTCAGAACAGGAAAAATCTTGTCGAGGAAATATATGTTGCCTGAAAATTCCGAAAATGGGGAGGGTGTGCAGGAGCAGCCGTGTGGGGAAGCAGCCCATCGATTGATGCCACAAGAAACCATATCTACATTGCCACAGGAAACCTGTACTCAGCAACTCCTCGCATCCTCCAATGCCAAGAAAAGCAGAAGAATCAGACAACACCTTCAGGTCCTGATGAGTGTATTGTGCCTGAAAATCACTATAAGTCAATCCTAGCTCTTGATCTAGACTCTGGAGACATCAAGTGGTACAGATAGCTAGGAGGTTATGATGTGTGGTTCTTGGCCTCCAGCAATCCTTCAACTCCAGGCTGCCCACCTGGTCCCAATCTTGACGCTGATTTTTCTGAACCACTGAACCTATGTATCAATGGAACTTATCAGGACATTGTCGTTGCTGTTCAGACAAGAGGATTTGATTGGAGTCTGCATCGCGATAATGGGACCCTTGTCTGGTCAACGGTAAGTTTACCTCAGCACAGAAGTTTATATACTCTAGCTAGGATTTGACTCCGATACAAAATGATCAAACCTGGAATTTATGTGATAGAACACTGGACCTGGAGAAGTAGGAGGTGGAGGTTATTGGGGAGCAGCAACAGACAACAAGGTGGTCTATACCAACATTGCCAATTCTGGATTCAAGAATTTTACACTCAGACCTTCGACAAGGAACACATCAGCTGGTGGGTGGGTAGCCATGGAAGCTCAAACAGGTGACATCCTATGGTCAACAGCTAATCCAACTAATGCTACAGCTAGTGGACCTGTTACACTTGCCAATGGAGTCCTTTTTGGTGGTTCAACCTACAAGACAAGGCCGATATATGCATTAGATGCAGAAATTGAAGCAATCCTGTGGTCCCATGATACTGGAGCTACCGTTTTTGGTGGAGCATCGGTGAGCAATGGATGTATCTTCATTGGCAGTGGATACAAGTCTGGTATTGGATTTATAATTCCAGATTACATCACTGGAACATCACTCTTTGCTTTCTGTATCAAGTAAACCTACAGATTATGAGGAAGAATGCATATGAACCTATCTCTTTTGTGCCTTCAATCTCAACCAGATTCAGATGTAATAAACATGTAGGTTTGTTTCATCTGTAAATGGCATTTGTCTGACCTGTTCTAACTTTCAATAAACTAGAATAATTTCACTTTGATCAAACATGCAAAAATCTATCAAACTGTGCAACATTAAAAATTCCCAATATTTCTGACACAGTTATTTGTGGAGATAGGGTTGACAATTTAGTTTGTCCTTACCCAACCCGAACACAACAAATCAAGTTTGGTTTAGTTAAGTTTTTGATTAACAATTCTTATTGGTTCAAAAATTATTACAAATTAATCAGACTTAGATCAAAGTCAATGAAATAAGTTAAATTTAGTCATAATCAAACTTCGGTTCTATGTCAACTATTCCTACCCATTGCAAATCCTATGTGGAATAGAGTTGGGAATTGAACTTGTCCAAAATTGAGTAGGAAAAAAAGAGTTTTCTTATTAGTGTTTAGGCAGTATATATCATCAAGAAGCAAACACTACATAAATCTAAACAAAGCCAAGTATATCACACGTCACGTTTTATAGAATATTGATTTTCAGGTTATTACCATCCTAATCTGTTATGATGCTTGTACGTAAATCAAATCCAAACTCTAATTTGGTTATTGCTCCGCCCTCTATCAAACCCCCATCATCTACTCACATGTAAATATCGCACATTAAGCAAAGAAGTTGTAAATATCAGAAGGATTTAAGAAAAAAGTTCAATAGTAAAAACCAAGACATAATCAGTTTAACAAAATTGAACTGAAGATTAAGGGCCCTCCAATTTGGAGTGAAGGATTATTCTCAAGTCTGGATTATAATCACTGTTGGTTGGGATTGAAGCCCGTGACACACAATTGTCAGAACTTTCTGAGAAACAAGTACTTACCTCTCACAGGGATGATCAAAACTATTTAGCCTTATCAGGGATGTTCAATAACATTGTCTCGCAAGTGCTATTCGAAGAAATCCTTGTTTCTTCTGGGTAGCTTTCAACAACAGGATAAAGGTTTTTGACTGTAAGCAGCAAGAACAATATTGGCTTTACTGTTAGTGAAGGATATGATGTAGAAGTAAAACTGGAAATGAGTAGTAATAACTAGAAGTGACTGTTAATTTGAAATGGTTGTTTAATTGAAAGTAGTAAATAAATTTGTACGGAACAAGTTAAAAGTATTTCTATGTGCCCATCACAATAAGAACTGAAAACCATGACTAATAGTTGTGAGTTAAACAAATCATGTCAGGCCACAAAATGGTTACTGATTAGAGGTTATGAGAACTCTGACATTGTGCAATGCTCTTGGGCAAGGCTCTTTCGCAAGTTAATGAACCTTGCCAAAAAGACTTCCAAGTTACCTAAATGGTGGTTTGCGAGAAATTCACATAGAATTTGAATGTATTTCATGAAAAAGATGCTAATATCTACTTCACAAACGTTAGCTCTATATGAAATTTGAAATTGCAAGGAGTTACAGTCTAGTGAGCTTTTTTGAGCAAATGAGATGAAGGAAAAAGAAGTTAAATAATTTGCAACCAAAAGAAACTTGGGTTTTAATTTGTTAATTTTTCAACAAATACTGCTAGAAAATCTCCACGGAAGAATAAAAAGAATGAGGACAAGAACACACAGACTACAAATAATTCTTGCATTAAATCATCATGGTGAATGTAAAATATTACAAAACTAACATTACACACTTCATAAAGACGTGGTAATCAGAAGTCCTTGTACAACAACTGATATTTCGGTATTCGTTCTTGTGGCAAAGGGCAATTTACGATCAGCTTGCCTTTCATGGCTCCTCTAAATATAGCCTGCAATAAAGAGATATTCAACTATCTCAGTCCTAAAATCCATCATATAAAACCAGTTCATAGGTAAAGGTATAGAGTAACTTGTCTTCTGCGACAAGGAATGAGATGCAAATACAGCAATAACCAACTGCAATATGCCATCACTCATAGGACCGCGGTTCTCTCTACTATCTACTAGCCATACTTATTGCTCATAATACATCACAATGTGAAGCAAGATCTTTGTATTTCAGTCTTTTCTGCATCGTCATTACCGCTCAGTAAAGCATAGAAATCAACCTACTAACTAACTGCAGTTCACTATTCCTTGTCCAAATGGCTATGAACGTGCAGGAAATTTGTTGTTTTTTTCTCCTTAGCTTCATAAAACTATTTATTAAGTAATTCGATACAGTTTAGATATTCCAAGAACTTTGTGCCAAAGTTTAGTAATTTCTTGACTGCTTATTGGCGACTTCCTGTTAGAAACTAGGATGTGTAGAGGATTAAAATGGGCATATCCATTATGAGTATAGGTTGTTGGCAAGGGGTAAACTTCAGTGTGTGTTAAATTGAGGGTTATTGAAGGATTCAATCATTAAAAGATTTCTTCAATCTCCACACCTCTTTCTAACTCAATCATCAAGTTCCTCGGTGAAGACTTGACAGTTTCATGTGCCAAGTTCTTAACATGTATGGAAGGCAATTAGAAGTACAAATTCTTCTATCCTTGTTCCTCATTTTCTTAGCATAAGAACTTTTTCAACCCTTTTAAGGATCATAATTAGTAAGTCTATGTACTACCAAAAAGGAAATGTCAACCATAAGAAAATCTAAAATGACTATTGGGAAATGGGCAGTGTCAAGTAGCATGCCACTTCACAAGAGTTTTATATCCAAATTGAGAGCGAACTAAAAATCTCCAACTGAATCGTGGACATTAATCAATAATCATCACCCATAATTACTGGTTGAAATAAGAAACCAAACCAAGGGCAGGTAAATCGACAGTCAATTTCAGCCTCTCACAACAGTAATTGTTGAGTCCCAATTAACAGATTGAATAATTTCATGATTATGGAAAAGGCATTATATATGACAAAAAAAACAGGGAAAAAATAAGTAGAAGAAGAGAAAGGAAACACCTCGACGACATCGATGAAGTCTTGTTTGGTGTAAAAGGAACCAACCCATTTGGTGTGATCGGCAGCCCTAAGTAGACAGAAAAATATTCAAAATTGTAAGATAATATTATCTTATCTATGGAAAAGACTAAGAAGAAGAGAGATAGAGGAGTACCCAGAATCCATCTTCATATGATGGGCATTGAAGAAGAAGATAGTGGAAGGAAGCAAAGTGATGTCGAAGTATTTGAGATAAACTTGAACATCCTGGGAGTCCACATCCACTAATGCCACACTGGCAAATCTTGAAACCTCCCGACATGCCTTCAATAGCTGCCACCAACATATATACATATATAAGTTTTAATCTTGATTATAAGTTTCAATCCATTCCATGTATGTATAACGACAACAACAATCCATTCCAGTATGTACAACAACAAATCCATTCCATAAATGTATAACAACAACAACAATCCATTCCGTGTATTTACAACAACAATCAATTCCAATGTATGTAAGACAACATACGATGTCGTCAAGTTGGAGGCAGAGGGCATCGGAGGAGCGACCAAAGCGGAGCACAAGGACCTTGTCCAGGGTGTCCCTGATGATACAATCAATCTCTTTCTTCTTCGTCAGTGTGGGTAATAGACAATCCATCTTCTAACTCCGATATCCTCCTCAACTTCTGTCTTCTTCTACTGCAGCAGTTGGGCCTTTTTCCGCTTTACGTCTCTCCACTCTCTCTCTTATCCGCCAATCAACCAACCAAACAGCCAACAGCACCGTTCGATCGGACCCTCCTAGATTTCACTGTTATACAACTATCTCTCCCCTGACCTCAACAAATACAAATACGCCGACGGCGGTACATAAATATCAGAAAAGAAAACGAATCGGATTGAAAACCAGGCTCGGGTTTTCAAGTTTTATGTCGGATTCAAAGTTCGATCAAAGCTGAAGATCCTATTTCAAGTCCAGACCTGATTCAACTTAGATAACCCAAAATAACCCAAACTTTGATTGGATTATAGGCAAGCCTGGTCAATTTTTAGAATTTTAAAAATAAAAATAATGTCATTTTTTAAAAATTAAAAAAAGGTTTGAGTGTAATATAAAATTCGATCAATTTAAATTAAACTTGATAAATTCAAATCGGGTCAAGTTGAATAACCTTTTTTCATACTAACAAATACATTGCGTTTAGTTACTGTCTTCAATATGCAGAGACGGAATGAGACGAAAATGTGCAGACATAACATAACAAAAATTGGAGACAGTGAAGTGTTTAGTTATGATGGACAGAACAAAAAAAACTATCTCTGTCTCGATGACAGAAATGAGTTTAGTTGCAGTGAATAGAACATAAAAACAGTATCAATGATAAAAATGCCCTTGCAGTATAATATGATTTGAAATATGTAATTCATTGATTATTTTAAAACGAATGATTTGTATTAGTAAAAAAATTAACAAATAATAATAATACTAATAATAATAACAATAAGAAATTAATTTCGTATAATAATAATAATAAGTTTAAAATTTATAATAATAATAATAATAATAATAATAATGATGATAATGATGATGATGATGATGAGTTTAATCATATAATTAAGAATAAAAAATTGTTTATGTGGGGGAGAAGTATTTCTGGCATTTCTTTATATGTTTTGTTTTTGTTTTTAGGACAAAAATTTTTGTACCACAATCTTAGAAGGAATAAAAATTGCTATCTTTATGTTCTGAAGATGGAATAAAAATAGGGGAGAATAGCAAGCAAATATTACGAGGCACAAAATTTTTATATCTTTATCATCGTCATCACCCATAAAGATAACAACCAAACACTACGATAGTGGTAACATTTTAGCCTTAATCCAACTCGAGATTAACTAGCAAGATTTGAGTTGACCGAACTTTACAATAGATTTAGAGTTTATTTTTTCAAAAAATCAAACCTCAAGTGAGCTAAATACCCCAAACTCGAGCTCAAGGTACGATAATTATTAAAAAATATTTTTTTTTTGTTTTTTAATTTAGAAATTTAAAAAATAGATCAATCGAATTAAATTAAACTCTATCACGACCCAACCTAACTCATTGTCATTCTGATTAATGAGACTGTTGACAAGCCTATGTGGAATGAAGTTGGGAATTTCGTGTGGGCCTGACCAATCTGACGTTTTGCTATCTCACCGACATTAGACCTTCTGCAAGTCTATGCGAAAATGGAGTTAGGAATTGAACTTAGCCAAAATTAAGCCGGCAAGGGAGAGTTTTCTTGTTATTGTTTAGGCGTTATATTAATGTCCTGTGAGGATGTCACCTGTCACGTCTTAGAATATTGATTGACTTTCAGGCTATTACTATCCTAATCGGTTAAGATGCTTGTACGTAAACCAATCCAAATTCTGAATTGGTTATTGCTTCGACCATTTCTGTGCACAAGAACAGAAACATGAAGTAGAGGATGAACCTATATATAATCACGGTGGCTTAGGTAAAAAGGAGGACTCTGCTCTACATTTCTAGCCGGACAAGCTTAAACATAGAAGTATGGAACTTCCTGGAGCTAAAAAGTACAAGATTTCTATCTTCCTTTTGATGTGGTCATTATGTCTGCATCTCATCGCAGCAGGAACTGATTTGGATGTAAGTTTCTTTTGTTGATTAACCCTTTTCATGTACTGAAATGCCAGTAATCACCAATCCTGAAACTTGCTTACAGTTACAGATTCATGAGGGAAAAACACAGAACTGGATAAACCATGGTGGAGATATTTTCAACAGAAGATATGCTGATCAGGAATCAAAGATCAGCCCCGAAACTGTTTCCAACCTGAGGTTGAAATGGAAGTTCTATGCAGGGAGGGATATAACTGCGACACCAGCTATTTTCGATGGTACCCTGTATTTCCCAAGCTGGAATGGTTATATATATGCGGTTAAAGCCTCCGATGGATCTCTTGTTTGGAAGCAAAACCTGCAAGAGCTAACTGGACTTAATGCTACTGGCTTCGTCTTTAATGTCAACACGACGGTGTCGAGATCAACTCCAACGGTGGCAGAGGATTTGCTGATCATAGGAATATATGGACCTGCTCACGTGATTTCTGTTAAACGATCGTCAGGGAAGCTTGTATGGTCAAGACAAATGGACAGCCACCCCGCTAGTGTTATTACCATGTCCGGAACTTACTACCAAGGGTTAGTCATTCCTAACTTAAAAACCTTACTGAAAAATGATAAAGGAGTATATTTCAATAGACCAAAGGTCCAGGCTCAGTCGACTTCACAGGAAGTCGACAAATAAATTTTGATCTGATCGAACTTCAAGCAAGATTTGACCTGAATTAAGTCTAAAATTCAAAATTTTGCATGAAACCTGATTGGACTGGGAACTTTTCACACTGAATGGACTTGGACTTTTCAGACTGAATTCCAGGCTAAAAGATCGGGTGCAGCCCCTGTCTGACCCATCTATACAATGCCCTTTTACTGCATTATATCAAAATTGCAATAGTAATATATGCATATGTGAAATCGTTGTTTATTGGCCTGAATGAGAAGAGATGGTTTCTGAAATTCAGGGCTTTCTATGTTGGTACTTCTTCACTAGAAGAAGGTCTAAGCATAGAGCAGTGCTGCACTTTCCGGGGAAGCTTTGCAAAACTGGACATCCAAACTGGAGAAATCTTATGGCAGACCTTCATGTTGCCAGATAACAATGGTAGATTCGGGGAATATGCTGGAGCAGCTATATGGGGAAGTAGTCCAGCCATTGACGCCTTCAGGAACCATGTCTACATTGCCACAGGGAATATGTACTCAGCTCCTCTCAGGATAAGGCAATGCCAAGAAAAACAGAACAATCAAACTACACCAAGTAATCCAGATGAGTGCATTGAGCCTGACAACCACTCCAACTCAGTGCTGGCTCTCGATTTAGACACGGGCAAGATCAGATGGTATGATCAGCTAGGAGGATATGATCTCTGGTTTTTCGCATGCAACAATCTTTCAACCCCGAATTGCCCACCTGGACCCAACCCAGATGCTGATTTTTCAGAAGCACCAATGATGCTGAGCATTTGTGTGAATGGAACCAAGCAAGATATCGTTGCTGCTGCTCAGAAAAGTGGGTTTGTTTGGGCCTTTGATCGCGATTCAGGCAACCTGACATGGTCAACAGTAAGTAGATTCGTGCTTGAAAACATATAGATTCCACCACTGGAGTAATTAACAATCAATCAAACACATTCTCTGCAGGAAGCTGGACCTGGCGGACCTGGAGGTGGCGCTTACTGGGGAGCAGCGACCGACGAGAATAGGGTCTACACGAACATCGCCAACTCTTTATCCAGCAACTTCACACTCAAGCCTTCCAAGAAAAACACTACCTCTGGTGGCTGGGTGGCGATGGACGCTCAAAGTGGCGACATCTTATGGTCCATCTCCGATCCAAGCAATGCCACTGC
>JANITW010000001.1:44112857-44125525 GCA_027564335.1 Erythroxylum williamsii | reverse complement strand
ATCTAAATTTTATTTTTGAAAAGAAAAAATATGTTATTTTTGAAAACAAAGATATGGATTTGTTTAATTTCAAACAACCTCGATGATGTGAATATTCAATAGGCTAACGACCACAATTTTATTGTGACTGAACTGTAAGAGCAATTTGACAATATTTATTAGAATATTGGCTATGTTGTGGATATTCAATATGCTAATTTATTAGTTATCGGTTTCTATTATAGTTGATGATAAGGTTGATGCAATAATTGAAGACAAAGAGTTGTCTCTGAAATACCTTTAATGAAGGCAGATATTCAACTTAATAGTCATGTGGATGTTATTAATGGTAGGTTTGATGCGGTTGAATATGCTATGACTAATGTTGCTGGTGTAGTATTTGATATAGCCCCAGTTGAGGCTGTTAAAAATAGCCATAGTGTGAAGGATGTAAATAATAGAGATAGTGCTGATGGTGAAGTTACGTTATATTATGCCGTAAGACAGTAGTTCAAGCAAATGGATTGAATAATGTTGCTTGCAGTGCTATTGAAGTGGATTGCGCTCTGGAAGATGAAGTGCATCACTTCACCTCGCAATATTTGGAGCATTGACAAATAGATGAAGCTAATATGTTGACTCTATTAGCAACTATTGGTCAAAATGAAAATTCTAAGGTTAAGTTGGAGTGTGAAAAACAAACAATAATGGTTAAACTCTAGTGATTATGGTGTAGTAAGTCAGAGGTCTAGGAATATTATCTGGAATATTATCTGTCATAATGTAGAACAGAAAATAATTTACCTTCAGGAAAGCAGTCTAGATTTGGCAGTAGAGGATCGTAATTCTCCATCAACTGCAACGCAACTCCCTGACATTTCGGAAGATTTTTGTGTGTAATCAAAAACTGCAAAAAAAAAATCAGTAAGGAAAAAAGAAAATTTCCAAATACCAACAATAGGGGATTATACGACTCTCATAAACAAGAAGATATATCTTGGCACACAACGTCCAGCCCAATCTTTCCATGGAGATGAAGTATAAATGATGTCTTTAGTTGATGTTTGTGGACTATCTTGGTGAAGATATATTACCTAAGGGAGTTGGTTTGTCATATTGTTAATAAGATGATGGAAGCGGGCCAAAAAACCGGATTACATCTATTCTCATAGCCCTAATTTGAAAACACTAGCATCCTCGATGTGTAGACAGTGTCGTTCTTTTTATCTGCTCTTATTACGTCGTTGTTTCAATTAGTTTGTTTGTATTGTGTTCTGTGTTATTGTTTACGTGGAGACTAAAAAAAATACTACTACTTTCCTAAAGTTGTTTTTCAAATTTAATCTATCAATCTATTTTTTAAAATTTTCAAAAAGAAAGCTTTTTTAAAATAAATTTTATACATGTTTTTATTTTAAAATTTCAAAAATATATTTAAACGAATTTAGCTCGAAGTCTGAGATTCAATTGAACCCACAGCATCTTAATCCATATTATATTAAGTGATTCCTTCCAATATTGTAAAAGAAAATGAATAAATAAATCACATAACGTAATAAGGTCGTGTGATTTGCGTATCCAATGAGAGGACATCGGAGAGTTGAATTTCTATGTCAGCACACAAGCCGGCTCTGAATCCAAAAACACGCAACCAATCAGAACGCAAGAATTGTTTTGTTACTATTTTATAAATGTTGGACTTTCTTGGAGATTTCTTGTCCATAAAGGTGGAATCAGCCACTCCAGCTGCTCCCACACTCAGGTTCGATCAGGTTATGAAGGGGGTAAATTACGGTTCATCTCGATCGATCGCCTAGCAGAACGGTCCTTGTACTTTCCTTGTCAGGAATCGAACCTAGGTCCTTGTCGCAATTTACTTTGCTAGATTGTCAACCGAGATTTCTTGGAGATTTCTAATTTTATAAAATGTTAGCAAATGCAAAGTCGGCGTTACCAAATATTCCTTGTTAAACATAAAATATGTGCTTTTTGTACATATAAATAATTTATAATCTCTTAAAATAAAACTTATTGAAAATTTGAATATGAAATTAAAATCATCATAATTATGAGATACCAAGACGGCTTAAGTCGGGTTAAGGGAGTCTGATCAAAACTTGATCAAGTATGAGTCACATAGTTCGAATATGGTCAAGTAAAAAATTAATGTCATTTTGATATAACTAATCGAAGTGATGTAATTTAATTTTAAAATTTTATATTTACAGATTAAAAAGATGTTATACGATATCATTTTAAGAAAGACATTCAAATTGATAAACTTCAACTCAACTCTTTAAGTCTGAGCTTAGCTTAAAGTCTTGTCAGTTTAAGTCTAATTTGTTGATTTTGAACCGATCGAACTAAACTTGTCAACTTTTCCTTCGAAAATAAAATTTAATTAGGTTTCTATATCGAATTAATCATATAACCATAGTTGGTGATTTTTAGTAATTATTTGTGCCAAATAAAAAATATTTTAAAATATATATTTTTCTTATTTATAATATTAATAATCCAAGGGAAGACTTTGAATTTAGTGCAATCACCAAACAATTGCTGGAGTCTGTTCAGGTGGAAACAGGATAAGTATGGATGATTTTACGTAACATGGTAGGCAAGATTAGTTGATCATTGAACTTATTATCTCAAGCTATTGATTTAATATGTTCTTATATAATTCCTCCGACCCTATGCATTGTTCCGCGTAACTTAGCTCCTTCTCTAATGGCACCTCCTGCTGTTACTGTTAGAACTATCAAAAAGTCTTCGGCACATTTCTTGTTGATGCTATGCCTGCAAATCATTGCAACCACCGCATTCCCATTTGTATGTATCTTCCAAATCTTCCATTGTTAACTCTTAATCGTTGAAATGTTGAATGAATATAGATTACTCTTGTAACACCATTTATTTTCACTTCTGATACAGCTCCCAGTTCCGTCAGACAACTGGATCAACCATGGTAAGGACATTTACAATAGAAGATATGCTGATAAAGAATGGAAGATCAGTCCCAGAACAGTTTCCAATCTCCGCCTGAAGTGGGAATTCGTGGCAGGAAAAGATATAACAGCAACACCGGCCATTTTCGATGGAGTCATTTATTTTCCAAGCTGGAACGGGTATTTATATGCTGTCCGTGTCTATGATGGATCTGTAGTCTGGGAAAAGAATCTGCAGAACTTGACAGGCATTCCTCCAAGGACTTTTATTCTGAACGTGAACTCAACGGTGTCGAGAGCAACTCCGACGGTTGTCGGTGACTTGCTTATCACAGGATTGTATGGACCTGCCGTTGTTTTTGCCGTTAAACGATCAACCGGAGAGCTTGTCTGGCAAACTGAGATAGATAGCCATCCCAGGGGATTAGTTACCATGTCTGGAACCCATTACAAGGGGTTAGTCTTCATTCCTATCTTTACTGTGAAATTCTATCAAATCAAATTTTGTTTGTAGACTTCAATTCGGATATGAACTTTATAGAAAAACAATTATTGATTGTAGTTTCCAATAGGGCTTACTACATTGGCACATCTTCACTAGAAGAAAGCGTAAGCATTGACCAATGCTGCATCTTCCGGGGAAGTTTCCTGCAATTGGATGTCAGGACAGGAAAAATCTTGTGGAGGAAATATATGTTGCCTGACAATTCCGGAAAACGGGGAGGGTATGCAGGAGCAGCTGTGTGGGGAAGCAGCCCATCGATTGATGCTACAAGAAACCATGTCTACATCGCCACAGGGAATCTGTACTCAGCTCCTCCTCGAATCCTCCAATGCCAGGAAAAGCAGAACAATCAGACAACACCTTCAGGTCCTGACGAGTGTATTGAGCCTGAAAACCACTCAGACTCTATCCTAGCTCTTGATCTAGACTCTGGAGACATCAAGTGGTACAGGCAGCTAGGAGGCTATGATGTGTGGTTCTTGGCCTGCAGCAATCCTTCAACTCCAGGCTGCCCACCTGGTCCCAATCCTGACGCCGATTTTTCTGAAGCACCCATGATTCTGAACCTATGTGTCAATGGAACTTATCAGGACACTGTCGTTGCTGTTCAGAAAAGTGGATTTGCTTGGAGTCTGCATCGTGATAATGGCACTCTTGTCTGGTCAACAGTAAGTTTACCTGAGCTTTTATATACTCTTTAACTAGGATTTGAGTCTGACACAAAATGATCAAACCTGGAATTTATGTTATAGTACGCTGGACCTGGAGGGCTAGGAGGTGGAGGTTATTGGGGAGCAGCAACAGACAACAAGGTGGTCTATACCAACATTGCCAATTCTGGATTCAAGAATTTTACACTCAGACCTTCGACAAGGAACACAACAGCTGGTGGGTGGGTAGCCATGGATGCTCAAACAGGTGACATCCTATGGTCAACAGCTAATCCAACTAATGCCACAGCTAGTGGACCTGTTACACTAGCCAATGGAGTCCTTTTTGGTGGTTCAACCTACAAGACAGGGCCGATATATGCATTAGATGCAGAAAGTGGAGCAATCCTGTGGTCTTATGATACTGGAGCTACCATTTTTGGCGGAGCATCAGTTAGCGATGGATGTATCTTCATTGGCAGTGGATACAAGTCTAGTATTGGATTTGTATTTGCAGATTACACCGCTGGAACGTCACTCTTTGCTTTCTGTATTAAGTAACTAAAACTACAGATGATGAACCTGTACCCTTTTGTGTTTTCAATCTCATCCAGATTCAGATGTAATAAACATGTAGGTTTGGTTCATCTTTAAATATAAACTAAATAATTTCACCTTGATCAAAATGCAAAAATCTATCACTGTGCAACATTAAAAATTCCCTAAATTCCTGACACAGTTATTTGTGGAGATAAGGTTGACAATTTAGTTTCATCCTTAACCAACCCATAAACAACACAGACTTGAACTTAGGTTATGGGTCAATCATTCCGACCCATTGCAAATCCTATGTGGGAATTAAACTGGGCCAAAATTGAGTGGGAAAGGCTGAATGATTAGGCATTACATTAATTGTCTATTAGGCTCTAATATATCATCAAGAAGCAATCACCACACAAATCTAAAAAAGTCATGTTTATCACATGTCAAGCGCAAGAGAGGGATAATGCTGAAGTATAGTGGAAACCGGTTCCCAAGAAGCATCAACAGGCGAGAGACTGTTAGCGGGTGATCGGAGAAGATGACGAGCTGGACGGTCGTTAATCAAGAGACGGAATTAAGCAATAAGCAACGTTTAAATAATAAGGAATCCATAGTAATAGGCTGGGGTGAGTAGTAGAGGAATGGGTAACTGGCTTAAAAGCCGAATGCGGGAGGGCGTGAGAGGCATGTGAGTGTGTATGTGTGAACTGTGTAATTCTCTCTCTATGCGAATAGATTGATTCCTTCTGTTATTGTGTGTTTCTCTCTCTTAATAGCTTCTTCCTTTCTGACAAACCGAGGCCGAATACGCTCATTCCGTTAGGATTGCATTTTTCTCACAACAGAGACCTTCCCAATGAATGAGACCTTGCGGAATTCCAGAGAAGGTGCGTGATTCCATGACTGCTTTAGGAGTGGGCTGAACAACATCTTTGTAAAAAGCTGACAATGGATTCGGGCAATCCATGCAACTTAAAAACCTAGTCAAAGAAAAGTCGAGCAACAGAAACAGCTGAATAACTTTGAGAGAGTGGCAAGAAATGGGCATACTTTGAGAAACGATCAACAACTAGGAGTAGCACTGTTTTGCTATAGGAGGAGGGAAGGCCGTCAATGAAGTCCATTGAAATATCTGACCATATTTGATTGGGAATTGGAAGAGCCTGTAAAAGAACGACAGACTGCAAGTTTTCAGATTTATTTTTCTGACAGATTTCGCAAATTATCACCAATTCTTGGACCTGTTTCTTCATACCCGACCAATAAAAATCTGCAGAAATTCTATGAAGTGTCGTTTGATAGCCCTCATGACACTGAGAATGAATAGCAGAGATAATAGCCTGTGGAAGTGAAGAAGATGATGAAATATACACCTTTTTTTGAAAAATATAAGACCATCCTTATAGGACCATTGGTCACCTACAGCTCCTGCTGTAATTCTCTCAATGAATTTTTGTAATTCTCAATAAAAAGAACCAGTTGAGGCATGGAAATCGCAGCCAAAATGCCCACATCTTCTTGCTAGCGTGAGAGAGCATCAGCCGCTACATTTTCACGGCATGCTCTATATTCCACCTGAAAATTGAGTCCTAGGAGTTTGCTAACCCAATGTTGTTAAGGAGATGTGATAATTTTCTGCTTTAGTAGAAACTTAAGGTTAAAAATGATCAGTCCGAATCAATAAACGCTGACCCCATAAATATGACCTCCAGTGGCAAACAACTTTGGCTAACCCAATCAGTTCCTTTTCATAAGCTGGTAAGTGACGGTGTCGTTGGGCCAAAATGCCGCTAAAGAAAGCAATTGGGTGACCTTCTTGTTGCAGAACAACCCTTATAGTTGCATGAGAGGCATCACATTCAGCAACAAACAGCTTGGAAAAATCCGGAAGAGCTAAAACTGGTGCTGTGTTCATGGCCAGCTTTAAGGTCTCAAAAGCTGAGGTTTTTCCGTAACATGGAAGTGAGAGGATCAACTATAATATTGCACAAATTTTCTGTAATAACTTGTGAGGCCCAAAAATTCACGTAACTTCCGTATAGTACTGGGTTGGGCCCATTGAATTATAACTGTAATCTTTTGACAGTCTACTTGTACTCCTTTGGAAGAAATCGGATAGCCCAAGTAAGAGATTTGGGATTGCCCAAATAAACATTTGGAGTGTTTGAGGTACAAAGAATGTTGTTCGAGCAAGGAGAAAACAATTTGAAGATGTTGCATGTGCTCTGCTCATGTCCTGCTGTAAATTAATATTTCATTAAAAAATCAAGATAAATTTATGCAAATATTATTTGAAAATGTCATTCATGAGAGTTTGAAAAGTTGATGGTGCATTCGAAAGGCCGAAAGGCATGGCTAAAAATTCAAAGTACCCATGGTGAGTGCGGAAGGCAGTTTTCTCCACATCGGTGTCTTTCATTCGAATTTGATGATGACCCGAATGTAGGTCCAGCTTGGAAAAGAAACAAGAACCATATAATTCTTCTAATAATTCATCAATTATAGGAATTGGAAATTTATCTTTCACTATTTGAGAGTTCAACGTACGGTAATCTATGCATAATCGCCGGGAATTACACGGTAGTCTACATATAATCGCCACAAATTGTCTGCCTTTTTAACTAAGAAAACTGATGCAAAAAAAGGGGGATCGATTGAGCCATATAATTCCTTGCTTCAGCATCTCATTGCATTGACGCTCTATCTCGCCTTTCTGGCCAGGGGGTAGCGATATGGATGAATAGCAATAGGACCCACTCTTGGTGAACGGGATATGTGGTGATCACAGTTCCGAGATGTCGATAGTCCTTCCGGAATGTTGAATAGAACTTAGAATTCATTAAGGATGCTTTGAACAGTAGCTAGAGATGAAATTAATGAAGAGTTAGTATGTTGAGGAATGTTCTTGATCCCATTTAATTACATTTCCTGGTTCTGCCACTAGAAACGCATCTTCATATTAGAAAAATCCCAAAGAATAGGACCAAGTGTCCAAAGCCAGTTAACTCCCAACACTGCATTATATCCATAAAGAGGTAGCAAATACAAATTTAAATGGAAAATTTGTGGTCCTAACTGAATTGGAAGCAATTTGCATATTTCGGGACTGCTCACTTTATCTCCATTAGCCACCGTCACCCTTAATGCAACCTTTGTCTTTATGGGTATTTTCAGCTACTCTACTAGTGCTAAATCAACAAAATTGTGAGTACTTCTGAATCAATCAAAAGTATGAATGGCTTACCATTGAAAGATCCCTCTACTTGCATGGTTTGAGGCTTATGCATGCCAGTAATTGCATGGAAGGATATCTCTGGCTCCTCTATGTCTTCTTCCAAATTTTCTGATTCACTTTCATCAACCCCTTCCAACTAGAACAGTAGTTTACCCCAGTTTATACTGTTCGTCACAATTGAAACACAAGCCCTTCGCACACCTTTCCTTCATCTCTACCCGATTAATCCTTTTTACAAAGAGTGTTCGCTGATTTATACCAATAGAGCCCTTCTGAGAACCACTTGCCTCTAATCATTATTGGATTCCCCTTCGTTCATAAAGTTAGGCTAAGTTTATAGCACTAGTGAGATCTCGTGTATTTCTACATCTACTGTCATTGCTTCCTTTAGGCCGCTGATGAAGATTTCCACCTCTTGTTCTTGGGACAAGGTAATAGCCCTGGCAGCCAATTGTTTGAAACACCTCTGGTACTCCTCGATAGTCCCTCTTTGTCTAAGTTTGGATAGTTCCCTAAGAATTTTTTTATAAATTAAGAGGAAAATATATATCTAAACCAACATTACAATGAGTTCAAGACTATACACAACAAAAGAAAGCAAATCTAACACAACTTATTTACATAACTATGTTAAAGGTGCCAACTATACTTCATGTCATCAGATACGATAGTGTGTAGATTTTTTGCTATTAAAGAAGATTCTTTTTTGCTATTAAAGAAGATCGAATCCAATTAATTATGTTCTCTGCAACTCGATAGGCTCCAATTTTCTTATAAGCAAGTAATGGTGAGTTCCCTAAGCTTGTTACTGTGGATTGGAGGTCCAAAACGCAGGTTACAGTTGATTTTGAATTCATCCCAAGTCAATTGTGGTCTGTCCCGCTCTAATTTAATGAACCATAGTTGAACATCTCCTTCTAAATGAAAGGATGCCAGTCCAACCTTGTTTTCTACTACAATATGCTGATGGCGGAAGAAATGCTCGCGGCGGTTTAACCAACCTAAAGGGTTAGAAGATCAATCATAGCGTGGAAAATCAAGCTTGGAGTATTTTGGAACAAAGTTGCCCCCTTCATGGTTTCCTGCTCCAATCCTTTGTTCTTGTTGTCCTAGATTCTATACCCCTCACCATATCTAACAACTAATTCTTGGGATAGTCTTTCTAATTAGGCTGCAACATCCTTCTGTCTTGTTGAAAAATAATTCAAAATATCTTAGATTTATTAAAGATAAATAAGTCTTTTCATTTCAGTTTGAATGAGTCTTAATTTGGTTATGTTTTGTTCCTAGTATATAGGTCATTACTGAGTCCATGGGTAGAGTTTGTTGAGCATTTTTTTGAGTTTGTTGAGTCCGTAAAGTGCCTATAAATAGCACTATTTTTATTGAATAAAATATCTCTTGCATTATTTTTTAATTTATTACTCTATTTTTCATTTGTACTTTTTTATGTCTCTATTCTTTTAACAATTTGGTATCAGAGCTTGGTTGGCTTTTGAGTGAAACACATAACTGGGTGATAAAATAAGAGAGCAAGTATAAAATAAGATAATGAGAACACTTAGTTTTTCTTCATCATAGCCACTCTTACCAATTTTCAATGGTGAGAAGTGTAAGTGGTGGAGTATAAAAGTGAAAACACTACTCAAGTCTCAACAGCTATGGGACTTGGTGGAATACGGGTATATCGATATACTGGAACTAGATGAAGAAACAAAGAGGAGATTGAAGGAAACTAAGAAGAGGAATGCCAAAGCACTATTCATTCTCTATAAGCAGTACAAGACACTACTTTTTCAAGAATTGCAGCAACAACTACATCAAAGGAAGCTTGGTCAACACCGCAGAAGGAGTTTTAAGGTGATGCAAGAGTCCTAGTGGTAAAATTACAGTCACTATGACAAGACTTTGAAACCTTGATTATGAAAAATGATGAATAATAGCTGTTTTTTTGTTAAGAGCAATGGCAATAGTCAGTCAAATTTGCTCTTATGGTGAACAAATTTCTTATGAAAAAATTATTGCAAAAATTCTTAGGAGCTTGACACCAAAATTTGATCATATAGTAGCTGCTATAGAAGAAGCTAAGGATTTATCGATTCTTTCAGTTGATAAACTGATGGGTTCCCTTCAAGCTTACGAGTCACGAATCAATAGAACGGTTGAAAAGCATGAAGAAAATCCATTTCAAGTGAAGGAGACAACAATCAAACATTAAAAAAAATGATCATTTAATAAGTCCTTATTGTAAAAAAAGAAACCACCCTCATTATAAATGTTGGTGGAGACCGGACATTAAATGCAACAGATGCGATCAATTGGGACATATAGAGAAAGTTTGTAAAAATGCCTCACAAAAAGATTCCAATGTAGCAACTATAGTCCACCTTCGAGGAAATGATGAGTTATTCTAACATACTATGCCTACATCCATATCAGAATATGTCCCGACATATGTTTATGTCTATGACCATGCAAACAACCATGTTTATGTTTATGCAGAAGAGATTTCTACAACTATGCCCATACTAATGCCCACATTTATCATGACATTTTGAATCAACGGGGACTGTTGAAAAATGATTCAAAATATTTTAGATTTATTGAGGATAAATAAGTCTTTTCTTTTAGGTTTGAATGAGTCTTAATTTAGCTATGTTTTGTTCCCAGTCTAGAGGTCATGACCGAGTCCATGGATAGAGTTTGTTGAGCATTTTGCCCTAGTTTGTTGACTCTATAAAGTGCCTATAAATAGTATTGTTTTTATTAAATAAAATATCTCTTGCAGTATTTTTTGTATTTGTTACTATGTTTTTCATTTGTCCTCTTTTATGTCTCTATTTTTCCAACATGTCTAGCTTCATTAAGTGTCTTTTCTTTTTCTTTCTCTACCCTATCTTTGGCTTAATCTTCCTAGTACATAGCCATAAAGGCTTCAAATTTTTGCTAAAAATTGTGTCCGTCTCCCATCACCAACAGGTCTGATACCAAATTGTCACAAGCCCTAGACCGACTTCTGGTTATAGGAACTTGCAGCTGAATATCAGATAGGTTATGTTTGAGAGACTTCCTCCCTTAATGACCTATCTTGAATGAGGGAATAAGATCTCGTTAAGAGAGAACTATTCTACCTATGGAACTAAAAATGAGTCAACAAAAATTTTGCTTGTTTATTTATGCTCTAAAGAGTTGCATTTATACTAGCTTACAGCCCTTAACAATCCCTACTTTTTAGCAATAAAAATCTCAATTGAAAGATAAAACAACTTATCATAATAAAACAAATTCCTAATATTATGATATCTTATTCAAATAACTTATCTACTCCTTCCTTTCCCCACATTTGAATATTCAAATAACTTATGTACTCCTTCCTTTGTCCACGTTTGAATTTGCCACTTATGAATCTTTGGTAAACTTGGTTAGCAGAATCTTGTTGCTCTTGACCCACAACATAAAACAAATACTTAACTTTATCAAGGATCTTCAATTACATTGTCTCACAACTGTTATTTTAAGGAATCTGTGTTTCTTCTAGGTAGCTTTCATCAACAGGTTAAAGGTTTTAACTGTAAGTAGCAAAAACAATATTGGCTTTACTATTAGTAAAGGATATGATTAGGGATGGCAGTGGGTTTTCAACCCGATTAATATCCACACTATCCGACCCAATAGATTTGAATATGGACAGTAAATCGTAAAAACCAATGGATACGGATATGGGTTGAGTCATAAAAAATGGATATAGATATAGATAGAGTAAAACCCGAACCATGGATACCCATATCTTACTCGTTTTTTATTAACTCTATTTTTTCTATTTTTTCTTGAATATTTATCGTTAAATATAATAAAATATTGAAATTTTATAAGAAAAACAATTTTAAAATCTCCACTTTACTCTTCAGTACTCACATTTTTCATCATATTTTATTTTTCTTATAGGATGATAATAATGCAAATGATATGAAGATGGAGTTTTGAATGTTGCAGAGTTCAGAAAAGACAATTTGAAGCTTTGGTTATTTCAATCTTTGTTCCAATTTTAAATTGTGAAAAATGTATGTTGTCTTTGTACTAAATATTATGATTTTCATTATTCCAATTTTATGATTTTTTTAATACATATAAATCAAAATCTTGACTTATTATTAGCAAAGTTATTTTGATTTGGAACGTTCGCAAAAATCTAATCTTTATATTTTTTATTTAGAAGTTATATTTTTATATGTTATACAACCCGATGGATATCTAAAAATCCGAACAACCCAAAGGGTTTGGATATATGTAATAAATCATAAAAACCGATGGATATGGATATGGATATGGGTTGAGTCATAAAAAATAGATATGAATATGAGTAGAGTAAAACCCGAACCGAACCATACCCATTGTTATCCCTAGATATGATGTAGAAGTAAAGTTGGAAATGAGTAGTAATAACTAGAAGTGATTGTTAGTTTGAAACGGTTGTTTAATTGAAAGTAGTAAAAACATTTGTACGGAACAAGTTAAAAATATTTCTATGTATCCCTCACAATAAGAACTGGAAACCATGTCTAATAGTTGTGAGTCAAACATATCATGTCAGGCCACAAAACGGTTACTAACTAGAGGTGAAGAGAACTCTGACATATGTGCAATTCTCTTTTGTAAGCGAATAGGGTCTACACGAACATCGCCAACTCTTTATCCAGCAACTTCACACTCAAACCTTCCAAGAAAAACACTACTTCTGGTGGCTGGGTGGCGATGGACGCTCAAAGTGGCGACATCTTATGGTCCATCTCCGATCCAAGCAATGCCACTGC
>JANITW010000001.1:44098335-44109143 GCA_027564335.1 Erythroxylum williamsii | reverse complement strand
TTAATTTGTGTAAACTAAACAATTTTATCAATTAAAATAAACTAATTAATTTTTATTTAATAATTTTTTAATTAAAATTTTAAATTTTTAAATGGATAAAAATAGTTTTGAAAAAAAACTTAAGTCTTTACAATTACTAATTATAGGCTTCAAATAACAGCGGCGTCGTTTAAGCTTCGCGGTAAACGGCAACAGCTAGCTTAGACCACCATCTTCGTTTCACGGCCATTGTTGGGTCGCTAAAACCCTACTAATGGCTTCTCTCCGGAGGCTCACTAAAGACCTAAAACCCGTAAAGTTCGTTTCTTTCGTTCGCACACATTCCAAGTTCGGTCCATTTTCTTCACGTTTTGGGCATAGCAGCGAGTACTGTTCGCAATCACGACAAAGCACCAAAGGGCACGATTTGGATTTGAGCCAGTACCCGCCGGAGAGAATCAGGAACTTCTCCATAATAGCTCACATTGACCACGGAAAGTCAACCCTAGCTGACCGGCTTTTGGAGCTTACTGGCACCATTAAAAAGGGCCATGGGCAGCCACAGTATCTTGATAAATTGCAGGTGCTTTTATATTTCTGATTTTTTGGGTTTGTCTAGCTTTTCCGAGTGGTAAATACGGGATCTTTCTGTGATTAATTAAGTAAAGTTGTGAATTTGATGGGTTTAGGAGAACTGTAATGTTGCGGTTTGTTTCAATCATTTTTCATTATACCTAATTAAAAAATGGGAGCTTTGATCACTGTACTGAAGTCTATTACCTTGTAAATTAGTTTGTGTTTTCAGTTCTTAATTCTGGATTTCTTTAGGTGGAGAGAGAAAGAGGAATTACCGTTAAAGCTCAGACAGCAACCATGTTTCACAAGCACAAGCTTGGAAGCTCCATCGTTCAAGATGAGCCTCCAAAGTTTTTGCTGAACTTAATTGACACACCAGGTCATGTTGATTTCAGCTATGAAGTGTCCAGGTCGTTGGCAGCTTGCCAAGGTGCCCTTTTGGTTGTTGATGCTGCACAAGGCGTTCAGGCTCAAACTGTGGCCAACTTCTATCTTGCTTTTGAATCCAACCTGACAATAATTCCTGTCATTAACAAAATTGACCAGCCAACTGCTGATCCTGAACGTGTGAAAGCTCAACTAAAGTCAATGTTTGATCTTGAACCTAGCGATTGTCTTTTGACATCTGCTAAAACAGGACAAGGTCTAGAGCATGTCCTTCCTGCAGTGATTGAGCGAATACCTCCTCCTTCTGGGGATAGTAATGTACCTTTGCGTATGCTTTTGTTGGATTCTTACTATGATGAATACAAAGGGGTTATCTGCCATGTTGCAGTTGTTGATGGTATACTTCGCAAAGGTGATAAAATTTCATCTGTTGCAACTGGTCAAGCCTATGAAATTCTCGATGTAGGGATCATGAACCCTGAACTCACTCCAACTGGTGTTCTTTTGACTGGACAAGTGGGATATGTTGTGACTGGTATGAGATCAACCAAAGAAGCACGTGTTGGAGACACCTTACATCATAGCCGAAGCAATGTAGAACCTTTGCCCGGTATATCCAACAACTTTTCTGAATGCAGATGTCTTTTTTACTATATACTTCAATTTTATGAGATTTTCTAATTATTGGCCTGGGTAATTATTGGGTCTGATTCTAGTCTCATGTCATTATAAACTGTTGCTGAAAATAATTAGATATGGTCTCATGCTAGAGAGTGGCATTTGTTTAAAACATACCTTTTTCGCATTGACCATGTCTACATATTCACATTCGTGGGCTTTCATCAAACCCTCCAACCCTCCTACCTGAAACTAAGATTATTGTATTCTTTCTCCCGAGTGCTGACGTGCTTGATTACAATTTGCCCATAATATAGGTTTTAGGCCGGCAAAACACATGGTGTTCTCTGGTCTTTACCCGGCTGATGGATCTGACTTTGAAGCACTTAGTCATGCAATAGAGAGATTGACATGCAATGATGCCAGTGTCTCTGTCACTAAGGAGACTAGTGCTGCACTTGGCCTAGGTTTTAGGTGTGGCTTCCACTTCCGAATGATATTTTCTGAACAATTATTTTTATCATTTTTGAATGCATAGTCAACCATTCTTATTGCCATTTGACAGGTGTGGTTTCTTGGGGTTACTTCATATGGACGTTTTTCATCAACGGCTTGAGCAGGTGATAATTCACTGCATTGATATAAAATCAAATTACGATATTGCGGTCAATTATTCCCCAAATCCAATGCCCCCTTTAGCATATCAGATGACAATTAAGTAATGCACCTTGTTTAAATTGCATTGCTATCACTCTCTCTTTTAAATGTCTATGTCAACTGTTAACAGGAACATGGGGCACATGTCATTTCAACTGTTCCAACCGTGCCTTACATTTTCGAGTATTCTGATGGAAGGTATGTGGTATGATCTTTTGTAACCTTTTACTGTTATGTGATCATCCAACAAATCAGGGCCTTTTTCTTTTTCAGCAAAATGGAAGTTCAGAATCCTGCTACATTGCCTTCAAATCCCAAAAGCCGAGTTACCGTAAGTTGGGAACCAACAGTAATAGCTACGATCATTATTCCTAGTGAGTAAGCTCCTCCACTCTCTTTGCATAACTGCAAGTTTTATTTTTAGCATGCGAAATACTTAATTATCTCTTTATTTCTGCTTGTAAGGTATGTGGGATCTGTTATTACCCTGTGCTCTGAGCGGAGAGGCCAGCAGTTGGAATACACGTTCATGGATAGGTGATTTCTGCACTTGATCAATTTAGTATTTTATCATTTTTACTAGGCACTATGGGTGCCAGTTCTTGATCAATCAATACATTTTCCATTTTTCTATTCTCGTATATGCAGCCAACGAGCTTTCATGAAGTACCGCTTGCCTTTAAGGGAAATTGTTGTCGACTTTTACAACGAACTGAAGAGCATAACTTCAGGATATGCTTCATTTGATTATGAGGATTCAGAGTACATGATCCCTCTCTCTCTCTCTTTCTCATGCACACACACACACACACATACATACACATGAGCATGTAGTTATATCTTGTCAGAATAATTGATTTTCACCACCTAAACATATTGCTTTTAGTGCACTTACCATCTCATCGCTTATGACATACAAAAAATAGCACCTAGAGGTATTGTAACTTCACAATGCAGTGAGCAGTAGCTAAATATAACTTTACTGAATGTCATTCTAAGGCATATTCGTTTTCGGATCCTTTTGCCAATAACATAGACCATTACTTCGAACCTTTTTAGAACAAACATGACCATTTTCAGGGCTTTTCCAGCCACTGGAATCTTATTTTTTGTTTTCCTGATTGTGTACATGTTCATTGCTAAATTAACAGATATCAGCAATCAGATTTGGTGAAACTTGACATTATCTTAAATGGACAACCAGTTGATGCTATGGCAACCATTGTGCACAAATTGAAGGCACAACGTGTTGGTCGTGAGCTGGTAGACAAGTTGAAGAAATTCATAGACAGGTATTGCAAATGAGCTTGGTGATTCGTGTTTTAAGTCCCTTTTCTCCTTGTTGGCATTATATTAAGTTATTTTGAGCAGGCAAATGTTTGAGGTAACCATACAGGCTGCAATTGGATCAAAGGTTATTGCAAGGGAGACGTAAGTCTTTTAATAATTTTCCTTATTTTTTGATTTAGTATATCATATAATGAGTCTTAAGGTTGAATTCAATTTTAATATTCCTAGGATTTCGGCTTTGAGAAAGAATGTTCTTGCAAAGTGTTACGGCGGAGACGTGACTCGTAAGAGAAAGCTATTAGAAAAACAGAAGGAAGGCAAGAAGCGAATGAAGCGCATCGGTTCTGTTGATATACCTCAGGAGGCTTTCCATCAGTTGTTGAAGGTTTCTTAAGGAAAGGATCAAACTAGTCTGCAGTTATATTCAATGGAACTGGTAAGCTCATATGGCTCGTTTTATTTGTTTTCTAACTCATGGCGAACGATATTATAGATACACAAACTGCTCCATCTTTTACATGCTCGTCTCTTAGTTCTGCTGCACATTTTTTGACACTGCAATAAGGTCAACTTGGCATAGAACATTTTTTCCGAAATCCCTCCCGGTTTCCTTGGAATGATTTGTCACATCTGCTCGTATACTCCTGCACCTGCATGTCTATTTCTAGTTTTTTTGAATGATATGATAGACAGCCCTTTAGTTTTCATGGAGAATGTGAGACTTTTGTTACTTTCTTGTCAGGTTTCAGATATAAGAGATTGCCCTACCAAAGAGTTGCAGGGCCAATCTGAATAAGAAGATGAAGACCAATGGTCAATGAAGCAAACTGCTGAGAGTGGGAGTATCTTCATGTGAATTGCTAAGGTTTTCCATATCTCGGCCCAGTCTAACAAAAGTTAGTGAGACTAAGGTTGATTGGGATTATAGATAGTCGGGCTGAGCTTGTTCTGCCCCGAGACACATGACTTGAACCTAAGCTCTATCGGGCTTGGATGGTATGAGGTCGAATAGGCTCGGTCTAGCTTGATTGTTTATTTTTAAAATAAAAAATAAAAAATGATCACTTTGCTCAAGATAATGTCATTTTCTTTCCCAAAAAAAAAATAATTTTAGTTGAATTCAAATTTAGAAAATTTCAAAATAAAAGAAGATTTCGAGATCGGCCTGAAGTTTTATCAAATCAAGTTTGGGTTTTTAACTCGAAATAGGTTGAATCATATCATATCAAAATCGGTCTTATTTGTCAATCTTAATTAGGATTTGAATGATGAGGTTAGTCAAGTCAGTTCAGGTTAGGCTAATGAAATGATGTTATTTTAATATAGTTGATTTAAATGATTTCATTTTAGTATTAAAAAAAGTGATATTAATGAAAATTAAACATTTTTCAACTTTGAAGTTCATTTTTATTTAAATTAAAGTTTAATACGTACGGAAAATTAACTTTTATATATAAGATGTAACTAATTTATAAATATATATATAGTCAAAAAAGAGTTTCTCTTATAAACAATTTACATGTATTGACAAATACAGTAGAATCACATTTAAAGTTAGTTAAAAAAACACTATTAATACAATTATTAATTTATTATTATCTATATAGTTTTTTTAATACAAGGGAAAAAGATCTAAACCAAAAACCGTGCTAGTCAGCACACCCTGCTATCACAGAGTTCTGCAGTAGCGCGCTCCGTTCATATCTTAGTGTAGAAAATCCATTACGCTCCTCAAGGGCTCCTGGATAAAATGAAGGCCTGGCCTTGATACAAAAGCTAGATTAGCCAGACTATCGGCAAACTGGTTCTTTTTCCGATAGATATCTTGAAGTTGCACCTCTCAAGTTCGGTGCAGTGTAAAGGAATATGGTTAGTCATTACTCTGTTGGAAGGAAAAAGAATGTTAATAACCTCCAGGGAATCTAATTCGATTACCACACGACGATAACCAAGCACCCATGCGAACTTGAGTCCTAAATGAACTCCCCAGAGTTTTGCCACCAAAGGCGAGCCTGCTCTAATATTTTGTAGGACCACCACACTAGCGACTTTGGCTGTTCTTAATTAAGCCTCTAGCTGTAGTAAGGCTGGATTCTTGTTTCACCGCACCATTAATATTTAGTTTGACTCAACTCTCTGTTGGTTTGGTTCAACCCACTAAAGCACTCAACGACAGACCTTGTGTCTGAAACACACGTCTTTCTACAGCTCGAGCCCGTACAATCCAATCAACGTAATCCATGACGATTCTATTGCCTTCTAACAGCCAAACAAAATCGATTTCAAAAACGCTATTGTTCCTCCATTTTAATAAAAAATCAGTAGGCGACTCCATAAATTATTGTCTACTCTACCTGCTAAAGCTATAAGTGTTATCTAAGGTTGAAATGAACCCATGACCCCTCGTCCAGTTGAAAGAAATCCCAAGCCACCAATTCAGGAGGGAATTGGCACCATAAGGATTTTACTCTAGGCCAATCTGTATTGCATGAAGAGCTGACTCTTCCTGTTCACAGTAGTGACAACTACTATCCATTGAGATATGCCGCGTCGCCCACTGTTGATTGATCAGCAATTTCCTCTTAACCACCAGCCAAAGGAAAGACCTAATTTGCTGTGGCCTTGTCCATTTCTAGATGGACTCCCAAAGACTGCGAGACCCGTCTATGTTGCTATTCTCGATTAGGTAGTATGCAGACGCTACTGTGAACCACTGGTGGTTTGTTTGCCCCCACACCAATTTGTCTTCCAATCGATCATTGGTGGTAAGACGGATTGATGCAATAAGCATACACACGACGGATGGGAGATATTGTTGAAATAAATTCCAATGCCAGGTACCAAGATCATTAATAAAGTCATAAATTGTAGCGTTGAGGATGTTATCAAGGATGTGAGTCGTTGCCACTAAAATTAGCGGTCCCTTGCCATCCACGCCCAATCATCTAGCCAGAAATAAATGCGTCTTCCATTACCTAGAGACCAGTTAGCACCTTGGCATACAAAATGCCATGTCGCAGATATCCCCCTCCAAACCATCGATGCCCCATTCCTATGTAGTATTATTTAATGACCAATAACATGGAAGTCGTCGAAAAGTTAAAGAAAGTGTAATGCATTATATCACAATCATTACATTTATTTAGGGGTAATAATGAGTCGAGTCCGTTCAGGTCCGAGCCTGAGTCAAGTCCAACAGTTTATACTAAATCTAGATTTAGCTCGAGATCCTATCAAGTTCGAGGCAATTGATCATAAGTCTATTTAAGTCTCAATAACCCAAAGTTTGACTTGACTTAATTTGATTTGATATTTATATTTTAAAAAAAATATATAAAATTATGTGGTTTTTGTTATTTTTTGTGAAATGACATTACTTTTTTTATAACAACGCCAACAATGACGAAAACAATCAATCATACAAAGACCAAGGAAAATCAAGAGGAAGAGGAAAAGGAGGTTACAATTTTAGACAAAATGAGAAGAGTTACGATAAGTCTAAAGTTGAATACTATAATTGTCATAAATTCGGACATTTTTCTTGAGAATGTTATGCTATGCCTAATCAAGTCTAAAGTTGAATGTTATAATTGTCATAAATTTGGACATTTTTCTTAGGAATATTATGCTATGCCTAATCAAGTTAAGGAGCAAGTCAATATTGTTGATAACAAGTAAGGAGACTAAGAGCCTACTTTATTGCTAGCACTCAAAGATAATACAAGTAAGGATGAAAGTACATGGTTCTTAGATAATGGAGTAAGCAATCATATGTGTGGAGATAAAGGCAAAATTGTGGAACTTGATGAAAAAGGATAAGGCAACGTTTCTTTTAGAGATTCATCAAAGATTCAAATTTGTGGAAAAGGTACCATTCTAATTTATTCAAGAAATGGAAGCCATAGACTTATTAATGATGTATTTTATGTGCCTGAATCGAAAAGTAATATTTTAAGTTTGAGGCAACTTCTTGAAAAAGGATATGAAATCCACATGAAAGATTGTTGTCTTTGGCTTAGAAATCAACATGCTCAATTGATTGCTAAGGTGTTTATGTCAAAAAATAGAATGTTTATGTTGAATATCAAGACAATCGAATCAACATGTTTAAAGGTGGATGTGAAAGATGAAGCATGGCGTTGGCATATGAGATTTGGATACTTGAATTTTGGCACACTCAATGCGTTGGGAGATAAATACATGATGAAAGGAATGCCTTCTGTCAACCACCCACACCATTTATGTGAAGCATGTTTACTTGGCAAGCATTCAAGAAGGAGTTTTCCAAAAAAAGCGGTTAAAAAAGCAATTGCATCACTTCAACTTATTCATACTGACGTGTGTAAACCAATCAAGCCATTATCAATGGGTAAAAGTAGATCCTTCTTACTTTTCATTGATGATTATAGTAGAAAAACATGGGTTTATTTCTTAAATCCAAAATCAGAAGCATTTGAAGTATTTAAGAAGTTCAAGGCACTTGTAGAGAATGAAAGTGGCTATACAATTAAAGCCATAAGGTCCGATAGAGGAGGCGAGTTCACATCTAAGGAGTTTCTTGATTTCTGTGAAATACATGGAATCCGCCGTCTGTTAACAGTCTCAAGATCGCCCCAACAAAATGGAGTTATCGAAAGGAAGAATAGAAAAATTCTTAACTTGGCTCGATATATGTTGAAGGCAAAAAATATGCCTAAAGAATTTTGAGTCGAAGCTATTTCTTGTGCAGTTTATTTGTCAAATTGGTCTCCATGGAGAAATTTCAAAGATCAAACTCCACAACAAGCGTGGAAGGGAATGAAGCCTAGTGTTGCTCACCTAAGAGTTTTTGGAAGCATAATATATTCTCATATGCCCAACAAGAAAGATCCAAGCTCAATGATCGAAGTGTTAACTATGTATTCATTGGTTATGACCAAAATTCAAAAGGCTACTGATTTTACAATCCAAGCAATGAAAGGATTGCTGTGAGCAGAGATGTTGAATTTGATGGAGAAACAACATAGGATTGGGAGACACAAGAAGAATGCACTTATGATTTTTTTTCTCATACTTTGAAGATGAAGAGCAAGAAACCACAACAAATATTCAAGAGACAACTCCACCTGCTTCTCCAAATGCTCCTCATTCTGCTTCGTCCACACATGGAGAAAGTTCAAGTGATGGAGTACGGAAAATAAAGAATATTTATGATATTTATGAACAAACAGAAGAAATTAATGATGTTGACGTAAGTAATTTCTTTTGTCTTCTTGTAGATAGTGAACCTTTAAATTTTAGGGAGACCGTGAAGGACAAAAGATGGAGACAAGCTATGGAAGAGGAGATCAAGGCAATAGAGAAAAACAATATGGGAATTATCAACTCTTCCTAAAGGTCACGAAGAGTCAAATAGGTCTACAAGATAAAAAAGAATGCCAATGGAGATGTAGAGAAAATAAAGCAAGGCTCGTTGCTAAAGGCTACAAGCAAAAGCATGGAGTGGATTATGATGAAGTATTTGCACTTGTTGCTCATATGGAGACTATTCATTTGTTGATCTCTTTTGCAACTCAAATGAAGTGGAAGATCTATCAACTAGATGTAAAGTCAAGTTTTCTAAATGGTGATCTTCAAGAAGAAGTCTTTATTGAGCAACCAATTGGCTTTACAGTCAAAGGTCACGAAGATAAGGTCTTGAGATTGAAAAAGGCATTGTATGGGTTAAAGCAAACACCAAGGGCATGGAATACTGGCATCAACAAGTACTTTCAAGATAATGGGTTTGTTCGTTGTTCTCATGAATATGGTCTTTACATTAAATCATATGGAAATGGAGATATTCTACTCATTTGTCTTTATGTGGATGATCTTATTTTTACTGGTAATAACCCAAGATTGTTTCAAGAGTTCAAGAAAGCTATGTCTTTGGAGTTTGAGATGACATATATTGAATTGATGTAATACTATTTGGGCTTAGAGGTGAAGCAAATGAAAGACGGAATTTTTATTTCACAAGAAGGGTATGCAAAAGAAATATTGAAGAAGTTCCAAATGCTTGATTGCAATCCAGTGACTACACCCATGGAATGTGGAATTAAATTGACAAATTTTGATGATGGAGCTAAGGAAGATTCTTCTGTATTCAAAAGCCTTGTTGGATGCTTGACATACTTGACATACACAAGACCAAATATTCTCTTTGTTGTTGGATTGATAAGTTGTTTCATGGAAGCACCTACTTGTACTCGTATGAAGGCGGCTAAAAGGATTCTCCGATATATCAAAGATACAATTGACTATGGATTACTCTATACATCATCTGTAGATTTCCAGCTTGTTGGGTTTTGTGATAGTGATTTTGAGGGAGATATTAATGATAGAAAAAGCACAACTGGTTTCGTGTTTTTTATGGGTGATTATGCTATTACATGGAGTTCAAAGAAACAACCTATTGTGACTTTGTCAAGATGCGAATCTAAATATATGGCTGCAACTTCATGCACTTGCATACTATTTGGCTTAGAAGGCTATTGAATGAATATCACTTTCCACAAAAAGAAAGCAACTGAAATATGTATTGATAACAAGTTTGCACAAGCATTGGCCAAGAATCCAATTTTTCATGATCGAAGCAAACATATAGATACATGGAATCACTTTAGTAGAGAATGTATCGCAGAGAATGAAGTGGAGCTCAAGCAAGTGGGGATTAATGATAAAGTTGCGGATATTTTTATGAAATCACTCAAATTTGAAGTTTTTCATCATTTGAGGACAAGATTTGGAGTTCAAAAAGAAATTTCAAATTAAGAGGGAGCATTGAAGAGTAATTTGAAAGTTGATCTAGATACATGCATGTTTAAAGTCTAGATATAGGGATGTTTAAGTTCATTTTTAGGAGTTTAATTATGTTCATGTATTAGTTACATAATTAAATATTGGTCAATGTATAATTTTGAATTCATGTATGGTTTTTTTTTATTTGGGTTCATTAATGGGTTCCTGTTATTAAATATGAAGAGTTATTTTTGTATATATAAATACCTCTTTGTACTTGAACTAAAATCATTCAAGTGAAATATAATCTCTTCTTTTAAACAATTCTCTCCTCTTTAAACCTCGTCACTTCTTAACAAGGTTGAGGAGACGGAGATTAGGAATGGATATCTGAATGTGTGGCCCAAAATCAGAAGTCAGGAGTTCATGACAGTGTTGTTTTAATATTTTAGTTCCAGGACACAGGCTGTAACGGAGAATCATATGGTCTTCTGCATAAACTTTTGTAAATCGGATCGTTCTTTCAAGCCTCCAGTGGATCA
>JANITW010000001.1:44057383-44076024 GCA_027564335.1 Erythroxylum williamsii | reverse complement strand
TCCCTCGGGGGCCGTGGAGGCACTGTAAGCTCCGAATTTCAGGGCGCTATCTTTTGAGTCCCTGTTTTTGTTGTTTATTTCAACTGGATTTTCGTGGTTTTCTGTCTGTTTTTCGCTTATGCTTTATGTGCGATTTTAAAATCCTGGCTTGTTCGAATCCCTAACTTCAGTTGCGCGATGGATATGAGTGTGTTTTTTGTTTCGTTGTTTGGTTGGGAATGGAGGGTGAAACGGTGAATGGTTTGTGAATTTGCTTTTGTGTGTGTTGGTTTGCGCGTTTTGAAAACCCTAATTAGTTCAAAAGCTTTTCTTTGGTCTTTTGAAGTTGTGTATTGGGTGTGTTAATTGTTTTGGAGTGAGAATTGATCAAGAGGACATTGTTGATTTGGAATTTGTATTGAGGTGCTTTTCATTTCCATTTTTGGATCCCTAGTTTCTATTTGTTCGTTCTGGTTTTACTTCAAATGGTTGCTGTATTAATCACCTACTTTTTGAAAGGCTAATCTGTTGATTGTAAATATTTTGCGTGACTTTCACCAAAAAAGATTGCTGTTTGGTTCTTTATTGACAACACTGCGGTGTTGATAACAAATTTAGGCCATTGGTTTTCTTCGAATTTGTGCAATTGAAGATTTATTAGTGTTTGTACAAGTTTGGGGCAGAAAAATTAGTTGCATATGAGATTGTTGCTACCCTTTTTTATGTAAAGTTTAAAGTTTAAACCTTAGTTAAATGTTATCTTTTTCATTTTTACTTTGGAATTTTATTGAATATTCTCAACATAAAGATTAAAAATTGAGTTTCATAATGCTTTCGTTAAAATGCAGAATCCTGGACAACTTAAGATATATTCAGGTGGGATATTATGGAAGAAACAGGGAGGCGGTAAAGCAGTGGAAGTTGATAAAGCTGACATTATTGGGGTAACGTGGATGAAGGTCCCAAGGACAAACCAGCTTGGTGTTAGGGTCAAAGATGGGCTTTACTACAAGTTCACAGGATTTCGTGACCAGGTCTCTCTCTCTCTCTCATATTCATACACACACACACACATTTACATGTTTATGTTAGACTTGGTCTAATTGTTTTCTCATTGTCCAAGAGATTTAGTTTTAATGTTACTTTACTCAGCATCATGAGAATAGGGACCCCCTTTTATTGCCATGGTCTGACAAAAGTTGATTTTGAGCTTTTCTTAGCTGATTAAGTTCGGTTCTTCTTGTGTACTGTGACGAACATCTTTGTTTTTATTGTTTATCCTCTTGGATTTTGTTCTAATAAAGCTTTTTTTTAGTGAAGTTAAATGAAGAACTTGTCACAGGTTGTTGCAGTTTTGGGTTAATCTTTTGGTGAAGCTAGATCTTCTTGTAATATTTTCTGGAATGTTTCTCTGATTCTTCCCTTTTATTTGTGATCTTGTAGGATGTCACTAGCTTGAGCAATTTTTTCCAGAGCAATTGTGGGATAACACCAGAAGAGAAGCAGCTTTCTGTCAGTGGTCGTAATTGGGGGGAGATTGATTTAAATGGTTGATGCTGTTTCTAGTCTGTTTAGTTTCTTGTGCTTTGCCATATACTAATTTTCTTTTGCTTTTTAGTTTTCTCTAACTATTTTAAGGCTTTTGATGGTTTTTGACTTCTGTCTTCCCTATACATTTTCTTTCTTGATTAACTTGTGCTGTTATTCATTTTCTTTTATTTGGTTCCTGTTGGTGCTTGTAGGAAATATGCTCACTTTTTTGGCTGGTCAAAAGCAAGCATTTGAGCTGTCTTTAGCAGACGTGTCACAGACACAGATGCAAGGGAAAAATGATGTCATCTTAGAGTTCCATGTGGATGATACAACTGGAGCTAATGAGGTCTGATCAATAGACACAATTGCCATCTTTTCTGAACAATTTAATTACACGACCAGAAGAACTTAGCATTGATCTCAATATCCTTGCATATCTCTTGTCAAATCCTTGCCTTAGTCATTTAGGAAATTATCTGTAGTAGTGGATGAATTTTATTTTGGATTGCTTACTAATTTCTATTCACTTCTTCTTTCAATGCTTTGTTATACTTCTAGAAAGATTCCCTGATGGAGATAAGTTTTCACATACCAAATAGTAACACACAATTTGTTGGTGATGAAAATCGTCCTCCAGCTCAGGTGACTTTGATCTTTTTCCATTCATATAGTTGTGAATGAGTTGTTTATGTCCACTAATTTGTTAAAAATTTGTGTTTTAGGTTTTCCGTGACAAAATTATGTCAATGGCTGATGTTGGCGCTGGTGGTGAAGAAGCCGTTGTTACTTTCGAGGGTATTGCAGTCCTCACTCCAAGGTAGAAACTCTGACATCCTCTAGGGACTAGGTCTTAGATACATCATAACCTTTTCTTTTCTTTTAAGTCACGTGCAGAAGTATGATTCTTCCTTATATCTCTTCTTGTTGATTTATTTTATTGTTGACCTATTGCTACTAATTTGAGGTAAAATGTTAACTGACATGACTTTTGTGCTAAATGTAGGGGTCGGTATAGTGTTGAACTTCATCTGTCATTCTTGCGGCTCCAAGGACAGGCCAATGATTTCAAAATCCAGTATAGTAGTGTTGTTCGACTCTTTCTTCTTCCGAAGGTTCTGTTAGTCACTTTACTTCTTTCTTAATTTGTCATTTTGTTATGCTCTTCAAACACATTTTGCTTTTCTAAATTTTGAGTTGTTCAATCACTGCATCTAATTACTGCCTTAGGAAAGTTGTTTTGTTCATGTACATACTGATGGGATCTGACTTGATCTTTTTTCCTTTTCCTTTTGGTTGTGTGAACAGTCTAACCAGCCTCACACTTTTGTTGTTGTTACTCTTGATCCACCTATCCGTAAGGGCCAGACGTTGTACCCCCATATTGTGATGCAGGTATTGTTGTTTTTGTTGCATGGTTGATATTTTCTTTCCCTTTTGTTTCTGCATTATAATTTCTATGCTCTTTTGCGCCAATGTAATTGTTTCCCTTTTTCTCTTCTAGTTTGATACCGACAATGTTGTTCAGAGCAGTCTCACAATGAGTGAAGATCTTTTGAACACAAAATATAAGGACAAGTTGGAGCCAGCTTATAAGGTATGTTTTATGTTGCGATATTATGTTTTTTTTTCACGACACTAAGCACTGGGTTTATCTGAATCTGGAGATGGTTGGCCAGCAAGATTGTCTATGTATAAATATAGATGTTTTTTCTCATTGTTAATTGCTAGGTGTTGTTTTGACAGGGACTGATTCATGAAGTTTTCACCACAATCTTGCGGGGGTTGTCTGGTGCTAAAGTTACTAAACCAGGAAAATTCCGTAGCTGTCAAGATGGTTATGCTGTGAAGTCATCACTGAAAGCAGAAGATGGCCTCCTATATCCACTTGAAAAGAGCTTCTTCTTTTTGCCTAAACCCCCCACCCTTATTCTTCACGAGGAGGTAATTATCTTTCCATTAGCCTACATCATAGTTTATTGTTTCTTGCCCTCAGAATCATATAATCGATCTTCATCAGTTCTTTTTGCACAACAAATAACAAGGAAAATAATCTACTAATATGCACAAAAATTGGGAATTGACCTTTGGAGTTGGAGGAATAAGGGCCTTAGCTCAGAGTGTCATTTTTGTTCTTTTACTCGAGTAATTAGATCTGTTATGAATGTGCAGATGGCACCCTTGCGTTGGCCATGACACTTAAGACTGTTACTACTGTTGCTCAACAAATATAATGGAACAAACTATCAAATGAAATAACAAATTTCCAAATTTCCTCATTCTCTCTCTTTCTTCTTCTTCTTCTTATTCACTTGCGATACAATTTCTGTAACATATACCCAAGATTGACACATAACAATTGTCACACAGCTAATGTTCTATTGGAAGGTATAGTGCTTCGGTGTAAGTTCTTGGTATTATAGATTCTGAATTGTGACTTTTGGACCTTCCCTGTGTCATACCAGATTGATTATGTGGAATTTGAGAGGCATGCTGCGGGTGGCTCAAATATGCATTACTTTGATCTTCTCATAAGGCTTAAAACTGAGCAAGAACATTTGTTTCGTAACATCCAGAGAAATGAGTATCATAATCTTTTTGACTTCATCAGGTTAGTGAGTTTCCTATATATGTGCAATCATTACTTTTTTGATATTCTTATCTTCATAATTTGTTTATCCATGCAGTGGGAAGGGTTTGAGAATCATGAACCTAGGAGAAATGCAAACTGCAAATGGAGTTGCTGCTGTTTTACAGAATGATGATGATGACGCTGTTGACCCACATCTTGAGCGCATCAGGAACGAAGCTGGTGATGAGAGTGATGAAGAGGTAAACTCCTTAGTTATGTATGAGTTGACAATAGCCTCTGAGAAATCAGAAAATTATTATTAGTTGCTGAAATTTAAGTCAAATCTGAAAACATGGGATCCATTGTCAGGAAGTTGCTGTGGAAAGTATCTCACTTCTCTTTCTTATGTTATTAAGCATGACGGCATTTGCAGGATGAAGATTTTGTTGCTGACAAGGATGACGAAGGATCTCCAACTGATGATTCTGGGGAGGAGGACTCGGATGCTAGTGAAATTGGAGGGGAGAAAGAGGCAAGCATTTAATTTAATGTTACCTTGAAATTCATCAAAATGTTTTTGTTTTATGGTTGTTTGTCATATCAAATGGTGGCCTGTTCCAGAAGCCAGTAAAGAAGGAACTTAAGCGGGAGTCATCTTTGAAGTCAATGCCAAAAAAGAAGTCCAGAGATGGAGGGGAAGAAGGCAGCTCAAAGAACAAAAAGCCAAAAAAGAAGAAGGATCCAAATGCGCCAAAGAAGGCAATGAGTGGTTACTTGTTCTTCTCACAAATGGAGAGAGAGGTAGGTTGATGCATTTACAAAATCTTGGGGAGGAATAAGCGATCTCATTTCTCCAGCTTTTATATGCTCACTAAATGTGGTGCTTACTGCTAACAGAATGTCAAAAAGAGTAATCCCGGAATTGCTTTCGGGGACATAACACGAGCGATTGGGGATAAGTGGAAAAACATGTCAGGTATGCTTTCATTAGCTTAGTTTCTTTTCCTGTTGTTGAATTGTGTATTTATCATCCGACACATAAATCACCTTAAGTAGAGTGTAATACTCATTTTGCTTTGTTCACTCAAAATGCAGCTGAGGAGAAAGAACCCTATGAAGCCAAGGCTAGAGCAGATAAAAAGCGTTATAAAGAAGAAGTGAGTGGCTACAAGAACCCACAACCAATGAATATAGACTCAGGAAATGATTCTGATAGTTCATAGGTTAACACAGGCATTGATATTACTATTATGTGTAGGATGTGTGTGTCTGCTCTAGGTTTTGATCTACTTGGGAGCATTACTATTCCTTCTGACTTGACTTTTGAATCATATATTAGTTAATTTATCATTAGAAGTTAATTACACAATCTTATCTCTTATTTTATTTTTAAATTTGATGGAAAATTATTGTTTTCAACTCTTACTTTTTTAGAGCTAACAAAATCAAAATTAGCATTAAATAATTTAGAAATTATTTTGTTGGTACACAATCACAAACTATAGTAATAGCAACAATACATCCACAAATGACTCAGTAAAAACCAAAAACTAAGTACAAATTTTGCTTCTGCAAAACTCTTCTACAGTTTTATCTCCTCTTTCCACATTCTTCCATTTTCACACGAATCAAACGCATGCAAGCCCTTCAGCTCCTCTCATCTATTGTAGTTTAAGCCATATGTTCACCACCTCCTCCCATCTCTTGTATGTAGCCAAAGCACTTGCAGGTTCTCGTAGCTTTCTCCACACGATGAATCAGTGCTCTCTTAACATTTCCTCTTTTCCTGGCAGTTGAGTGCTCCTGCAAATCGTGTTAGCCTCGTAGCATACATACCATGCTTTGCCTTGATCATGAACTTCTTTGCTGGTTTCTTCCAGTTAGGATTCCCAGATTCGACAAAAAATGCTCCATTCATCATCACATCGTCCTCTGACCTCCATGTCCATGTCTTCCATTCAGCTTCTGATGCGTAGTCTCTCTTAGTCACCTATATAAATTTTACACAAATCAACATCAAACCTGTGTTGGTTATTAATGTTTAAACATGAAAATGATCAAAAGTTTATGCTTAATCACCTGTTTCAGCTCTAGTTCAGGTGGTGCAATAAACCTGTTTCCCTGGCTAATAATGGTTGGATGCCCACTACCTCCAATGGCGTACAGACGCCAATGAGTGTAGTCATTGTTAACCACGTGGAAGAAACCCCATCTGCATCTGGGCATTCTCTGCACAAGTCCCTGACCAAAATGGTTGAATGCAAGCGTGACTTGCAATTTCTCGTCATTTGCGTAGGTATCATGTGCACCCAACAAGATCACCTGCATTAGAAAAAAAAGTTTAATCGGTCCCGATACAAAAACTGTTGATAGATCATATGAGTGGAACTTACATCATTATGATGTGTGAAGTGACAATTGGAGATGGTTATAGCGGTGGATCCCTGAATCGCATCGATGAGTCCATCTTGGCATCGGGACATGGAAACATGATCGATCCAAACATTGGTAGAACCAAAGATGGAGATTCCATCACCGTCTGCGGCGGTCCTAATGCCAAAGTGATCCGTAGAGTCCCTAATCATGCCACCAGAGGAAGCAACAATGTGGTGTATATGGAGGCCATGGATGATCACATTTCGCACGAACTGTATGGTAATGCCAGCACCAAATGCGATGTGAACATTTGCTCCACGACCATCAATGGTCTTGTCGCAGTTAATGAGCAGCTCAGCTTTCAAGTTAATGTTCATCCCGCGAGCAAAGATGATCCACAATGGCTCCTTTTGGATCACCGCATGTCGTAGGGTTCCTGGTTTCGGGTTTAGAATATCATTGTCTGAGTTATCCGTCACTATATACAGCCTTCCTTGCAGACCTCCGGTGGTTTTCCGACCGAAACCTAGTGCACATCTAGCTAACCTCTTACGTTGAGTGGCCCAGTTCTTACGACATCTCCAACACCGGTCTATGGGGTTTGTTGCTTCACATGGACCGCTGTACTTTGTCTTCCCTTGTCTGAGATTTCTCCTGGTGCTGCTGTTTGAGGTCTGCATGATATTAAATTCATCACCATCATCATCTTGGTCCTCGTCACCTGAATCACTGCCCAAATATTGAATGTTAAAACTCATTAAAAATCTTTCCATAAAATTACGTAAGGACAAGCATGCATGAAGAGAAGGGTCGTGTTGGATTTACTAGTTGACACGAAGGTTGAAATCATCTGTAACATTTTCAGGGTCTGGTACGTAGGCCTCCAAGAGATTTTTCCTGGCTTCTTCAGCTCTTTTTTGCCACACCTCATCGAAATGCCCGATGTTTGCCTCCAGGCATGGAGCTATGGAAGCCATAGATAAGAGAAAGATCAACACAAGCTTAGCCATTTCCATTTCTCACAACCTCCAAAAAAAAAACAATCTCTTTCTTTCCTCAGTTTCCTGGAAAATGATTTTTTTCTTCTTGACCTACAAAATTTTATGAAGGTCTAAGGGCTGAACTGAACCCTTTTAACCTTTTCTTTTCTTTTCTGGTTTGGTTAAATGTGGTTCAAACCTAACTAGACCAAGATGGATTGAACCTATACCTAGCTAAAGGTAGTAACTTTAAGCTTTCCTCATAGTTTCTCTTTGTTTTTTGGATTAAAACGCTAGAACTTAAGTGTTATAATAGCTTAAGCTTGACTAAATTTAGAACCAAACTTATGATAGATGGAGGAGAATGAACGTTTAGAAAAATCCAAATTGGCTTTTGTTAGTGTTCATGAATGGTTCACAGCCTTCCAAGAATGAATAATTTGTACGGTTCTTTCACTTCTAGTCTTAATTTAGATGCTTTCTATTGTACCAATATCCTTTAAAGAGTCTTGGTTCGTTCTTTATGGCCCTGCTTGAAAACATATGACTTGATTTGAAATGGTCAAGAGTCATAATCTGCATCAAAGTCCAACTAAAGTTGCTTTTGTCTTAAGAGAGTTGGATTGATAATCCTAATTATATTAATATTAAGATTGTGTTAGCTTTTATATTTTATCCTATACCCTTTTATGTATAACTATTTATAAGATTGTTAAAAAAATAATAAAAGAATGTTAAAATTGCTTTCTTTTGATAACTTTGACAATGTTTATGTTGGCTTAATTCTCTACCTGTTGAATTTGACAATATAAGCACTACTTTTCTTACTACAGACTCCAATCTCTTCATGCTTCTACCAATCATGTTAAAATTAATATACATTTTGTTCGTGATTTGGTTGTAAAGAAATTTCTATTCATACCTCATATATCGACTTCTTACTAACTTACTGTCATTCTCACAAAACTATTGGATTCTAATGTTCCCAAACATTAACTTGCGAGGTTGATAACAAAATATTTTCCTAACCCCTTATGTTGTAATTACATTAAAAAAAAACTTTTCACTGTTGTTTTTATGGAGCTGAAGCATAATAAGTGAATAATAGAGAAGAAAAAGGAAAAGATTTTGCCGTAGTTTACCATCTTTATTAATAGCAACATAGCTTATTATATAGAGCTAAAATATATCAGAAAATCTAATTTATTTGGTAACTATCACAATAATATCTGTAAACTAATTCTTAAAATCAAGCACTAAATATCATAATCAAATTTGCCTAAGACCTAGTCTTTGATTATTTATTTCGTAAGAATCTATAAGCCTAAGGGATTTTTCAACAAACTTCTCCTTGCCTTCAAAGTTGCAGAGCTTTAATGTTAAAATAATTCATCCTATTGATGTAATACTTTTGTCTCTTTATTTTGTGATTTGTAAATCTTTTTCATATATCTAATTTGTCAATATTTTCTGCATTTGATATCAGGCCTCCACAAATATTTTCTTTATAAGTGATTTGTTTTTTTGCAATGTGGGCATGGTGGATATAAATCATCATTGTTTCTGTTGTTGTTGTTGTCGATCTTGTTAAAACTCTTATTTTTGTCTCCTTTGGAATTTGTTTCTTTTCTTTGTGTATCTTGATTTGAGTCATTGTAGGATTTGTTGACAATGAAGGCATTTCATAATCTTCCTTCACAGCTTCCCAAACACTCGTAATATCAAGATGAGCTTTCATTTGAACAGTCAAATTTGATAGTCTTCACCATTAAAAATTGACGTGCACCTTGAGACAATTGCGTTTTAATCTCCATTGCTTATAGATGGTTGTAATTCTTGTTATAATTTTGGATTGTAAATCAAGTTTGTGTTTTGGTTTCACTCATCTCACAGGTCTCTCAAGATAAATGCTTTGATACCATGTTGTTTTTATAGAGCTGAAATATAATAAATGAATAAAAGAAAAGAAAAAAGAAAAAGTTTTGTCGTAGAACACCATTATATTCATTGACAGCAACACAACTTATTATATAGAGCTGAAATATATCAGAAAATCTAATTTATCTGCTAGCTAATATTTCTAAATTGATTCCTAAAATCAAGCACGAAATATTATCATCAAATTTACCTAAGACCTAATCTTTGATCATTTATTTCGTAAGAATCTGCAAGTCTAAGAGATTTTCTAATAGTGCCTAATCATTTTAGTTTGGATATAATCACAAATAATTAATCATTTAGTTTGGATACAATCAAATACAAATTGATATATCTTATCTCAAATTGTGTATAAACTATAAAGACAGTATGCATTATAATGCAACTTTAACATAAGAAATCAAAACACTACAGTTCAGTATCAATTTCTCAGCTTTATTCTTCCTTTTAGATAATAAAGCTCTTCTTTTCTGTACTGATGCGGTCAACTAACTAACTAGAAGTAACTTTAACTAAGAAAATGTCTTACAATCTTGTACCACACAAAAGGATGAAGAAGATGGTGGTCCTTTTGTTTTATAGATGTAAGCGTGCAACACGTAAAACATGATGAAGCTGCTTAAAGAGATTTGAATGCTCAGTTCAGGAGGGATTATAAGCCCTGGAAAGTGTAATCTAAGTGTTAAAAAAAATAGTACAAAAAGCCAGGAATCCCGATCCCCCCACCTGACTGACTCAGATATAAAGCGTATGAAAGGTGAAAAAGAACTGGCAATTTCTTAAGGAAAAAGAATGGTCTCTGTGAACTTTACTCCACTTTCGTCTGAATTGTTTAATAGCTCCTTAAAGACAAGAGTAAGCTGCATATAAACATACTTCCTGATCTTCCTGATTCTGCAGACCAGAAACTCAATTGAAGATTAAACTAGTTTCCTTCATTTATCTCAGCCCTTCAGGCTATAAAATTGATATAAGCTATCTACAGTTGAGCTTGTAAAAAACCTGCAGATGTATCTCAACGCAGGGTCAAGAGTTAAAAATGGTGATCTGTAAGGAATTTAAGAGTTCATTGACACTGAAAATTTCTTGGTTTCTGCTGAAAACTTCTGATATAATCATAATTTTATTAGGGACTGAAAATTTTCTTGGTTTCAGCTGAAAGACTTCTGATAGAATCAAAATTTTATGAGACTATCCGGTTGCAAGCTTCTCAAAGTTAATGAAACGTACTCTTCTTGTCAAATGTCACCTGGGGAAGATATTCCTTACTAATCTTCAAACAACATGGAATGGTATAAGCCATTGAATGCTGCACCTGAAGAGGAACTGGCAATTTATGGAAACAAAGACAGGGTGAAGAAAGAGACAAATAGGATTTTCTGGGAAATTTTTTCACAATTGCATAAAGTAAATTCCCAACAACACTTATTCTATCACTTTTGACCATTTTTGGCATAAAAATTCTTCCTTACCACTGTCATAAACTCAGCACGTCAATTACTTCTCTTGCAATGCACTTCTTTATTCCTTCTTCCCCTAGTCCAAAGCTGCAAGAAATCTCATAAGTTAAGAATAGTATGACAGAAAGTGCATACTTAACAGGGTCACATTGGCCTAAAATGAAAAAAAATTCAGTATTAATTTATATGAATTTTTAATTTAAGAAAAAAATATAAAGATAAGGACATGGTCAAAATGAAGAAACAAACAAAGAAAATGGATCTTCTCATTTCAACTTTTAGACTTTGAGTTTATTAAAATAAAAAAATTAAAGCCTATTGGATAGACTTAATAGTCAAGTGTCAGCCTAGCTACTATACTACTAAATAGCTCTTCTTTGGTTAAAGAACCAGAAGACTTAACAAGAAGGAAGATGGAATCTATCTTTAAACTTAGATTACAAAAATGCCCAGATCTTTCAATGCTTTCACTAATGGAAAAAAAGATTCTCATAGTTGCAAGATGGCCACTTCTGATTGATACTTAACCATCACAGCAGGCAAAAATGACTGTACATCGAAAGTAGATTAGTGTACAATGCAGAAGTATAAGGAACATTGTGGGACAGCATAATACTAGAATTACATTTGTGAAAAAGGCATTTATCATGTTACTTTCCTGACACAAAGATATCAGACCTAAATGGGGTCATTCTGGGAACTAGTTGATGCTGTTTTCTTATGAAGCCTCTGATAAGAACAGATTTGAGTAACTGCAACTCTTTATATATATATATATATGGATATTATCTGACAAGCCAGTCTCTGCAGGAATTTTAAGTTGTGGTGCACATCACCATCTTCCAATCTTGCTTGCCATGATTTCCTTAGCTGATGTTTATCATGTGGTAGCAGCCACAGTTCCCCTATATGTTGCTATGATGTTGGCCTATATTTCAGTGAAATGGTGCAGGCTTTTCACACCAGATCAATGTGCAGGCATAAACAAGTTTGTTGCCAAGTTTTCAATTCCACTCCTGTCATTCCAAGTCATTTCCGCTAACAACCCATACAAAATGAACATAAGACTCATACTCTCTGACTTTCTCCAAAAACTACTAGCAATTTTGGTACTTGCAGCAGTCACCAGAATTAGCTCTAGAGGGAGGATGAATTGGATCATCACTGGCCTGTCTCTGTCAACATTGCCAAACACTTTGATCCTCGGAATCCCGCTTTTGAAGGCCATGTATGGCGTTGAAGCTGAGACACTACTTTCCCAGATAGTTGTTTTACAAAGCATAATCTGGTACAACCTCTTGCTGTTTATGTTTGAGCTCAATGCCTCCAGGGCAGCTTCTGCTATCCCACCTTCTGAAATTACAGGTTGGTTTTGGCTTAAGATGTCCATAATCTTGGCCTATAATGCACTCAACTATTGATCTAAAATCCTGTTCAGTCAACTTTAGTTACAGAAGATAACTCAAGTGGGGTCCCCACCAAAACCTTTTCAGTTCTATGTCCATAATGTTTCCTGATATTTCCATGATGCCAGTAGCTTTAGTAGCAATCAAGTTCTTTTTCCCGTTACCAATTTCTAACATTAGAGTAAAGATCTACAATCACTGTGCTGCTGTTGATGCAATTTTTTTCTAAGCTGTATTATTTATCTTCTTACAATTCTTCCATGGTAATCGTGTTTGATATGTTTCCAGGGGATGTGGAGGATTCGCAAGAAATGCAAACAAAAGAAAGAGAAGAGGAATTACAAACTGGAAGATCAACAAAATTCTCAACCTTGCTCATTCTCTTGACGGTGGGAAGAAAGCTGGTGGGCAATCCCAATTTTCATGCTACATTGGTGGGTCTTATTTGGGCAAGCATACACTTCAGGTAAATTCTGCTGATACACCCGAGATAGATTCGGTTTCAAGATATAGTCTATAAATTCGTCTCCTTATTGCTGAGATAAACCTGAAACTTTCTTCAGGTGGGGAGTGAAAATGCCTGAAATTGTTGATAAATCTATAACAATACTATCAACAGGAGGACTTGGCATGGCGATGTTCAGCTTAGGTATTTTTTTTTAACCTGTCAATAAACTAAAACCGAACATATTTCACAAGAATCCTGGAAACACTTACATCCTGAAACCCAAACAGGTCTGTTCATGGCATCACGAACCAGTATAATAGCATGCGGCTTCAGGATGGCAGCAATGGCCCTTGTGATTAAGTTCCTTGCAGGGCCTGCTTTAATGGCAGCTTCTTCCAGTGCCCTGGGACTAAGAGGTACAGTGTTTAGAGTGGCACTAGTTCAGGTGAGTAAAGATTTCGTTTCTCAGGTCAACCAGCAGATTTTAGATAGGTTTAACAACAATTCCATGACACATTTATAGGCAGCTCTTCCGCAAGGAATCGTGCCATTCGTTTTCGCGAAAGAGTACAATGTTCATCCTGAAATATTGAGTACAGCGTGAGCAAATCTTGGTGTTTCTTTAAAATTCAATCACTTTCTTGGTTTATTCTTTGAAAACTCTACTCAAGCTTCATCCTCCACTACAGGGTAATCACCGGCTTACTCATTGCTCTGCCAATAGCTTTGTTGTACTACTTCTTATTGGCATTGTGAAAGAGCAACAGAAAAAGAAAAAAAAACCAGAAACAGAAACAGATGTTTCTGCTACAAACAGGAGGGTCAGGAGATGATCAAAAGTGTTTAGAGACGGAACTCAGGCAATCTCATTCGATTTAACTCAGTTGTGACACACAATTCTTTACAAAAAATACACACTTATAAGAATTATATTATCAGTAATGTGTAGATAAATTGCATTACATTGTTATTATTAACATAGTGTTAAGTTTTATACAATGACAGAGAGGAACTTCTGTCGGTTCAAAAACTGTATTCCATGATCATTGGAGTTGCAGACAAAATTTAGAAGTTCAGAACAGTATTCGAGAAATGGTATTTTTCATTTTATTTTTCTTTTAGTCATGATTTAATACGAACAGAACTGAATTCAATCTCACTTAACTACTAATTTTCAGAAATAAAAAAATTATTCAAGACATTTAATTTTCACTGTTTGTCCTTTTGTTCTTAACATGATTCAATATCCTTCAAAAGCAACATGTCACTTTGTTGTACCAAACCTTAAGGATGGTCTCTGGATGTAAAATTTTGTAATGGACCTACGGTCCCAAACGTTAAGAAAAGTTATACCATACATAAACTAAAGCGATGTTTCATTCTAAAATTAATTAATAATGAGTAGAGTAGTCCACCAAACTTATATGTTAGTCTCATTTTCTCTCTTTTTTCAATATGAGATACTCACATGTGGGTATTTTCAACACCTCAAGTGTAATTGAGACTGGACATCCAGTTGTCATTTGAAATAAACACAGTGACAACCGACTTAGTTACTGGGACTGGATATTTAGAAGGACAATCAAACAATTAATAATCTGGACCAAACCTATTCTGATACCACGTGAAATTTTGCAATGAGCCTATGGACCCACATGAGAAGGAAAGTTAGATCACACACAAGCCTAAGTAAAGTTTCATTCTAAAACCAGGCAATAGGTGGAGTAGGCCACTAGGTTTATATGTTAGTTTTCTTTCTCTTTTTTTTTTCCAATATGAAACACTCAGGTGTAAGTATTCTCAACGGTAGAACCTTATGATTTAGGATGTTTAAGTTTTTTAAGTTTCAAATAATTTATTAAAAATACATTATTTATATATTATTACATGAATTTTATGAATTACTTAACACTCAAAAAATAAAAATTATGAATTTTACCAATAAAAGAAATATTACTTTATGATAGTAAAGAGAGTATTAATTAATTTAAGAAAAATTTCAATATAAGAAAAGAAATTTCATTTTATATCAGAATTTTTAAATTGAGTTCATATGTTTAAAAAATAATAATTATGGATTCATGCACTATTAAATAAATTAATAAATATTAGATATTTTTGCAATTTTATGTTATTTTTAAATTTCTTAATGTTATCTTAACAAAAATTTACAAAGTCAAGTAAATGATCATGGAAGAAGATATCTTTTTTTACTCTTTTATTTTTCATAAAATAAAAAATATAAACAATAAAAAGGTAAAATACAAAAGAATTTTAAAATTTGTTTTAAAATTAACCTGTAAAATTAAAATTAACCCTCCTATTCTTGAGGAAAAAGAAAAGACTTTTAAAAAATTAAAAATAAAAATAAAAAACAATTATATATATATATATTGAATTTGGTTTTGCAGCCTTGGGCAAGAGGTCACCTGATCACCAAGAAAATCAATCATAATTAGTCAAAATAACCAATCAACGGTCCACACACAATCACTAGTTAGATCAGAGGGCCAAATTTTTTTCCACCGATGAAGAGAATAATACAGAAAACTCCGCCAATAAAGAAAAAGTGTCCAGGTTAGGGTTTTGGCCTCCCCTTTAAATAAAACCCCAAACCCCAAAGGGAAGGTCACCCATTTCTTGTGTCTCTTTCATTGTGTATCAATCAGTTCAAATCATGGCCAAGGGTCCAGGTCTTTACACTGAGATTGGCAAGAAGGCTAGAGGTACCCATTGTCTTCTTCATTATACTTATCTATTTTTGTTCTTTTACGTCAAGGTTCTCTCTCATTTTATCTAAAGATTGGAACTTTTATTGAAAGATTGTTATTTGGATGTTCAGGTGTGTTTTATGTACTGGTGATTCTTAATGGGTATTTATTGGTTTTGGGTTTTATTCTCAGATCTATTGTACAAGGATTACCAGACTGACCACAAGTTCACCATCACTACTTACTCACCTACTGGAGTTGTAAGTCTCTCATTCAATTTTTTTTTCAACGTTGTTTATCCAGTGGGTTCTCTTGCTAGTTTTTCTTTAGTAGATTGTGCTAGGATGTTCTATGGATTATTAGTTCAGGCTCTTTTGCATCTGAGATTTTGGTGCCATTTGCTTGTAGAAGTTGGTTAATTTTCAGATTTTACTAAATGCACATTTTTACGGGACCTTATTGGCGGTGACGCTGGGTTTGGGTTGGGTTGGTTAAATGGGATCACTTTTTCTGTTCTTTTGGTTTTCTTCTTTGAGCTAACTGTTCGTTCTACATGTTAGAAAGTATTATTTTAGAGAGGAAAATGAGGGATTTTATTGATGATTTAGTTATGTTTGCTTATTTATTTCCTCATCAAATGAGATTGTATGCAAGCAGGAATTAAAATTTTCCACAAAATTAGTGATAACCCACTGAAAAAATAGTATGTTGGAGATGGAAGCTGATCATAAGCTGTATGAACTTTAACCGTTAACTGCCTTGTTTGACAAGGCTTGAAGTCTAGACTCTAGACTCCTCATTTTTTTAATTAAATGCTCTCTTTTGTAATTTATATTCATTCATTTTTCATCTGTTTATTGAAGTATTTACTCGCTTTAGCATATTGTTCTGACTCTTATCTACATTTTCCTATTGCAGTCCATTACATCCTCAGGAACAAAGAAAGGTGATTTATTTTTTGCTGATGTAAACACTCAGCTGAAGAACAAGAATATCACAACTGATATCAAAGTGGACACAAGCTCCAACGTGAGATAACTTTGTATTATGAGCTTATTCATGGGAATGTCAGTCACTGGTTCATATTTATGCAAATTTGCATGGAACTTTCATCATCCATTTCTTGTTCCACTTAATTTCTATTTATCTAACTCTTTTATCGACAAAAGCTTGCATTGACACTGTACTAGGAATTTCATGTTCAAGTCTTTTATTATATTCCTCTCTTGGGAAATTATATTCTTTTGCAATTATGTTCTTCTCTGTGTGTCAATTTTTTCTGGTTCAAAATCATTGTTGATCACTTGCTCCCTCAGTTGCAATTTTATATCTTTGTCAGCTCCTTACCACCATCACGGTTAACGAACCAGCTCCTGGACTGAAGACAATTTTTAGCTTCAAAGTTCCTGATCAAAGGTCCGGCAAGGTGAGGTCTTTATAGTTGGCTTGTGCAAAAGCGAAGTCTATAGAATTCTTCTGTTGGCTTCTGGTTAAGATTAACCTCTTGAAATAGTTACTAGGATGTTGGGTTTGGTATAAGATACTGGATGTTCATCCCTTTCTTTTTTTAAAAATTTAATGATCAAGAGTGCAGTGTTCTTTATCCATTATGTTGTACAGCTGGAACTGCAATATTTGCACGACTATGCAGCTGTAAGCTCAAGCATAGCATTGACAACAAACCCAACTGTAAACTTCTCGGGTGTGATTGGATCTAGTGTTCTTGCACTTGGTACTGATGTCTCTTTTGACACCAAAACTGGGAACTTCACCAAGTGCAATGCTGGATTGAACTTTGCTAATGAGGACCTTATTGCTTCATTGACTTTGTGAGTGTCCATTTTTTTCGTCAAATGTTCTACTTAACATGTTTGGTTGCATGTAGTCTGAAGGTAACTTCCTAGGTTAGCAGCTAGGTTTTTAGTAAGGTGTTGCAGTAGGTGTACCTTTTTCCATTGACCAGAGGTAGGTTTGCTATGGATGATTTTAGAAAGAATTGTTAGCTTTTTATGGCTTTCTGTAATTGATAATTTTGATAGTAGATATTGTAGGCATCTTCATAACATAATCCAATTTTAGGTAGTTATGAGTTGAGTTTTAAAGTCAGCTCTCTGCATACTTGGCCATGCAGGAATGACAAAGGTGATTCCCTGAATGCATCCTACTATCACATTGTGAACCCTTTGACTGCCGTTGGTGCTGAGGTCTCACATAGCTTCTCAACCAATGAGAACACGATCACTGTCGGTTCCAGGCATGAATTAGATCCTTTTACCACAGTGAAGACACGTGTGAACAATTATGGTCGAGTAAGCGCGCTCATTCAGCACGAATGGCGACCCAACTCCCTTTTCACCATTTCTGGAGAGGTGGACTCGAAGGCTATTGAAAAGAGTGCCAAGGTTGGTTTAGCTTTGGCTCTCAAGCCATAATTTGTCAGCCCCATAGTGGTGGGGAAAAGTAAGTTGAGCACTAGGAATGCCATGTAGTTGTCTAGACTGATTCTCTTCTGTTCTCAAGCTTGGTTGCAACTCTTCTTTGGACAGAGTTTACCTGTTTGAGGCCTCTTTCTTCAAAATTTAGTGGTTTTGGATGTAAAAATAAAATGAAGAGGTGTGTTAAACCCATACCTTCACTGTTTATCTTGTTCTTGATTCTCGAATCATCCAAGTAAAGCTGAGATTAACTGTTAATTTGAGGGGCCTGAGGTTCATTTGTTTTGCTGGTTTGAGCATTTCTTTACTTACTATAATTTTTGTACTTTTCCATGAGGAATCACATGCTTGTAATGCGCCAAGATTGTGGTTTATTTGAAAGAATCAATTCCTTGGAATTTTGGAGACAATACCGTAGCAGGTGGTCCCCTTCCCTTTAATAATTGTCATCTTGCTTTGTACTGTTAAATTCCAGTTGCTATATGTTACTCAAGGACGCATTGAATTTTGTAAATTACTAAGGACTTGGAATGAATTAAGAGGCTTTTACATAAACAGTTATTGAGAAAGATATAAACAGTTGTTGAGAAAGATATGTTTAGTATTAGGAAGGGTAGTTAACATGTCCTCACAAATCAGTTACTGTTACCTCCAGCTTTAACGGCTAGGAGTTTCCTGGAGAAAACAATCTTGAATCTGGGTGGCCATATCGCCAATGACACCGGGCCTGGCAGGGATGAGCACAGCTGATGATTTACTGGCAGCTGCAGCAATCTCCTTCATGGTATCAAAATGTTGTGTGAGGA
>JANITW010000001.1:43931398-43949704 GCA_027564335.1 Erythroxylum williamsii | reverse complement strand
GCCAAAATATCAAAGAGACAGAACATAAATCGGACTAAATTTGCTTAATATGCTAACCCCTAATTTGGGGCGTTACAGTAGATCTACATGTAGACGACTTCAACATCTCTCGTAGAGACTTAGGTCTGGATTGTTCTATCATTAGACATGTACAAGAGCTAGAATCATCTGGATCTTGATTATCTCCAAAAGGATAATACTCACGAGAAGGCATACAACGAGATTTGGGCCTTTTCTTTTTCCTTCTTCTTCTTGAATAACGATCATCATCATCATCACTATCTAACTCAGGATTGAGACAGATCTCACAGTCTGGTTCACACATAGATGGGTCGACGTCCCATAAAAAATGTTCACGATGATGACTGACAGTAACGAACAGGAGGACCAGATTTATCTTCTATATGAGAATATATAGGATTGATCATAAGGATTGTTCCAGATGTTGAAGATCCAGATGGATCATCATTGGGTCGTGCATAATGGACTTAACAGTTCCATCTCTCAAGGTCTTCAGAATTGGAGGAGTCATCGTATGAAAAGAGTGTTGATAAGGCGAGTGGAACACCTTTTGGTAGTTGGTGATCCATTCAATAAGCAACAACTTTTCAAGCTTCTGTGTTGTTAGTTGCTTCGGGATCTGAATAATAGTGGTATGATCATTAGACTAATCAACGACCATGTAAAGTGCATCCAAAGTAAAATTTAGGAAGTTAAGATCCAAAGCATGATTCTGTAGACGACAGATCATCTGGTGATGTAGAGTAGTCATTATGGTTGTAGGATCTTGATCTGTTCTAGTGATATGTATTTGAACTTGTAATCGTTCAGACAAAGTAGAATTTGAAATCAGATGTTACGGTCAAGATGACATTTTCGTTGTTGAGCGTTGTCAGCAGAGTACCAATAAGAGCGTTTTGGTACATTGTATAGATAGCGTCAAGAAGAGATATCCTGACTATCGCAGGTATCTCCTTTCTTCCATGAAGAGTAATAACAAGTTGTATAGCTCTAATATAAAGATGTGTATGATTTTGCTCCCTCCATAAAGAGATCAGTTCTTTAGGGATTTCAAGCTTTACGTACTGTTTTGTAGTGGTAAATCTGAGACCATACTATTCCGGTCTGAAACTTTAGATGATTTCTTTCACATGAGATCTAGAAGTAGATAAAATATTACGAATATTTCTCGTCTAAAAATAATGACGAGAATATATATTGTACAGACTCAATAAAAGTAAAGAAGATTTACACATATAATTTTTTATAAGTACATGAGAAATTTTTACCAAATTTTTAATTTTATTTGATAAGACATGCTTTTTTCTAGACGTTAAAAAAGACTTAGACAAACGTGATAAGAACTTTTCAGTTTATAGGTGGCGACGCGCGGACGTAATAAGGAAGGGCGGAGAGCGCCCGCAGGGCGTAGCTCAGTTAGTTCCGGAGGGGTAGATTTGCGACAAGGTGCAAGGTTCGAATCCCACGGTTTGCAGTGTGGGAGCAACACTCTTGAGCCCCTTGTGGACTTTAAGGATGGGCTCCTTGTAGGCCTGTGAGTTGTTCACCTCCCTCTTAACGAGCCGCTGAGTATCTGATTTACATCCTCCTAATTGCTTCGTCGGGCCGAGATGTGGAGGGACCTTTGAATTGGGGATTCAACCTTTTTGCGACAAGGAAGGGTGGAGAGCTCTCACTGTCACGTGAGAGCATGCAAAGTTTGCCTCCACTGTGTACGGATTAAGTGACTACTGAGACCGGAAAATGGAAATACACAGGATAAACCGCACCTAAAGCCGATAAAAAGCTACTTAAAAACTGTGACCAAACAGTTCTTTGTTAAATGTGACCAAAAGGAGTTTGTCATCTTCACCACATACAAATGAATGGTGTCACACAACTCGTGAGTGCGTGTGTTCCTGTGAGCGCTTTGTTGTATTTTCTTTTTTTAAAAAAGGAAAGTTAGGTATTAGTGATCACTTGAACCAACATTCCACACTTTACTCCTAAATAATATTGCCTTCCAGAAATAAGAAGATTAAAACAAAGGGCCAGTAGACTCCAACAATAAGAAAGATATCGCCCGTGGGATGATGACGATAATACCAACTCTATTTACAAATAAATAAATAATTATAATACTTGAAAATTTTCATCACGTCTAGTTGTTGTCATTCTAAAATATTGAACAACAATGATTCCACAATTAACCCCAAATAAATTATTGTAATTATATAACAAATAAATGTTAATCTGGTCATATAATTTACTTACGCATTCACAAAGGCTCTGTTGGTAAGAGACTCAAGTCACTCACGGACTCAAAGCTAATACTTTTCAATTGCCGAAAATGCTTCAAAAACAACTGGCCTTTTTAGCTTTTGATTGTTTGAGTTTTTGTAACTAATTTTCTGAAAATAATTTTTTGAAAAAGTCATTTAATTGTTTAATTATTATTTAAAAATTATTTTAAAAAAGCGTCATACAATAGTATTTGATAATATAAAAAATAAAAATATTTTAAAATTTAACTGTATTTTATTTTATAATAAAAATTATTTATGTATATAAATATTATTTAAACTATATTAAACAATATGCAAAACATAATATATTAATTATTATATAATTTTAATCGATATGAAACATAAATAAAAATATATGTAACTAAATCTTTTATATGAATTATAACATAAATAAAATTAATATTAATATTAATATTAAAATATTATATAAATTTTAAAATAAATGTAAAAATATATCTGTAGATATTATAGAAATTATGTGTAAAATATAAGAATAAAAGAGACTAAAATTAGATTCATTAATTGATCTGAAAAATTTACCTAAAAATTTGAAAAATTGTTTTTTCATAAGCTTTAAATTTGAGATTCTTAAAAATCTGTATTTTAACTACTAAAAAAATATAATTTTATTTTATAGCCAAACTTTATTTTTTTAAAAATTTTTGTTGTAAAAAAAATTACTTATTTACATTTCAAAAATTTAACCAAAGAGTGACTTAATATTATATATATATATTTGTATTTTAAATAAGAAAAGATGAGATTAAAACACTGAAAAGACGTGTTGCAATGTCTTGTTCTTGTGCCCTTTAATAAAGAAGGAATAATATTTTTAAAAGGTTCCTTTTTAGGTGACTTAAAATATAAAACAAAAGGAAAAGTCTGATTGCCTTAAGTTTTATACTGATATTATGCTTTATATTATTCTTCCTTGCTTTTTGGGCTAATCTTGAAGATACTTTTAATTCTTTTTTTTTAATTTTAATAAATTGCTAAAAAGCAATTCTTATGCATCAAAACTTTGGTATAATGAATAATACAAAAAGAATAACCAAATTATTTTATACCGACAAATAGTTATCATGTCTTAAAATTATTTTAATGTTAATTTTAATCGATAAATTTATTAAAAATCTTTTTTTAGTTTTATTTATAAGACAAGATTAATTTCATTAAAGGATTACATTTTCATATAATTAAAAATAAGTTTTATTCTAATTAACTATTACAATTTTTCAGTTTATTTTATAACATTAATTTACATTCGCATAAATTGATACCAAATAATAGACAAAGAGTATATAACATTAAGCATACAAGGAATTATGCATGACTTTCTATTTTTAATGTTCTTAAGGGCCGATGAAAGATAATGAAAAACATATTTAAGTATTTATTATTGAATCAAAATAGAATAATTCGTGCAACTTTGCGTTGCATAATTATATTAGAAGAAACACAATTAATAATTCAACTTTTAATATCATTGATAACTCTACTTAAAAAGACGGTAAAAATTCAAGAACTCGAAAGACGACAACTATTTATATAATATTGTTTATAATTTAGACGTCGTTATTATATTATTATATATCTTTGCTTTAAATGGATAAGTTCAAGCTTGAACCGATCCATCGCCAAGATTGACCAAGGAAAAGGGCAAAACAGAACAAAAGCAAAGCAAAGCAAAACCTTGTTGTCTTCTCACTGCCTTGGAAGTTCAGTCTATATCTTAATTCTTACACGTGTTACTATTCACTTTTCAATAAGAATTTTATTTTAATGCCTGAAAAGAGAGAGATGAGTCATCAAGATTCATCTTTTAATAAGTCAAAACACTTGCAGTATCACATCTTATGCTTTCAATCATTTCTAGCACCAAACAAAGGCAGAGAAGGATAAGACTGGAAACGAATGCCCACAAAAAGTGACTAAGACATCACAAAATGGAACTCACAATCTATCACCACATACAAATACTTGTTCTTGAAGAATTTATTACCAATCGTTTGAAATATCAAGAAGAATGACTATAGACTAAAGAGAGCTTAAACTTCATTAGACTCAAGCCCAAATTTGATAAATGAGCCTTATTTTAAGCTAATTTGAAAAACTTAAACTTTTAGAGTCGATGAACAAGAAAGTTAAAAGCTTGAGTTTAAAGTAATTCAGACTGAACTCAGGTGCTAAAAACTCAAATGTTACATATTGAAGTTGTATTTTGAGTTTGTAGCATTTGAGTTAAGTCTGAATTAGTTTAAACTCGAGCTTTTAACTATATATAGATTTCAAATGAGTCCAAGCTCAATCAAATCAAATTTTCATTTGAACCCTTTTGTAAATCACATACGACTCACTCAAAATCCAGAACATGTGATGCGTAGGGAAGATTTACTCAATGCATATCTGAAAATATAGTTTGCAACTTTCCTTTAGAAAGGGACCAATGAAAAGTTAAATAATTGCCCACAGGGTAGAGACTTGCCATTCCAGCTAGTTGGCCGTGTTGTCCATTTCAGCATTACCAGGACAAACTACAGAGCATGTAGTACAGTTGTAACTGTAAAAACTGTAGCTTGACACATCCTTCCCCCCTCCAAAAACACCCAGCAAGTGGGAACTAGCTACTGATTCATCACTTCTCCTAGTTCACTCAGAAAGCAATCGGCTTTGATGATAGTGGTCAAGTTAAGCTTAAAGCATTCGTCTTTTGCCTTTGTCTTAGTCACAACTCCTCTTTTCTATTGCCTGCAAAAGGGCATGCAATTTCGTGACAAAGTGAATCCATAAACCACTAGAAATGCTCCAACAAAGTCTCCATGGGAATAAGAGAATCACAATATGACAAGTTGTGGCTCATTTTATCAAGAGAGGGATCACGAATCTGTAGCTTTTTCATGTCGTACTATGAAACAAATACTGCTGAATTTAGTGGCTTCCTTATCAGATGAATGTCAAAAGGATTCCAATTACTTCCATTTCCAGTTAAGAAAGTTTTGGTGGACAAAATGGAATCTTGCCAGGTTGGTGGACCATGTTCAGCATTTCAAGCACAACCTTTTAGGAAGAACCATCAAACACTTGTATGATGGAAACAGGATTCTGACCTTTTTACTCAAGCGAGAAGATTTCAATATGAATCTCAAACTTTGTCCTGGAAATTAACTTCGCTGGCTATTTCACCGATGCTCGTTCCGGCAATATATCCACCAGACCATGCATTCTGTGGGAAGTAGAATGAGGCAGTTGAAGGTGCAATAGTAGATAATGTTGCAATTGAACCGCAAGGGAATACTAGGCAATCATAATAGCCTCTGAAAGTAGTAATTCTAGTTCAAAAACTAGATTAGAGATCAGAGAGACACAGAAGGGCGCATAGGTTTTCTGACAAATGAGATACATGTGGTTATAGACCCTAAGATCAAACAGATTTAGACAAGATCAGTGTAACTTGTTAACATGCAGATTGCAATTATTGCAAACCACAACATTCAACTGTTATAAATTTTAACGACCTTCAACGGCCTATTATGACGCAGAAGTTTGGAAGACAGGATGCCTTGAGAATTTTTTTGCCAACTCACAGGAAATTTAACTAAACAGGATCTTTTAATGGAAAAAAGATATATAATTAACACATCGTTTTGCAGCATCTTCAGCTCACCTGGAAGTTAAAACCACCAGTCACACCATCAACATTAAGTACCTGCAAATATTTTTTACATCAGTAACAGCAAAGGAGATTAGAGTTCATTACTAACTGGAAGTATGAACTATATATCTAAACTGATTAATTGAGGATGTATGCTTGTTATTGCAATAAAGCGGACTAAGGTCTCTGACTTCCATTCTCAAATTAAAACTAGAGAGCCAAAAGGTCTAAATATAAACCTACAGTACCTCTCCGGCAAAGAATAGACGTGGATGTATCTTGCTTTCCATTGTCTTCAAAGAAATCTTGATGAAGCAAAATCTAACCAAGTTAGATTCTGATACATACACAAAGGAAAGAGAGAGAGAGACAGAGAAAGGACCTCAGACAGAGGAACACCTCCAGCAGTTACAAATTCATCCTTAAAGGGACCCTAGGTAAGGATACATGCATTTCAGGTAAACGAACTGCAAAAATAACTCAAGCAATTGACATTATGAATCCAAAGTATGGAATTCCACCTTTGCTGTTACTTGAAATGTACAGTGTTTTAAAAGATGAGCAACAGAAATCATGGAAGCATTTGACATTGATGCCCATAAGGTTTCTCCATCTAGACTCTGCATATTTACAAAAAGAGTTCAATTCACAGAATAGTTATATGGTTAAACAGAAAAGGAGAACAGTCTTTTTGAGAAAGCCAAGAAACCTCATGGTCCAATATATATTTCCAAAACCTCTTTGTAAGGCCAAATTCTGAAGGAAAGGAGTTGAGCCTTTTATGCTTCTGTAAAACAAGTGAATAGAATCTAATCAGTTAAACATTGATGGTATTATTACCAGGAAGAGGGAAATGCATCATGGAAGTACTTCACCAACAAGCAATGAGACAAAGTCGGGAGAAGTGATCAGCTGTGGCCACACATTCCAAACACACAAGGGAACCCAGATATTTCATAAGGTATTCTGTCAACAAAATTCTCATCCTTTCAATGGCTAAGGGGTCAGGCCGTGAGCCTCTAATTTAGAGAATTCCTATCTTAAAGAAGTGCTACTCAGATACCACAAGCAATCAGTAAAAGGTGATAATTTGCGTGTTTCAGTGCACTATATGAAATGGTGCAGGAGAAGCAAAGTACTAGATGAATAAATACCGCATACTTATTCTTGTGCTGATAAAGCATCGATTTTATGTCTTCAATATGTAAACTTGGTAAAAAATCCACCATAAGTATGCCTGCTCCAAATGGGATCCAATTATGAAATTACATGGTGCAATGTAATAAGATAAAGAAAGAAGACCAAAAGAATTCTATTACCTTTGTAACTGCAAGCGTGCAATTCTCGCGCCCCCCAAGCAGATAGTCGAAGAATTACTGGCCCGCTGAGTCCCCAATGAGTAACTAACATTGGACCAACCTGAAAACTATGAACTTCAGTTATATTTATAATCTCCAAAGCAATTATATTTACCAAAGCAACAAAGCATGCCTGCGTAAGGTGTGAAACATTCCTCTGAACATTTTCTAGTTTCAGCTTTGCTTCTACCTTAGGAAATGTTACCTGAGAAACAGAACGTGAAAATGAAAAAAAATTATCAATCAGACGTTAATGCTGTTTAGTTTAAGCATTTAGATACTACACAAGACAAGTTCAGGAAAAAAATTTACGGAAAGAAAGTCATTGCAAGCCATTTTGCAATAACTACACTGGCATAAATCACCACCCACAAAGCACTGACTGAGTTACAAGTTCAATAATATCGACAAAGACGCCATTGCTGGTTCATCATTGAACAAGACAAGGAAGAGCATTCCACTCATTCATTTCAAAATTTTGTAAAGAACTTCAGCCAATACCGGTTAAAAATGTATGAAATGCTTTTGGTATTACATGTATTCAAGAGTCCAATGTTTAAGCACCGCAAGAAAATTGGGCAGTCTGAATGAAGAACACCTCATCAATCAATAAACTGATGACATTTTTAGGCAACTTCACATGGAATATAACCTCTGACCACCATGGTGTCAAATATACCAATCGAGTAGTCAAAAAGATAAATTGCAGCTAGAGTTTCAGCCAATGTTTTGTGAATGACAATAAAAATGGTAACTGCCAATAATAGAATGTATCAATGGGTTAAAGAATCGTTATTAAATAAATGAGGGTTTGTCATATTCTGTTCTTAGGTTTAAATCCACACATCTTGAATCAGTATGATTAAAACCATGTGAAAGTAAAGGGAAAAAAAAAAGAAACGGATTTTGCTATTTTAGTAGTTGTGTAGGAAGCCAATCAGGAGAAGTTACCCCTGCCAACTCTGTGAGCAGCGGATCTTCAATCTTAAAAGTGAATAAGCTCGGTACTGGATCTACAATCGAATGACCAAGTTGAGCTGCCAAACTATAACCCTGGGAGAAACAACTAATCAGGAGATATGCTATGTGGATTGTGATTAGCAAGTTGTTAATTTATTAGTACCTGCCGGCTACTTCCACTCGCAATCAGCAGATAATTAGCTTCCACATACTCAATGGGATCACTTGTACGTTTCTCAACCTTTAGCAGAAACTTTCCGTTCACATCAGTGGATGCTTTTGTAACTACTTTTCCTGTCTGCAAGGAAACTAGAGGAACTCCACTTTTACCATATATATCTTTCAACAGAAACAAGGCTCTGCTGCTTATCACACTCATGGTCAGGTACTAAATTAGTCACCAACAGACAAAAAACATTTCCAGATATGGAAAGATTAACATGACACAAATTAAAGAACAAAAAAAAAGAAAAACAAGAAAAACAAGAAAATCATTAAAATGGAGTTGCACATGTGTTTTGTCAACAAGGATGTAGAAAATCCAAACAAGTGACAAAGCATACCTCCCCTTTCATCTGCCTCGGTCAGAAGACAACTGATAATTGAAGACGAACTATTGCTGACTGGAAACACTCTTCCATCACCCTCAACCTACACATAGCAGCACACAAATAGCATATAAAAAATAAAAGGGAGAACCATAACGTCTGCAATTTTGAACAAAACCTTTAAGTCCACCCCATGATCAGAAAACCAAGACATGGTATCCACTGGACCGTGCGTGTTGAAGAAGGATCCTCTCAATTCCCTATGACCCCTTGGATAATGTTCAGCCAAACTCTGCAACCGACAAAGAACAACAGAAACCATATATCTGAACATCATTTCAACTTTGCAGGTGAATGAAATGTTGAATTAATAAGATTATAATCCAATTTCCATCGCAAACTAAACATTCTACAGGTGCTGAACTCTAAGCAGTAACATTGTCAAGTAATAAACAGCTAGTCAGGATATACTCAGAGTTGCCATACGGGAACAAACTCTAAACAGTCGAAAGATATACCAGATTATCCGTATAATGTCCATTTGTCACATTGCATCTGCCTCCCCCCGATATTTTCACCTGATAGCAACAGGGAAACACTGCATGTCATTGGACCTGACTAAATTCAAAACTTACACGAATCAACCTAACAAGTAAAAGAGAACAAAAAGGTTGCACCTTTGACAGAGGCTTTCCTTTCTCTACAACCACCACTTTAAGATGAGGAGCTACAGTTTTTGCTCTAATTGCTCCATAAACTCCTGCTGCACCACCACCCACCACAACCAATATTTCTTCGCTCTACAGCCATCAATATCCGTAAACACACAAGTAAATACAAAAACAAACCCGAAAGAAGCTGTAACAGGAAAAATAGAGTGCCAAACATCTAGCAGACCAAAAAAATAAAGAACCAAACTTTCCTTTGAAAAAGAAAGAAAGAAGCACACTTGAAATCTGCAAACCTCACCATCTGGGCAATGAGACTCGCAGCAGCCGTAAATTTACGTTTTTTAGGGGCTAAAAGAAGATAACCATAGTCGCACCTGACACTTAATCTTGGAGAGATTCTAAGTAAGAAGCTCATGGATGCTAAAGCACCAATAACCTTTCAACCTCCGAGTGCTCCAATGGTGTAGAGTAAAAAGCTAGTCTCTTGTCCTGTCTTTATATAGAAATATCTACTACCTGCAGGTATACGGTAAGTAGCTTGTAGATAATTGCTGGTGAGGATCCAACGGCTGACACGAATTCACCTTGGGTAACTGATAGCCACCCAGCTCCTTGCTCTTCCGTACATGAGCTTTAGCGTCCAAGCATGGAGGCGTTGCATGTCACTCGCGCAATTCTGCGAGAACATGACTCAACTCAACGCTCTTCATGCCACTTTTATTGTTCACGGTATTCACAGAAACAACTATGCCATAAGCAAAGTAATCGCCTTTTGCGCTCTGTCTCCTCGAGGTGATCTATCGTATGCGTCTCTTGTGTTCAATCACATTGAAGCACCTAATTCGTTCATCTATAACACTCTTATTAGAGCCTATTGTCGGAGCTCAGAGCCTCACTTGGCTATGAAATACTTTGATCTCATGGTGAGAGATGATAGTACGAGACCCGACAACCACACGCTTCATTTTGCGCTTTTGGCATGTGCAAATGCTTGTTGGTTGGTATTGGGGAAGCAAATGCACAACTGGGTGTTAAAAAGCGGGTCGTTTTGGGCTGATGGCCACGTTCAGACGTCGGTCATGAGATTGTACAGTCAGTGCAGACTTATGTGTGATGCACAAAAGTTGTTCGACGAAATTTCTCATCCAGATGTCATTCAATGGAACGTACTTATAAATGGATACGTTCGATGGGGTATGCAGAGCGACGCTTTAGGGGTATTCAGAGACATGTTGGGTTCGGGGTTTGAGCCTGACGAGTTCTGTGTAACTACGGCGCTTACAGCTTGTGCTCAGTCTGGAGCCCTTAGGCAAGGGCAGTGGATTCAGGAGTATATCCAGAGGAGGAAATATTTAGAATTCGACGTGTTTGTAGGGACAGCCCTTGTTGATATGTATGCAAAATGTGGATGCATAGAATTAGCTGTGAAAACTTTTGAGGTGATGCCTAAAAGGAATGTGTTTTCTTGGGCAGCCATGATTGGAGGATTTGCTGTTCATGGGCATGCAAAGGAAGCAATTCAGTGCTTGGAGAGAATGCAAATGAAAGATGGGATCAAACCTGACGGAGTTGTTCTATTGGGGGTCTTAATGGCATGTACACATGCAGGATTGGTGCAGGAAGGCAAATTTTTCTTGGAAATCATGGAACCAAAATATGGGATTGTTCCTAAACATGAACATTACAGTTGTGTAGTGGACTTGCTGTGTAGAGCGGGTAGATTAGAGGAGGCACTTTCATTGATAAAGAAAATGCCCATGAAACCGCTTGCTTCAGTTTGGGGAGCTTTATTAAGTAGTTGTCAAACACATAAGAATGTGGAGCTTGCAGAACTCTCTTTCAACGAGCTTTTACTGCAGAACAATGGTAATGAAGCAGAAGAAGAAGTGGCTTTTGTTCAGCTATCAAACATTTATTTTAGTGCTCAGAGGCATGAAGATGCACGTAGAGTACGAAGATTGATAGGTGACAGAAGGTTGAAGAAAACAACAGGATGTAGCCTGATAGAGGTTGATGGTGCGGTGTCTGAATTTGCCTCAGGGGATGTATCACACAAGCATATTACTAAAATTCATGCAATGCTGGAACTGCTCCTCCCTGACTTGGTAATCTTATGAACTCAGCAAATTTTCTCGTCTAGCCTGTCAAAGAACATCAGTCAATATAAAATGTAAGAGAACTTGAAAGATCGGATCTTTCTTCTGCAACTGTGAAAATTTGAGTCTGGAGATGAATATGCATAATGAAAACTACAAAAAGAGCCAACAAAATCGTTACATAATTGAAAGTACACTGCTTTTATAAGTTTTCAGACAAAGAAAATATTGTTCTGTTGTGACTTCTTTTTACAAATTCATACATCCGTATGAACAGCCTTGCATCAGCACTTCCTAATGTTGTGGAGCTGCATAAATATTCATTGTGGTTGTTTAAGGAATCCTGCTGTGAGATGGATCCACAAGTTCCATGATATTCCGAGCTCCTGTTAAATCATACAAACCAATGAATCACGCATGGCATCTATTGCAATGAAAAACAAAAAGAGGAATACGAAATTGTGCATTAGAATGACTAACAAGTAGGAATGACATATTGATTTGAGCCCCAACCGGTTCCATATTGGTTTTATCCACCAATTCCACCGTTCCTGATCAGGCTTTGCCGATCCTTGATCACATTTTCTTGATCATCATCTGCTAACAGGCATTTCTCATGGTTGGTTTCAACCGATTTGGCTCTCTGGAAAATCTGGAGAAAATATAAGAATCAACAAAAAGAGTCAGGGATAGATCAACATACGTACCCTTCATTGATCATTACTCAGAAATCAATTATTATGATTAAAAAGAAATGGAAACCTGATGATTTGATGGTCTATTGGATAAGAATTTCATTAGACGTGGGAAAGTGTTCCCTGCTTTGTTTTGTGCTATGGCTATGATACTACTCAGGTTTCGGCTTCAATCACGTTATAGCTCTGATACCACTTATGGGCACACAGGAAAACTATGACGCTTCTGTGACTAACCCAACGGTAATAACGGTTGCTAGGACTGATTTGTTCATCCTGATACATCAAACTTTTCAATCGAGGCTTAGATGATTGAAATGACCTATCACGCCACAAGATTGAAATAGCATTCGCAGTTAAAATGTAAAATGGGCGAATTGAAGAGAAGTGAGTGAGGAAATAAGGAGCCCAAATCTGGGGATTATAATCAGCTGTATATCAGCTGTATTTAAGCTGAATTATAATGGCTATGTCAGTATGTTATAACTGAACGAAATGTTATTTTCTCTTCTCTCTCTCTTAATTCTGTGTATCTTTCCTTTCTTCTAGTGTTCTCTCGAGTCGTTACCTACACTTTAAACTGAATATACGTTTCTCTTTAGTATTTAGTTTATTCTTTTAACAATTTGGTATCAGAGCATTTGAATATGAGAGACAACCATAGATGAGGGTACGAGAAGTGCAAAACTACGTAAAATAGAGGAAAATTTGAAGGGGTTAATGGAGAGAATATGTTTGGAATCACAGGATAGGAGTGAGCAAATGTTTTCAGGGATGTAAAATAGAATTGAAAGGTGGAAAAAGAAATGACGGAGTTAAGGAATATGATTCTACAAATGTTGCAAAAAATAGGAGGCGACGTCAGAACAGTAGACCCAACACCTTAGAGTAGCTTCGAGAGATTGATGGAAGAAGAAAGGGTGATGCCAACGAGGATGAATCGAAGTGAATTTCCATCATTAGATAGTGAGAATGTTAAGTTATAGCTCTATCGTTGTGAGCAATATTTTTCTCTAGATCAAACTCCAGAAAGAATAAAGGTCAGTGTTGCTATTCTACATATAGATGAGCCGGCACAAAAATGGTATCGACTATACATCAGAAACCGTAACAAGATAGAGGTAATTGATCGGGATGAATTCATCAAGCACTTAAATAACAATTTGATGCATAAATTTTCGATGACCCTGTAGGCAATTTTAAGGATTTAAAATAGGATGGAACAGTATTGGAGTATTGCTCACTGTTTGATCACCATTCCAATTGGCTGTCTTTATCAGAAGAATACTTATTCGAGTTCTTTATTGAAAGACTCCGACCAGAAATTGGTGTGACGGTGAAGCTACATGAACCAAACTCCTTGCACCAGGCATATACGCTAGCTCGGTAGCAAGAAGCCATATTGATATCTGCAGGCAATACTCTGTTGAATCGGAACAACGCCACGAAGAACATGAATACTAGTGGTCATTCCAACTTCCATTCGAAGGGGCAACCAGCCACTAACATAGCAAGGAACTCAAGTTTGGAAGGATTGTGTAACTTTAGATGGAAGATGACGTTTCAGTGGGAAGGAAGGGTGATAACTCTTTACGGAAATCCAGAATGGAAGTCTCAGGTTCTCTCAAGTAAGGGATTCCAAAATCTTTTGCAAAAACCAGTAGACGGACAGCTACTCATTTTACAACTAACAACACCAATTGAGTTTCAATTGCAACAAATGAGGTTGAAGGATGAACAATGGAGCACATTCGATGAAATCAATGCAATCTTGTCGGAGTATGCAAAGATTTTCTAAGAACCCATTCAACTTCCGCCGGGCTGCAAACAAAATCACTAGATTGTTCTGAAGGAAGGGGTTGATACATTTAACGTGCATCCATACCGGTACTCCAGAGTACAAAAAGATGTGATAGAACAGAAAGTGAGGGACCTTATGAAACAAGGGTTCATTTGACATAGTTACGGACCCTACGCATCGCCAGTTGTTTTAGTGAAGAAGAAGGATGATACATGGCGCATGTCCGCGGACTATTAGAAACTTAACAAATACATGGTAAAAGACAAATCTTTGATACCATTGATTGAAGAACTATTGGATGAGCTATATGGGGCTAGCTGGCTCACCAAGTTGGACCTACGTTTAGGGTATCATCAGATACAGATACAACCAGAGGATATTCCTATAATAGCGTTCAGAATACACAAGGGCCACTACGAGTTTTTGGTCATGTCATTCAACTTGACGAACATTCCTTTAACATTTCGAAGAGCGATGAACGAATTATTCAAGCCATTTTTGTGTCATTTCATACTTTTTTTTTGATGATATACTCATTTATAGTCCATCGTTGCAACTACATGTTGAACACATTTCGGTGGCCTTGTAGACCTTGAAAGACAATTAGTTGTTCTTGAAAGGTAGTAAATCTATTTTTGGGGTTCATCAAATTGAGTATCTAGAATATACAATCTCAGAAGATGGAGTTGCAACAGATAGTCGGAAGGTTAAGACGATAGAAGAGTGGCTAGAACCTAAGGGAATTATGGAGTTAAGGGGTTTTATGGGTATTATGGGGTATTATCGAAGGTCTATTAAAGGATATGGATTAATAGCCAAGCCACTAACTGATTTATTGAAGAAGGAACAAAATAGCTAACTGAAATTGGCAACAAGAAGAGAGAGTTGCTTTTGAAACATTAAAAAAAGCAATTACATCAGCTCTGGTGTTTGCTTTGCTAGATTTTTCTAAACCTTTTGTGGTGGAGCCAGATGCAAGTGGTCAGGGGATAGTTGTTGTCTTGCGGTAGGAAGGTCACTCGATTGCCTTTCTCAGTAAGTCGTTGGCTAAAAGACATTAAAGAATATCCACTTATGAGAAAGAATTTCTAGCGGTAATCAAAGCCATTCGGTATTGGCACCATTATTTGAGTTACAAGCATTTCATTGTTAAAACAGACCACCGTAGTCTTAAATATTTATTAGAGCAACGGTTATCGACTCCACTCCAATAGTCGTGGCTTCCAAAACTCCTTGGCTATGGCTTCGAAGTGCAGTATTAGAGTGGAAAGGAGAACACGCTGCAGATGTCCTCTCACGAATAATCAGTACATAAATGTTGATGTTGATCGTAACACAAGTCTCATGAGAGTTATTAGATGAAATTAAGAAGACTTGGGAGGAGGACCAAGCAACTAGGAAAATTACTGAACAATTGGAATCGGGACACATGAAAGCGGGGATATATGAATGGAAGGAGGGTCTATTGAGATGGAAGGGTCGTTTAGTATTGGGAGCTAACCAAATGCCTTGGCAACAGATTATTGCCATCATTAATGAGGACGTTATGAGGGGACATACTGGTGCAATGGAGACGATGAAGAAATTACAAAACATGTTCTTCTGGAAGGGGATAGCTAGGGATGGTAGAAATTATATTCAGGCATGCATGATTTGTTAGAGGAACAAACAAGATAGTTCAGCATACCCAGGTTTATTGCAACCTATTAAAACATCATAGGGTAGTTGGAGAGAAGTTAGCGTCGACTTCATTGAAGGACTTCCTCTGTCAAAAGGGAAGATTGTCATTTTTGTGATGGTGGATAGGTTCACGAAATACTTCCATTTCATTCCGATTAAACATCCATATTCTACTTGTGATATAGCAGAATTATTCCTAAACAACGTGTTTAAACTACATAGAATCTAGAGCCCATCATCAATGACTGAGATCCTGTATTTTTGAGCAAATTCTAGTAAGAGCTGCTTCGTCTGTAGGGTGTTCGATTGAAGTACTCCACCGCCTATCATCCTTAGATTGACGACCTTACAAAAGCTGTGAACAAAATTTTGGAGACCTATCTTCGATGTTTTTGTAATGAAGAGCCCAAACGATGGAGTGAATAGATAGTGTTAGCTGAATGGTGGTATAACACGACGTACTGATCATTCATCAATTCGACACATTTGAAGTTTTATACGGTTACCTGCCATCGATTTGCACACCTTATATAGCGGGAGATTTAAAGGTGGTAGAAGTGGATCAGGTTCTGCAGAATAGAGAAGTAATGACTGATGTGACAAAATTCCATTTACAGAGAGCCTAAAATAGGATAAAGCAATATGCAGATTCTAAACGATCCGAAAGGGAGTTTCAGGTTTGTGACATAGTGTTGCTGAAGTTACAACCGTATAAGTAGCATTCTCTACAGAGAAGAAGTAACCAAAAATTGTCGCCATTTTATTATGGACCATATAGGGTAATACAACACATTGGTAAGGTGGCGTATAAACTAGAGTTGCCTTTGGAATCGTTGATTCACCGTGTGTTTCATGTATCACAGCTGAAGAAAGTTAACATGGAGCAAGGCAGCACATCTTCGACATTACTTGAATTTATCACTCCAATCGAACGAGTGCCAGTAGCGGTATCAAGAATACACATGACTAAGAGAAACAATCACGTAGTAACTCAGTGGCTAATTCAATGGTCAGATGGAGATGACACCAACCCGACGTGGGAATATCTCTTTGATCTTCAAAAACGTTTTCCAAAAATCAATTTGGTTGATAGGGATGTTAAGGAGAAGGGAATTATTGCAGAGGCAAATGAAGAAGAAGACGGTGACGAAATGAACAACGGAAGCTTCACTAGTCGTTAGATATTAAATATTATATGCTGCATTTAAAAAAGGTCCAACTTTGTAAACCTAAGCCTAGAACAATAGAATCGTATATCAATTGTATTTAAGCTAAATCGTAATGGCTACGTCAGTATGTTATAACTGAATGAAAAGTTTTTTTCTCTTCTATCGCTCTCTTGATTATGTGTATCTTTTCTTTCTTCTAATGTTCTCTTAAGTTGTTACATACATTCTAACCGAATATGCATTTCTCTTTTGTATCTATTTTATTCTTTAAATAGAAACTCTCCATCCACTCTTAAGGGTATGTTTGGATGTGGGTGGAGGGATGGAAAGAAATGGAATGGAATGACCCAAATGACTCAGGTCATTGTTTGGAAGTCTATTTTGAAACAGGATGGAATGTCAATTGATGACTTTGGAAGCCATCCTTTTCTATCCAAAATCCAATATTTTGTGACCTTGTAAATTTGGGGGTCAATGATGGAATGACATGGCTTGCCTTCCAAACCCTAATTTAATGACAAAAATATCCTAAAAAATTAATAAAATTACAACTCCAGTCTAGCAAATACCTACGCGGCTACATGTTACTATGCCCATTGTGTTTCTCCTTCAACTAGCTTCTTCCATTGACGAATGTTTTCCTTCACAGCTACTAAGGTCATTTGTCTTCGTTCCATCAGGTAAGCATCGCCTATTCTTCTGTGTTCATCTTCTTGACACTTTTTGTATGTGAAGAAATCAGAAATTTTTATTGATGCTGGTGTCGTCTTCTTTGTTCATCGATGGACGTGCACTTATTATGTGTTATGTGTTTGGGAAGTTTTGTAAATCGAAGGATGTGTATTTTATCCTATGTTATGTGTTTGAGAAATTTCATTCACCAATGGATGTATGCTTGTTTGTTCATCAACGAATGTGAAGAGAGTATAATGTGCTGTTGATGGCCAAGTGTCCTGTTTGTTTTGATGCTCTAGGCTCCAATGTATTATGTTAATGCCTACCCCTTGACTAATACCAAATTGATTGGGATGGTTTTGTTGGGTCACTATCTATGCTTGCATATTTGTTATTTTTTGAAGTGATTTCGGCTATCTTTAATTTAAGTTTTGCACCTGTAATCTTATGTATTTTACTAATTAGGCCATATTTTTTTGCACCTTGGAATAAATGGCAGATCAAAATATAATGCTCAAATACATCTTACTACGACATCTATTTATTATGTGTGTTATTCAAATAATCTGCTTGGCAGTTATATGGTATTTAACCCAAAAACAACATAAAAGAAATAAACTTCCTAAAATCATAAGGGAAGAAAGAGAACAAGCACGGAATGGGTTAATGAAGCATCTTTTGGATAATGAAGAAAG
>JANITW010000001.1:43912914-43928696 GCA_027564335.1 Erythroxylum williamsii | reverse complement strand
TATAGTAACTAAGCATCAAATTTCGTAGAAGCACATGATGGGATATATATCATATGATATTTTTATCGATGATTGAAAACGAAAGATCTTCTACCAAGAAATAAATAGACCTAAGATTGGGTGAACAATCATAAATATGGACAGTGACATTCATTACTTCCTTATCTAACTCCAATTAATTAAAAAAAATGTAAAGGAAAATATTGTTAATAACTCCGACTTAAGTTAAATTAAGTTTTAATTAATAAATATTTTAAAATTAATAAATTGTTTTTAATCCAAATATTATTAATTATACAAAAGTTTATTGTATACATTTCATATTTTCTTAATTACAATAATAAAAGAATAAATGGTCCAACCTCTTTTTTCTTTGCATTAATCCAAAATAGTAATTAATGACATTGATTAATTAGTTGCCTATTTACTAAATCAAAATGAATGGTCATAACAAGGGAGAAATTAGAATTGACAAATTAACTCTTAAGCGAGAAACTTTTTTAATTCAATGCCTAAATTTTAAAAATTTTAAATTAAGTGGCTAACTTTTTAGAACCTTTAACATTTCGGTGCAAAAAGATAGTTCTGTTACTATTTTGCTGATTTGATGAACATAATTCACGTAAAAAATTAATTACCAACTAATCATTCGGAGAAGTTATAAGTTGCATGTTTAACAATTAATTTTATACATGGACACTTATGAACAAGAAAAAATTATGTTAGTAAAATATTAACAAAAATATTGTTTTAAAATGAATTATTAAAATTATAAATGATTGACTAATTAATTAAAAATTTTAAAATTTTGGATAAATTGAAGTAGGTTGTAAGAAATCCCAAACCCGACCCGACTTACTCCCTTGACAACTCTACGAGAAACTTTAAGAGAGAGTAAAAGTTCACACCTGATCAACTACAGGATCTGCTTTGGTAGATAGAACAAAAGGCAATGAGAAGTTCGAATTCCAGCTTTCTGACCGCAAAAGATCATGAGAAGAAATGCTTGTTGCAGGTGATGCATGATGCGGTATGGACTCAGATACCAGTATCTCCAACACATCCACATCCCAGAACACCCAACTTTGAGTGTTCGGCCGATGAGGAACATCATGTGTGACGGAGTTTCTCCAAGGCGGCGTGCCACCGTTGGCCCTTAAGAACTTGCCACTTCGTGCTCGTAACTTCACCTGGAAACCTACTGCTAGTGGCTCCCACTCCATGCTCGTGTCCTTCTTCGACGTTGCCATGTCCTGTATTACTTTCTTCCCCGTAAGGTCGAGGAAGCATGGCTCGTCGGAGGCCGTAAGGTACTTGCCATAGCAGCTCTTTAGTCTGATAAGGTGGCTGAAACCAGGAACAAACTCGACGGCCCACCTGGCACAAGTTGAGGTTCCATCTCGGCTTTGCCTGACAGTTTCTTGGTCCTCGTCGGCGATTAGGTACTTGTCGTGGTAGCTCCTGAATCTCACTTCCTTTGCTTTGTTAAAGAACTCCATAGGTTATTATACGTTCAGGACCTTGCCAAGCTTACTCTTACTCTTATATAACCAGGAAGAGTAAATTAATAATAATACATCTTGAACCTTACTCTTATATAACACATCTTGATTGATGACTAAATGATCAATTGATCATTTCCAAAAGATAAGTTTTGTACTTTGATTTTGTTAGCCAACTTCATTAAGAGAATGGGAAAAGTGACTGGGAACTAATTAAGAACTAATTAATCATTCGCAAATGTCTAACCATTTCTATCTGCAACGACCAAGACAATTTTGTGCCCGACCAAGTCAGCAATCATTAATGTTATACGTACAAATATAAGTGACAAGGCAAGTATTTAGACCTAATCTAATTAAAAAATAGATATCACTATCACGTAATTAGTATATTAAAATTAATTAGAAAAAAAGAGTTTGACTATTACGCGAGGAGACTCAATTTTAAAGACTTCTGATCATAAATCCCAATTTTCACGTGATAAGACTTCTTATATATATATATTTATAACAAAGAGAATTACTTGTCAAGCAATAGTGGGGTCTAATTTTTTTTGTTAGAAATAAAAAATAATGTCACATTAATACCGGCAAGATATATAATTATCAAAAGGTTAATCATGTTAAAATTTTGAACGTTTTAAAAATATCGAAATTTAATTTGAACACTTAAAAATGTTGTGGTGTATTATGTATTATGTCATAAACATTGATGTTCAAAATACATATTTGGCCTATTTAAAAAATATATATGGCCCAGCCAGTGATATTATTAAGGAATATCAATTATTTTACTATCGATTGAAATTAAGAAATTAAGACGATTTTTATTTAAAATAATTAAAATTAAGTGTGATAAGAAAAATGATACTTTCCATGATATTTGGAGGATTTTATTAAATGTGAATAAGAAAATAATACTCTCCACAAAATTTGGAGTATCTTATTTTGTGTTATTATACTCCTACTAATCTATCTCACCGTATGTTATATGTTCATATGGTATAACAATTTTATCTAATTAACATAATTGCTTTTACTTGTTGGGAGTGACTTTATTGCTATAAATATTAATTGGTACTTGTCGTGGCAGCTCTTTAGTCTGATAAGGTGGCTGAAAGCAGGAACAAACTCGACGGTCCATCTGGGCTTTGCCTGACCGTTTCTTGGTCGTCGTCAGCGATAGGTCGTGGTAGCTTCTGGGTCTGACTGCCTTTGCTTTGTTGAAGAACTCCATAGATTGTACGCGCAGGACGGTGTCAAGGATTTTTGTATGTGCCGTTCCTATAACAATTGCAGCCAATTGACAAAAAGAAGTAAAAGGAAAAAGATTTTGGGTCGGATTCATGCCTTATGTGTGAATAGTTCAGCACTCTCATATCTTAATTAGAGGTTTCGAGTTCGAATCCTAAAAATAAAAAATCTGTTTAACTAGCATTTTACTCCTTACGGGCTGATCCGGTGCTAGCGGGGATTAGTTTGAAAATGGCTGACTTAAATGTGTCTTCTCATGAGTTGAGACCGTTCTAGGACACCTCTTAGGCTTACCCAAAAAAAAAACTAAATTAAAAACTTATAATTTTTATAAAATTTAATACTGCAAGATTTCATAAATATTAATTAACCTAAAATAAATATTAAGTTATATATAAATCTTGAATCATCTTTGATTTTTTTTTTTTTTAACATAATCTAAGCATGATATTTGAACCCATCCAAGCAAAGTCAACCTATTCATATTATCATATATACCTCTAAACACATGTATCCATCAACTTTAGCTGGGTAGACCTACTTGACATCAAGTTGCTCCAAAGCATAAAGCGCCTCAGGGGCTTGTTAACTAGAAGGTCAAAACGCTGAAAGTAACCAATATCCCTGCAACTTTTACACCAAAGTGTTTTAACTTTTTCATGTTTCAAGACCAAAACCAGAAAAAGAAAATTTGCAGAATTTATTCATTTGAATGCATTTCTTCTGCTTAATTACGATGGATCACTGTAGTAGAACTGAAACCTCAGCAAAAACATATATATGTAACATAAGAGACTTCACCAGAGATTGTGGCAAGTGGGTATAGTAAAAAAAACCTAGTTGAAACAAAATTTTCTGATACATATGATCATAACACTAAAACAGATGCACTGCAAGAAAAACGAGATTTACCGACGACAAACGTTACCGACCAAAAAATGCGTCGTGAAATAGGCTGTCAGTAAGTTTGTCGACAAAAATTCTTATGCGTTGGTAACAATACCGACGGAGATTGTTTCTATCGGTATTACCGATAGAAAAAATTGATACCGTCGGTATATATACAGACAGTTACAGACAGTTATGTCAATCCGTCGGTGAATCTACCATAAAAATGTAAAAATGTTCCGACGGTTTATCACAAACTATCGGTAAATATTTGCATTTTTCCGACAGTTTTTTCACCATCTGTAGGTAAATATAATTCAATTTACCGATAGAAACTAAAATTCCGACAATAAGTACCATAAATATTTTACGACAATATATCATAAATTGTCGGTAATGACTCTGCAATAAAGGTATTAAATTTTCTTTTTTAAAATCTCGACATTAAATTTTATTTCATAATCTTATTATTAATGAAAAATTTCAACAGCTATAAATTTATGTGCATAATTTTTTGATTTCTTTATATATTTAATTTGTTTAAATAGAAAATTAATTAATCATATAAAGTTAAAAATAAATTCATTGATAATAAAAATATTAAAGGGTACATAAATTCAAACAAAATGACTACAACAATCCTATTGTCCTGGTGAGCGTGGATGGTCTGAGTCGTTAGCCCACCCCTTCAACTATTTCATGTCATTTTGGAGCTTAGTCATGTACTCTATTGCCTATTGCAATTGACTTGTCAATGTTTACACTGTGCTCTCAAGTTGATGCTGTTGTATTGGACATTGAGGAGTGCGAATAACATGTGTTCATAAATGAGCCTAGCTCGAAGATCCTTCCACAACTGTCTCTACCACCAACTGCATCAAAATATACTTGACTCTTACAGCTTGTTCTCCCTGATACTGTCGTTGAATTGTTATTTGTATTTGATTATATTAGGAGGCAATGCTTATATTACTAAGTGATAATTATTAAGAATGAATATTAAAGCATAAATTTTACATACATTCAGTTCTCTACATCGACTGTTGATAAATGTCACACCGTCATGCTTTTTAGTGTGAGTATGCAAAAACAACTGACGGGATGTAGGACTTGTGCCCATAGACTTTTCCTATATAATAATAAAATTTTCTAAGTTAAACTATAATTTATAAAAATTTCAGCAGAGTCTCCTATATTGTTATGATATTACCCTCTGTTGAACAAAGAAAATAACTCAACACAGCCATATATTACACCAAATATTTATACCATGATCATTATCTATAATACACATTTTTATTCCAACATTCACACATCAATTTAAATTGAAGTACAACAAAGTAAAAAATTAAAATATAAGTGTAATATTTAGATACTTACAAGTCTCTTTTCATGCTTATGGTGGATAATTGATCCTCCCGTATGAATGGAAAGTCTGCCTCCCCCTGAGTTTCCACGTCTGTTGGTCGAGTTACGTCCTAAGATGAATATTGCCTTAGGTGATGTCCAGTACTTCTGCCAACGACTCCATATGCCCTCAGAAATAAGAGGCATTCGTACACCAGTCTTGTACGAGCTCGCTTCTCTCATACATTATGTATGACCCCATCGATAGCAGAATTCCAATAAAATTGTTGGACCCCACACCCCATCCATAGGTGTTTGGGGGTGGCTCAATGGTGAGAAACGTGTTCTTAGAAATAACAAAACCTTGAGGGGTTACGAGTTCGATTCCCAAAGAGGACAATACTGATTAAGGTTGGATGTCGCGTTATAACCTGCAAACACACGACGGGGTATAACCCCCAAACATCTACGGGTGGAGTGTGGGGTCCAACATAAATTGTTTATGAAATTGAAAGGAATAAATTCGATAATTTATAATCTAATAATATTTATGTAATTAATGTATACAAATAAATGAAAAATATCATTATTTGCATATTGTACGTCAAACTTCTGAAAGTAAAATGTCTTTGTGGCTTGAGAGATCTTCTTCCATACATAACCCTCAAGATCAATCATCTCCTTAAATGTAGATGTCATATGTCTAGAACACGGTCCAGACGGAATTAACCTAATATAAGAACATATAATTTTATTGAATTTGCAAAAATTTAAACCTAGAACTTAATTATAAACATAAATATAGTGAAATCACTTAATTATAAACATATATAGTGTTTTTTATGATTTCATTTACAGATTATTGACTATTTTTATATACTTTCTTCCATCAGGTCCCTCAGCTTCAGGCTGACAATCGTCTACTTCATCTGCTATAGGGGTATTAGTGTATGATGTATGCGTGGCGGATGGTGAAGCATCAGGAGCAATAGGTGATGCTTCATCTGTAATTGTAGGCCCTGGAGGTAGAGGTGGTGATTCAGTTGTAGCTGGAGACTGTGATAGTCCACTCTTACAATAAGTCCCTCTAAACATGCCTCTGAACCTGGGCCGCATTACATCACGTTGTCTCTTTGGTCCCACAATTCTACTTGAAAATTTTTGTTTATTGAAATTTGCAAAAATATAAGAATTTTAATTTGAATCCAATATTTTACATAATATATGCAAAAGGAAATAAAGTGATTTGTTAAATTTTATATTGAAGTACAAACTTTGAATTCAATAATGAGAATAATTGTTACAATGATAGAACAATAATATAATTTGTTTAAAGTTTAGTCTAACGTATTGCAGAGATAAATCACAATGATATAATTATTTTTTTAGATTCCAAGTGATATGGGAGTTGGTAAAGGTAAATGAGTCTCCGATGGCTGGATTGCCGAAAAGGCTCCTGACGTGTTCAAACATACCAATGGAAACAGTGAAAGTTCTTCCCTCACGTGTAAGGTTTTGAAAACTGTCTTACAATAACATTTCCACTATTGCTAAACTTGTAGATAAAATACAAAACGGTTTACCTACAACACAATTAGTATAGAACTTACATATTGTCAGGTTTGATAATCGTTAAACGAACCTATCCTAAAAACTCAGACGTACATGAACGTCCAGACGAGCTCTGTGGAATTGCCAACATTTCCACATCAACCGAATTCCCTAATCCTTTATCGACCATTGTGTCATTGCTCTTGTTTCCTTCAGCATACATTTCATCTTCGAGATTTAAGCAAGCTTAAAACAACACGTAGTATATACCATCAAATATGAATGTATATAAAAGTTTCATAAAAAGAAATGAGATGTACACAATAAGAAAAGTGACATTCAGGTGATACTATACACCTTGAAATAGAAAATCGGCCATGAAAGGCAAACGATCATTACTTCCTTGATTAAGAATTTGAATTAAATATTTGACATAATATATTGAAAAGTTTGAAATGATATTCTTTGTCGAATAAAATATTCAAATACAAACACAAATTAATCACTATCATAACTTAATTGTAAATTAGAATCATCTTCATTTTTTGAAGAATAAGAATCAAAATTTGGCCCCTCTTCAGATCTCTGACCCTCGTCCTCCTCTCTAGATGAAATTTCAATATATTCGTTAGATGGATCGTTCAAAGGTTCATTATCATCATATGTGACTGATGCATTTATTAAAAAAGCATCTTTCTAAAACGCTTCACTTTTAATTATCTTTTCTCCTTTTCCATGTGATTGAAAAACATCTCTAGGTTTAACTTTGCAAACCGCCAACTAATCTGACTTATCTCGTCGTAAGCTGGAAAAAGAGACATAACATACCTGTTTCGCTTACATAGCCAACACGAAAGGTTCAAATTGTCTCAATCTTCTTTGGATGTTGATTTCAACAAGATTGTATCGGCTATGCACTTTTATTCCAACATTTAGATTCGGGTTAAACCAATCACACTTAAATATCATAGTTCGCTTGATTGGCAATGCAGGGTACTCAACTTCAAGTATCTCAATAATTTTACCATAATAATCCATCAATTCTCCCTGTATCGAAACTCTATTATTTATTGTTGTCATGCTATGACTATGATATTTGTATCCATTAATGAAATACACCGGATATGATTTAATAGTTCATAGAGGTCTCTTAGCAAGATCACTAAAGAACTTGTTCTCTATTGGATTTTCTAAGGGCTACATAAAAGGAAATTATAATGTTATTTCAACACTTAAATCTTATAATTCAATCATGAGAATATTTGTAAATAAAATCTTATATATCTCTCGAACCATCGTGCAAAGTGTCTTCCAACCTTATTATTTATTTCATCCTGTATGTTGTCTAACATGATCTCACGTAGCAATGTCTCGTACAATCTAAATACACTATTATATATTTGAGTTGTGAATAAGACAAAATTTGAAAACCGATATAATCATGTTCAACTTGCTACACAAAAGGTTGAACCTCTTGATAGTTCAATAAAATGTAACCATAGGCAGCCTCAATTTCTTGCTCTGTTAACATTCTTCTTGTTGCATGTCTGTATGCTCACCCATGATATGTGAAAATGGGTAAGTTACTATTAGCATCACTTGTTCCTCCCCCATCGTCATTATGAGGAGTTTTTCTTTCTCTTGTGTGAATATGTGGCTCAAAATAATGTCCACAAAATGTACTAACTTCCTTCACTAAATAAGTATTACATATGGAACCTTCGACTATAGCCTTGTTTTTGACATTTTTCTTCAAGCGATACAAATACCTATATTAGAAAATATAGTTATTACAATTTAATAGTTAAAACATGTTATTACTTCAATAACAATAATTTGAATTTGAATTACCTCTCAAACGGATATATCCATTGATATTGAACTTGACTAGCTAGTTTTGCCTTATGTGTTAAACGCACAGGTAAATGTTCCATACAATCAAAAAAGCTTGGAAGAAGAATTCCTTCTAACTTGCACAAAATAACTGCAATCTTCCTTTCTAATATTTTCATCTCAATGAACTTTATTTCGAATGATGTTAAACTTTTGAAAAACAAACAAATTTCTGTTATCACTTCCTAAATCTTATTCGGTAGCAACTCCTGAAATGCGATTGGAATTAGTCTTTGCATAAACACATGACAATCATGACTTTTCAACCCAAATAATTTTTATTTCCTTATGTCCACACACCTTGCCAAGTTTGAAACATAACCATCGAGTAACTTTAGACTTCTCAACCATTCACACAATATTTCTTTTTGTTTTTTGTCCAAAGTGTAATATACTTTCGGATATTTACTGATGTGAAGATCCTTATGTAACTCATTCCTTCTACAAAAAAAGTTGCAAATCTGTTCGTTGTTTTGTATTGTCTTTTGTCCTCCCTTCAATGTTCATTATGGTATCGAACAAATTGTCAAAAAAAATAATATGCATCACATCTAGAATATGACGTAGCAAATTAGTTTTCTAATATGACAAATTCTAGAAGATGCTTCGTTTTCTTCAACCAAAGTTTTTACTACTGCTTGTATTAACTTCATCAGCTTCAAATTCAGTAACTTTCAACAAGCCTAATTCATCAACCTCCTGCAAAATCTCTTTACCAGCTTTGTAAGGGGGAGAAGGTGTTTTTACCATCCTATTCTTAATGAACTTTTGTTTATTGTGTCTAAATTGATGATCTGAAGGAAGAAATTTTCTGTGATTATCAAACCAACACACTTTGACCCCCCTTTGGAAGATCAAAGGCATTATAATCATTGTCACAATAAGGACAAGCCAGTTTTTCTGCTGTGCCCCATCCAAACAACATGGCATATGCCAAAAAATCATTAATGGTCTACATCAATGTTGCTCTCAACACAAAATTCTATTTCAGAGACGCATCATATGTCTGAACACCATATTCCCAAAGATGATGTAATTCTGATATCAATGGTTATAAGAAAACATCAATTTTATGATTCGAATTTGAAGGACTTGGTACAATCACTGTCAAGAACATATATGCATCCTTCATACACATCCATGGAGGCAAATTATAAGGAGTTATTATGATTGACCATGATGAATATTGTTGGTCAGATTGACCAAAAGGTTGGAATCTATCCGTCGACAATCCCATCCTTACATTTCGACTTTCAGCTGTAAACTCAAGATGGGTGTCGATGAAATGTTTCCATGCCAATGCATCTGAATTACCTTTCCTTCAAAACCATCCACTTCATCCAATGCGATGAAGGTAGTTTTTAGGTTGAGTCGACAGATCGTAGTTTATTACAAGGGATACTTGCTGCACATCAATACCACGAGTCAAAAGGTCTGTTGTGATAAGGACGCGAGAAGAATCAAAACAGAACTCACGCATGATTATATCACGAGTGTTTTGGTCCATATCTCTATGAGTAGCTAAGACTTAATGATTACTGCTTTGCATCTTATCAGTTAGCCAGTCGACCTTGCACCTTGTGTTGACAAAAATGACACTTTGGGTAATGGATAGGGTCTCATAGAGATCGCAGAGTGTTTCAAGCTTCCAGTATTCCCTCTCCACATTGACGTAAAATTGCTTGATACCTTTAAATGTAAGTTCATCACGCTTGACCAAGATCCTAACTGGCTTATTCATGAAATTCCTCATGATCTTGAGAGCTTCAGGAGGCATAATAGCTGAGAAAACACCAATTTGAACTTTTACAGGTAGCAACTAGAAAATATCATAGATCTGGTAGCAAAATAACTGTGATTAGTTGAAACAAAATGTGGCAGATTCAGAGATTACATTGAAATTGATGTAAAACCTGATCTTTAAAACCACGTGAAAACATCTCATCAGCCTCATCCAATACAAACATCTTAATATGATCTGGAAGAAGTGACTACCTTCTTAACATGTCAAATACACGACCAGGAGTGCCAACAACAACATGTAAACCAGCTTGAAGGATACGCTGGTCTTCACGCACACTTGTCCCACCTACACAAGCATGAAACTTCACACCAAGGTAATCACCAAAAGCTCACATAACTTTCTCAACCTGCTGTGCAACCTCCCTAATAGGTGCCAAAACTAGTGCCTAACGTTGTATTAGGAAAGGAGAAGTTGGTCATGCAGCGGAAACAAAGTAACCAGAACCAAAAGGAAAAACCAAGGTGCCTAGTCCAGTAAATAAAAAATCCACTATTGCTAATCAAGTTACAAAGAGTTTGTCACCTCTAGATATAACTAGAGTCACCTCTCAACTCAAGATACAACAATACTCATCAACAAGATGAAAGAATCAAAGAGTTTAGAACAATATCACTCTTAGAATCTGACAGCAAGTTTGACTAAAGATCAGAGCACCTTGGAGACCTTCAAATCCAATCTCCACCGTTCAAAATGAAGAATAATGAGAGAGGAATCTCTGGTTAAAATTTTAGGTCGATCTGATAAGAATTTTAAAAGAAGACTGCGCAATGTTGAAAAAAAACGAAAATTCTTCTCTTTTCTCTTTTCCCTCTCTTTTCTCTTCTGGCTGAACCTCTCCTCTCTTAACCTATTTAGGGTTTAAAACACCCTTTTATACTTAGGCTTTGGGCTTCACTTAGAACGGACCAAAACCTAACAAATCTCTCCCTCACGATTAAGTGGAGGATCTAGCTATACCAGTCATCAAGCAACAAGTCTCAAGCTTCTCCTTCGGCAACGCTTTAGTCATCATGTCAACACCAATATCATCTATATGAACCTTCTCTAACTCTAGCAACTTGGAATTCACCACATCTTGTATTCAATGATACCTAACATCAATGTGCTTCGACCTTGAATGGAAACTAGCATTCTTACCAAGATGAATGACATTCTGGTTGTCACAAAATAACACATACCGGTCCTGCTTGAAACCAAGCTAAAAAAGAAAGGTTTTCATCCACAATAACTCCTTGTAAGCCTCTGTAGCTGCAATAAACTCAGCGTTTGTGGTTAACAAAACAACACACTTCTGTAACCTTGATTGTCATGTTATAACCCCCCTGCAAACTTGATCATGAAACCTGATGTAGACTTTCAAGAATCAACATCTCCTACCATGTCTGCATCAGTAAAACCAACTAGCAAAGGCTTATCACCACCAAAACTAAGACTTAAGTCAGTTGCACCTCTGAGATATCTCATAATCTACTTCACCGCATTCCAATACTCTTTACCTGGATTAGAGAGAAAACAACTCACTGTACCAATTGTATGAGCAATGTCTAGCTTGGTACACGCCATAGCATATATCAAACTGCCACTTGCTGAGACATATGGAACTTTCTCCATCTCTTCCTTCTCTTTGTCTGTAGAAGGACATTGATTGACACTCAACTTGAAACGAGGAGTAAGTGGGCTAGCAACAGGTTTAGCCCCAGTCATATTAAACCTTTAAAGTACCTTCTTTATGTACTTCTCTTGCGATAAGTATAGCTTCTTGATATCCCTACAACGGGTAATTCTCGTGCCTAAAATTTGTTTAGTATGACCTAAGTCTTTCATGGCAAAAGACTTACTTAGCTTCTTCTTCAGCTCAGCAATCCTAGAAGCATTCCTAACCACAATCAACATATCATCCACATAAAGTAACAGTATGATAAAATCATCGTAAGAAAATCTGCGTACAAACACACAGTGATCTCCATAAGTCTTCTTGTAGCCTTGCTCCACCGTAACTGATTCAAACTCTTATACCACTGCATAGGAGTCTGCTTCAACCCATACAAGCTCTTCTTCAGTTTGCACACAAAGTATTCTTTTCCTTTCACCTTGAGGCTTGAAGCCCTCAGGTTGTTCCATATAAATCTCCTCCTCCAAGTCACCATGAAGAAAGGTTGTCTTCACATCCATCTGCTCAATCTCCATATCAAGACTAGCAGCAAAACCAAAAATTGTTCGGATAGAAGACTTTTTACAACAGGAGAAAAAATGTCATCAAAGTCAATACCCTTCATTTGACCAAATCCCTTAATAACTAATCTGGCCTTATGCCACAACTTCAAACTGTTCTCTTCAACTTTGATTCTGAACACCAACTTGTTCTTCAAAGCTCTCATGCTCTTAGGCAACTTTACCAACTCATAGGTGTGATTTTCATACTACCAACTCATAGGTGTGATTTTTATGCAAAGATTTCATCTCATCTTGCATAGCTTCAATCCAATGATCCTTATGCTCATCTTCAATGGCTTCCTCACAACATTCAAGTTTTTCCCCATCAGTGAGTAACACCCAATCTTCAGGTGATTAACAGGAAGAAGGAACATGTCGTCTAGTAGACCTCCTAAGTCAAATAGCCGGCTCATTCACAACTTCAGGAACATGAACATCTATCTCATCAACAACAACATCACAATCAACATTTTCAGCATCAACATGCTGATCAGAAATATGATTCTAGACATCATCATGATCATCAGGTCCAACAATAACATGAGCACCAATATGAAGAATAGGATCAAGATCAATCAGGTTACCAGAACTAAAATGCCCTGGCTTCTCTACCTTGTCAATATCTTTAATGGTTTGATTCTCCATGAAGATAACATCACGGCTTCTCACAAGTTTCTTCTTAATAGGATCATACAACCTATAACCAAACTCATCAAGGCTATAACCAATGAAGATGCACTACCTCGTTTTGGTATTCAACTTGGATCCCTCATCTTTAGGCACATGCATAAAAGCTTTGCATCCAAACACTCTAAAGTGGTTATAGGAAACATCCTTGCCATACCACATCTTGTTTGGAACATCAACCTGCAAAATTATAGTAGGAGACAAATTAATAACATGTGCAGCTGCTAATACAGCCTTACCCTAAAATGAATCAGACAACTTAGCTTCAGATATAATGGATATGACTCTCTCCATCAAGGTCTTATTCACCGTTTCTGCCAAGCCGTTAAGCTGAGGAGTCTTTGGAGGAGTCTTTTGGTATTTAATGCCCATTTGTTTGCAGTATTCATCGAACGAACCACAGTATTCACCACCGTTATTAGTGCAAACGCACTTCAGCTTCTTTCTAGTCTCTCTCACAACAGAAACTTAAAACTACTTAAAGACCCCCAACACTTGGTCTTTAGTCTTCAAAATATAGATCCATAATTTCCTAGAATAGTAATCAATGAAAGAAACAAAATACAATGTACCCCTCAATGTCCTTGTCTTCATAGGACCACACAAATCTAATTGCACCAACTCAAGCAACTCAGTCTTTCTTGAAGGAGGATCAGTCTTAAAAGAAACTTTGTATTGTTTTCCAGCCAAGCAGTACTCACACTTCTCCAATTTATCACCCTTCAAATCTGATAAGAGTTTTTCCTTGGCCAACATATTGAAACCCTTCTCACTAATATAATTAAGTCTCCTATGCCATAACACTGAAGAGTCATTTTCAACTACATTCACCCTGTTGGTACATACTGAAGCTATTGTCCAGTACAAGCCAAAGCGCTTTCTACCACGAGCCACCACCAAGGAACGTTTAATGAGTATCCACATACCATCACCATTGGTACTCACATAACCCTCAACGTCAAGATTACCAACAGATATCAAGTGCAAAAGAACATCAGGTGCATGCTTAATATTGTTCAAAACAAGTTTAGTTCCTGTACCTATTTCTAACACAATTGTCCCAATGCCAACCACTTTAGAGATAGTTTCATTTCCCATATTTAATACCTCATAATCACCTGGAGTATAAGATGAGAAAAAATCCTTCCTTGATATAACATGAGAACAAGCACTAGTATCTACAACTAAACTTGATTCATCACAAACAACCTTAACTAGGCTCTCTTCAAGGACTGTCACAAGGTCTTCTTTAGTGGCAATAGCAACACGATTCTCATTATCATTCTCTTTCTTTTCTTCCTTGCCTTTGTTGCCTTTGTTCTCTTTCTTCAACTTCCAACAATTTTTCTACAAGTGCCCTTTCTTATCATAACGAAAGCGTTTAACATTTTTGTATCTACCTTTGGATTTACTTTGACTTTGCTCTCTATTTCACACCAGTTGTTATTTCTCCCCCTAGAGGTAGTCACCAAGACATCTGTCAAAGAAAAACCCTAAGACTTTCTTCTCATTTCTTCATTAAATACACTACTCATAGCAAGATCCATATAGATAACCATCAGGAGCAGAATTTGACCATGAAGATCTAAAAGTTTCCCAAGATTCTGGTAAGGAGTCAAGGAGAAACAAACCCTATGTTTCTTCATCGAATCTAATCCTCATTGCTGACAACTGATTCATAATTTCTTGGAAGTTATTCAAATGATCTGTCATAGGAGTCCCATCATTATACTTCAAAACTAACATCTACTTTATTAAGAACATCTTGTTATTCTCAGTCTTTCGAGCATATAACTTCTCAAGCTGCTCTCATAAGTTCTGAGCATGTGTCTCACTAGAAATATGATTCAACACATCATCATCAACCCACTATTTGATAAAACCACACACCAGTCTATGCATCAGATTCCATTATTCAACCGATTTATCATTAGGCTTCTCAGTGGTAAATACTGGTGAGTGAAAATTCTTCACATAAAGCAGATCATCCATCTTTCCCTTGCATAGAGCATAATTCGCGCCATTCAAAGTAACCATCCTACAAATGTTGACAATTTTTATTGTTCACTACAACCACAAATATCCTGAACCAAAAAGCTCTGATACCATTTGTTAGAAAAGGAGGAGTCGGTCATGTAGTGGAAACAAAATAACCAGAACTAATAAACCTTTCCCTATGTGAACAAACACAACCAACACCAAAAGAAAAATAGATGTCAACAAACTCATAAGTGCAAGAAACTAAGCAGCAAGAAATAAAGTACACAGGCAATTTTACGTGAAAAATGTCCCTCAGTGTAAGAAAGGAAAAATCACGGGACCTAGTCTAGTAAAGAAAAACTCTACTATCATCAATCAAGTTACAATGAGTTTTTCACGTCTAGATATAACTAGAGTCACCACTCAACTTAAGAGACAACAACAGTCATCAATAATATGAAAGAATCAAAGAGTTAAGAACAATATCACTCTTAAAATTTGACAGTAACTTTGATTGAAGATCAGATGGGCTTTGCAAAGTTACCAAAATTCTTTTGGGGGCATGCACTTGAGACAACTGTTTATTTGTTAAACAGAGTTCCATCAAAGACAGTTGATGTTACTCCATATGAGATGTGGACTAACAAAAGACCCTATCTTAC
>JANITW010000001.1:43896785-43908023 GCA_027564335.1 Erythroxylum williamsii | reverse complement strand
CAACAGGAGAAAAAATGTCATCAAAGTCAATACCTTTCCTTTGACCAAATCCCTTAACAACCAATCTGGCCTTATACTGTGGCTTCAAACTGTGCTCTTCAGCTTTGATTCTGAACACCCATTTGTTCTTCAAAGCTCTCATGCCCTTAGGTAACTTTATCAACTCATAGGTGTGATTTTCATGCAAAGATTTCATCTCATCTTGCATAGCTTCAATCCCATGATCCTTATGCTCATCTTCAATGACTTCTTCATAACATTCAGGTTCTCCCCCATCAGTGAGTAACACCCAATCCTCAGGTGAGTAGTGGGAAGAAGGAACATGCTATCTAGTAGACCTCCTAAGTAGAACAGTCGACTCATCCACAACTTCAGGAACATGAACATCTACCTCATCAACAACAGCATCACCATCAACATTAGCATGTTGATTAGGAACATGATTCTGGATATCATCATGAGCACCAATTTCAAAAATAGGATCAAGATCAATCAGGTTACTAGAGTTAGAATGCCCTGGCTTCTCTATCTTGTCAATATCTTCAATGGTTTGATCCTCCATGAAGATAACATCACGTCTTCTCATAAGTTTCTTCTCAACATGATCATATAGCCTATAACCAAACTCATCAAGGCCATAGCCAATGAAAATGCACTACCTCATCTTGGCGTCCAACTTGGACCTCTCATCTTTAGGAACATGCACAAAAACTTTGCATCCAAACAATCTCAGGTGATCGTAGGAAACATCCTTGCCATACCACACCCTGTTTGGAACATCACCCTGCAAAACAATAGTGGGAAGCAAATTAATAACATGTGCAGTTGTTAATACAACCTCACCCCAAAATAAATCAGGCAACTTAGCTTCAAAAAGCATGGATATGACTCTCTCCATCAAAGTCATGTTCATCCTCTCTGCCATGTCGTTAAACTGAGGAGTCTTTGGAGGAGTCTTTTGATGTCTAATGCTCATCTGTCCTTAGTATTCATCAAATGGCCCACAATATTCACCACCATTGTCAGTGCAAATGCACTTCAGATTCTTTCCAGTCTCTCGCTCAACGGAAGCCTGAAACTGTTTAAAGACCCCCAACACTTGATTTTTGGTCTTCAAGACATAGACCCATAATTTCCTGGAACAGTCATCAATGAAAGAAACAAAATACAAGGCACCCCTCAAAGTCTTTGTCTTCATAGGACCACACAAATCTGAATGCACCAGCTCAAGCAACTCAGTCTTTCTTAAAGGAGGATTAATCTTAAAAGAAACTTTGTGTTGTTTTCCAGCTAAGCAGTGCTCACACTTTTCCATTTTAGAACCCTTCAAATTTGATGAGAGATTCTTCTTGGCCAACACATTCAATCCTTTCTCACTAATATGGCTAAGTCTCCTGTGTCATAATACTGAAGAGTCATTCTCAACTGCATTTACCCTGTCAGTACATACTGAAGCTGTTGTCTAATATAAGCCAGAGCGTTTTCTACCACGAGTCACCACTAAAGAACCTTTAGTGAGCTTCCACATACCACCACCATTAGTACTCACATAACCCTCATCATTAAGATTGCTAACAGATATCAAGTGCAAACGAACATCAGGTGCATGTTTAACATTGTTCAAAATAAGTTTAGTTCCCGTACCTGTTTCCAATATAATTGTCCCAATGCCAACAACTTTAGAAATAGTTTCATTTCCCATATTCAATACCCCATAATCACCTGGAGTATAAGATGAGAAAAAATCCTTCCTTGATGTAACATGAGAACAAGCACCAGTATCTACAACCCAGCTTGATTCATCACAAACAACCCAACTAGGCTCTCATCAAGGACTGTCACAAGGTCTTCTTCAGTGGCAATAGCAACACAATTCTCATTGTCATTCTCTTTCTTTTCTTCCTTGCCTTTGTTGTCTTTCTTCTCTTTCTTCAACTTTCAGCAATTTTTTTGCAAGTGTCATTTCTTATCGCAATAAAAGCACTTACCTTTGTATTTGCCTTTAGATTTACTTTGATTTTGCTTTCTATTTTGAGGATCCCAGTTGTTATTTCTCCCCCTAGAGGTAGTCACCAAGACATCTGTCGAAGAGGAACCCTAAGACTTTCTTCTCATTTCTTCATTAAATACACTCCTCTTGCCAAGATCCATAGAGATAACACCATCCGGAGAAGAATTTGACAATGAAGATCTAAAAGTTTCCTAAGAGTTTGGTAAGGAGCCAAGGAGAAACAAATCCTGCATTTCTTCATCGAATCTAATCCTCATTGCTGACAACTGATTCATAATTCCCTGGAAGTTATTCAAGTAATCTGTCATAGGAGTCCCATCACTATACTTCAAAGCTAACATCTGCTTTATCAAGAACATCTTGTTGTTCCCAATCTTTCGAGCATACAATTTCTCAAACTGTTCCCACAAGTTTTGAGCATGTATTTCATTAGAAATATGATTCAACACATTGTTGTCAACCCACTGTCTGATAAAACCACACACCTGCCTATGCATCAGAGTCCATTCTTCACCCGATTTATCATTAGACTTTTCAGTGGCAAATAATGATAAGTGAAAATTCTTCACATAAAGCAAATCCTCCATCTTGCCCTTTCAAAGAGCATAATTGGCACCATTCAAAGCAACTATCTTACTAGTGTTGACAACTTCCATTGTTCACCACAACCATAAATATCTTGAACCAAAAAGCTCTGATACCACTTATTAGGAAAGGAGGAGTCGGTCACGCAACGGAAACAAAGTAACCAGAACTAATAAACCTTTCTTTGTGTGAACAACCATAACCAACACCAAAAGAAAAAACAAAAACTAACAAACTCACAAATGCAAGAAACTAAGCAGCAAGAAATAAAGAACATAGGCAATTTTTACGTGAAAAATCTCCCTCAATGTGAAAAAAGAAAAATTACGGGATCTAGTCCAGTAAAGAAAAACTCCACTATCCCCAATCAAATTACAAAGAGTTTTTCACCTCTAAATATAACTAGAGTCATCACTCAACTCAAGATACAACAATAATCATCAACAAGATGAAAGAATCAAATAGTTAAGAACAATATCACCCTTAGAATTTGACAACAACTTCGACTGAAGATCAGGGTACCTTAGAGACCTCCAAATCCAATCTCCACCATTCAGAATAAAGAACAATGAGAGAGAAATCATTGGTTAAAATTGCAGGTCAATCCGACAAGAAATCACTATGTGATCTAAGGTTAGAAGAAGATTGCACAATGCTGAACAAAAACAAAAATTCTTCTCTTTTCTCTTTTCCCTCTCTTTTCTCTTCTAGTTGAATCTCTCCTCTCTTAACCTATTTAGGGTTAAAAACACCCTTTTATAATTAGGCTTTGGGCTCCACTTATAAGTGACCCAAACTCAACATGTTGGACTAGACTGTAATCAAGTTGCTGAAGAATGTTATAGCAGAAAGTTGTCATTTTGCAGTTCCAGACTGTGCCAGCTGAATCACATTGAGACCCCTGCAAAATGGAACAATTCCCCTTTGCTGAATTGCAGAAGACTTCTTAAAACCTGAAAAGGAAAAGAGAATGTCAATCAACAAATCCAAATGCCCCTAGCAGGTTTGAAAACCGTTAATGTAAGTAGGTAAGCCACCATAAACCTACCATAAGCATAAATGCCCCTCAAAAGGTTTTCTTGCAATCCCATTGCATCAAAGCTATCATAAACCTCATCGTATGATAGCTTTGGAGTATATTATTTTGCACTTATACTCTTACTAATCTATCTCGCCATATGTTATATACATTCATATTGTATAGCAATTTTATCTAATTAACATAAATGCATTTACTTATTGGGAGTGACTTTATTGCTACAAATATTGGATTATCACACTTTTAATAACAAATTTGTAACTACTGAATAAAACTAAAGCTGACAACGAGTTGAGTTGAGTTTATGTCTGGGCTCAAAATTCTATGATTAGGTTTAGGCCCGAAAGTTTTTTGTTGGGCTTTAAACTCGAGCCTAAGCTTGATCGGGTTTGGGTGGCTTAAATTTCGATTGAACCTAAACTAAATTTAATTAAATATATTTTAATTTTTAAAAATAAAAAATGACATCATTTCTTAACTAATAACTTATACTATTTTTTATAAATCCAACTTAAGTTAATAAGTTAAAATAAGTTTTAATTAACAAATATTTTAAAATTAATTAATTGTATATAATCCAAATATTATTAATATACATCATCTTTTTCTTAACTACACTAATTAAAGATCAAATGTTCCAACCTCTATCTAATTCTAATTAATTAAACATTTATATACCAAAAAAATATTGATAAATTATTCTTATATTATTTTTATAACTTCAACTTAAGTTTCAACAATAAATATTTTAAGATTAATAAATTATTAATAATGCAAATAATATTAATTTATACAATGTTTATTTCATAAACTTCATTTTTTTCTTAATTACAATAATTAAAGCTTCAAGCTTCCAGTCTTCCCTCTCCACGTTAATGTAAAACTGCTTAATACCTATTAAATGACAGAGGATAATTTCGGGTCATGGGCTATGAGACCTATTGAGACATACGCATGGGCCACACAAAGGAAAGCAATACGTATTAGTTCTATTTTTCCATTAAGTTCCATTCAGTTCTTTTTGTACAAATATTTCTTAGCTATCTTAGTGTCCTTTTCTGTTACAATGTTTCTAGAAGGTAGTGACCGTAGCCAATAGCGTGAGTCAAGTTTATAGTATAAGAGTTCCCCCTTCTACACACCCAAATCATGATGAAATACATATTTATTCATCTACCTTTAAATCCTTTTCATGGATCAAAGTCTAAGGTCTGATCCACACTAATCTACTCCCAAAATGTCTAACATGGCAGACGAAAATGAAGCCAATAACCCCACACAAACCACTGACCTAGAGACATACTCTCTATCACAAACACAAAAAACCTCGGAGTTATTCTAGTCACTACACTATTCAATGGCAATAATTACCTGACCTGGAGCAAGTCCATGATGATAGCTTTATGTGCCAAAGACAAGCTCTCCTTCATAGATGGAACATGCGTATAACCTACGGAAGACAGAGTACTCTTTGTCAGATGGAAATGTGCAGACTTTATGGTGAAGTCATGGATCCTTAACTCCATTATTAAGGAGTTAAGTGATGCCTTCTTGTTATTCTCCACAACCAAAGAAATCTGGGAAGAGTTGAGAGAGAGGTTTGGTGAGGCTAATGGGTCGTTGCTGTATCAAATAAAAAGAGAAACTAGTTGCTTTAAACAAGGTAATCTCACCATTTCTACATATTACACAAAACTAAAGAAACTTTGGTATGATTTAGCTAGCCTAAGCCCTATACCTATACGCACTTGTGATGCGGCCAAGGCTATTACTATCAAGGAAAAAACACATAGGTGGTGTAATTTTTGATGGGATTAAATGAGGATTATGAACATGTGGTCAACCAAGTCATGCTAATGGAACCATTACCCATGATCAATAGAGCTTTTGTTATGATGCAAACAATGGAGAGGCAAAAGACAGTAAATTCCAACCTCGACTGTAACCTAAATATGGCTATGATGGTAAGACAAACCAACTTTAACACCAATAAAGATGGAAGAAACACAAGAAAGACATTCACCAAGAAGGAAGACAAGTATTGTGAAAAGTGTGAGAAATTAGGACATACCATCGAAACTTGTTTTAAGATCCATAGTGTGCCTAATTGGTACAAAGAGCTAACTGGCTAGAAGAACAAAGAGAATCCGGTTGCAACTGTTGATACTCCTGCAAACACATAACACGAAGTCAATGAGCAAAATGAAAGAAATGGACAAATCTCATAAGGCTTGCCCACTTTCAGTCAACAGGAGATATCAAAGGCTATTAAAGGAAAGGCCATGGGTGAGGTAAAGTTTGGTGGGCTTGCAAATTTTGCAAGTAATAGCATGAGTTACAATAATGGTCATAGTGCAGAAAATGAATGCATGTGGTTGGTTAATTCAGGTGCTTCATCACACGTGGTCACATATCTTGTTTTTTGCAATAAATATGAACCAAACAATTTGTATGAACCAATAACACTCCCAAATGGCACAAAGCAACAAGTGAAACAAGTATGTATGGCCTCTATTGGAGACAAAATTACCCTTGATGAAGTCCTACATATCCCTAACTTTTTCAAGAATCTACTCTCTGTGCACAAACTCACAACACAAAATGAAATTGCAGCTATCTTCAACAGACTAACAATGTTATAGCGGTTATCAAGGGCAGAAGTGGGCTGTATGAGTTGACAAAGGACAACTTAATACCTCCAGGAACCTTAAGAGGAACCTCCCTAGATTTTTTTTCAAAACCAAAATTTTGTGTTTAGTGTTGCTGTTTCTGTTAATACCTAGTATAGTAGACTGGGGCATGTTAATAAGGAAAAAATGCAACATCTCAATGAAGTCAAAGGTTTTGAATCCGATTTATCCAATTTTCAAATCTATCATGTGACAAAACAACACAGGAAACCTTTCCCTAAACACAAAATACAAAGCATTAAACCCTTCGAAGTCTTACACCTGAATCTATAGGGGGCTTATAGGGTACCTACCCTAAATGGATCTCAATTCTTCCTAACCATGGCAGATGACTACTTTAGAGTCACCTGGACTTTCTTACTCAAGCACAAAGACATAACACGACCCTACTATAACACAATTCATCCAATCCATAGAAAAACAATATGATGCAAAGGTACTCAGAGTCCAAACAGACTATGAGAAAGAGTTTATAAATTACGAATGCAGAAAGTTCTTAACGGACATGGGAATAATGCATCAAAAAAGTTGTCCATACATTCCACAACAGAATGGAGTGGTGGAGATCAAACACAAACACCTATTGCAAATCATAAGAGCCCTACTATTTACAGCAAACTTACCAAAATCATACTGGGGAAAAGCTCTTCTCACTGTGATGGAGGACCATCAAGCCCAAGTCCAAGACCAAAAAGAAGCCTTTGAAGGAGAGGAGAATGATGGAGGTCCATCAAGCCAATCATTAGAAGACGTTAATAATATGGGCTTCAATCCACAAGTAGTGATGAAGAAGGCATGGTCGAAGAAGAAGAGCCCAATCTTATTTTGAAGCTGCAAATCATGTTGAAGTCGTTTGGAGTTTGCCATGCCTTGATTTATAAAGCCCAACACCAACCGTTTGAAGGAGTTAGTTCAGCCAACAAAGAGAGTCTTTGCTGTGCACTTTGACATGGTTTTGTAGCCCAAAAAGCATCTCAAGCCCAACCAAAGTGATGAGAAGAATAAGAGCCTTTAATTTAAAATTTACTTTCCTTTTATGCATTTATTTATTTTCCTTTAAGAGACCTTTTATTTGCAGCCTTTATGGTAGTAGTTATGAATGTTTTATTTCCTTATTTATGATATTTAATGGTAATATTATAGGCTGATGAGAAACCAAACTTGTGGTTATCCATCAAGACCCATAGTTTGCCTTACATTTCCTTATATATGCATTTGTAATCTCTCTAACATGGACGATTATGCATTAAAAATTAAGAGAGAATTTGCTTTTGCAATTTATTATCTTTCCTTGGGTTTTGTTAGTTTCCAAAAACTAATAGGGTTTTGTTTGTTTCCAAAAACACTAATCCATTTCATTCATTTCCATATTAAATTCCATTGCCACACCTTTCCAAACATATCCAAACTAAATCTATCATAACTTCTAAACCATTGCTCCAATTGAAACACTTCCTTCTTCAGTGTTGTATTTCACTTCTTGAAATTCAATTTAGCCTCAAGAACAACTCAAAAATTCCCAGTCATTTGCCCAAAAATGCACTTTGAAATTGTCTAACTATTGAGCCCGCAGTTTCAACACTTTCCTAATCCAAAACCTATCTATCAAAAAAATTCATAACTTTTTTCCTCGACATCAGATTGTCATGATTCCTTCACCAAAGTCATATCCCACATCATTTTATACAATTTTGCTTCAAGCATCACCTCCAAATTCCAAGCCATTTGTCCCAAATTTTCCTTACATTCTACCTATTCGTTTATACTCAGGAAATTCCAATTTTTATAAAACTTCAACCATTATACCTAAACACCATAACCATCACTTACAGCCACCTTATACCACTACATTACATCATTTTGGTATCAGATACAAAGGAATTGATGACCTAGGACTTTGGGTTTGAAGATGCTTTCCTAAAGTTTTGAATTTTGTTTGAAATCGACGAGTTCATCTGTTCTGAGTAGTCCGTACACCTCTAGTTTGAATTTTTTGTTGTTGTTTTTCTGGGTGGTACTATAGCTATTGAAGTTTTTGTGACTCAAATTTTGAAGTCAATACGAGATCGTTTACTATTTTAAACAAATTTTGGAATTCTGCCCAATTTTTCTGTGTATTACCAATCTGTGTGTGACTATTTGAACGGGTTCCCCTTGGAATTTTTTGAAGATATTTTACAGGGTTGTACATTGATGTGTTATAAGCCTCTCTGTCAAATTTGAGCTTATTTGATCATCGTTTACTTTGGGAAATAATTTTTCTCCTTAAACTGGTTTGATTTGTTTTGAGTTTGCACCACGATTCTTCGTGATATTGAAGAAAGAAGGAGGTAGAGAGAATTGTGCCATCAACTTGAGGCATGGAACATTGGGGAATAAAAAAGGAGAAGGAGAAAGGAAAAAGATGAAGTAATTTATAGTTTGGATTCTCGAGTCCTTAAGGTAAACCGAACTTATGATGATGACTACTATTATTATGAAGAAGATTATTATGAATATGAACCCTATGAGTATGAACATGAAAACTATGGTCATGGAAAGCAAGAGGCCGATTATTTAAAGCAATCTTACGAAGAATTTCAGCCTTATGAACACATGAGATGTCCTAAGTGTTGGGGTTTTGGACACTTTGAATTTCAATGTCCTAATCTTCAACCTATCACAATTGAAGAGGTTCAAGAAATTGAAAGAGCAATTCGAGAGGAGGCTGAATATTTGGGGCAGTCCTTTAAAACGGAAGAAATGATCGAAAATGTGGAATCCTTGGAAGAAACTGAATGTTTGGAGTCCTTTGACAAATAACATGTTGAAGAAGCAATGCAACAGGAAGCAAAAGAGGAGGAACCATTGGATTCTTCCAATGAAGAAGCCATTGATTTCCATTTGGAAGATGAGGTAAAAAATGATTATACGCCTTTATCTGTTGATGATGTTGAGCATGTAGACTCTATTATAGATTGTGTTGCATCCATTGATGATGAAATTGCTTCATATGATGTTTCACCTTTCGTGGAAAATGATGTCGAAGAAGAAGTGCTTGTAGTTTGTAGTTCTCCACCAAACTTTGAGGACAAGCCGTCCATAGACAATACCACTCACGAAGAAGAATATTTTGCATTATTCTCACTCTTAGAAATCCCTCCGCACACCTACATTGACTCTTATGGCATTCCACCAAGCCAATTATCACATAAACACCAAATAAAAGCTTTTATGTTTCATGACTACGTGAATAAAACTTGGTGTGATTGGATGAAGACAATAGGGGAGGTTGGATACTTTGGTTTCATGTATAAGTCTGGGGTAGCCGGGGGTTTTACCTGCTGGTGACAGGCTCCACCGAGATTTCCGATGGTTGGGCTCCGATAGCAAGGTTTCTGTCAAATCCCAAAAGAAAAAAGGTTTAATCTTAAATATCGTACTAATTATCTCTATTGTTATTCCCATTGTAACTTTAAGAAAAATTCCTAGTTATGTATCAAAAAAAGTAAACTATTTTTTATGGCAAAGAAACTACTAATGCCAAAGTACTTGTAAACTTTTTCAGTCTGGTAACTTTCTTCTTAAACTCCAACTTATCTTATCCAAGACTTTTAGCTACGTCATTTTTGCAACAATTGAAAATTGCCACTAAAAGTCAGCTTTTACCAACAATTTTTAAATTTGTCACAAAAAATGTAGCTTTTCACAACATTTTACGAATTGTTGTAAAAGGAGAGACATTTTGCAAATGTTTGAAGGTTTCGTCATCAAATTTTGAACATTTGACGACGATTTGAAGATTTCATGGCCAGAGATCAAACCTTTGGCGATGTTTGCTGACATCATCATCGATTAATGAACATTTGGCAATGTTTTCTAAAATCATCACCAAATGTTTGAACATTTTTAAAAATTAAATTTGGATGTTGTTTTTGTTCCGTTTTAAACAAAAAACGACTCCATCTTCATTCTTTTTCTTTTACCATCGTCTTCCTTTACATTTTGTGTTCTCTCCTTGTGTCCGCCATCGTCATCATCTTCTTCCATCTCCCGCCATCTTCTCCGTAGTCATTTGAGGTATATATTCCATCATTTGCACTCTAATTTTTCTTCTAATGGAGGTTTTGTGTTCAATTCGTGTGTTGTGGTTTTCTTGATGGTAAATGTGTGTTGTCATAATAATGAAATTGGTAAGATGGGTAGTGCGTCCAGAATAGGTTGGTTGAAGCTGAATATGGATTAGGAAAGTTGTTTGGGTACTGCCTATTAAGTGTTCGATGAAAGTTTTATTAGAGATGATTTTTGTGTTGTGATTTTTAATGTATGCATTTACTTCCAATTAAAAATTTCATGCTGGTTACTATACTAGAATGAGATGTTATTGCTATAGAACTCCATGAAGACATGTTCCCTAACTCCCGGAAGTTGTTTCAAAGTTCCACATCATTGTGTTCGACTCACATCCATACCTCATTACTTAGTCCAAGCAACTTCGTGATATTTATTCTTATCTTTTGTTCCACTTTTCTTTATGTGCGATTGCCTTTATCTCTAATTATGGAATTATAAGGATCTTTAATTTCAACTTTAAAATATAGAGTCTATCTAAAAACAACATTACCTAATTTCTTTAGGTTGTATTCACATATGTACATGATGAGTTTTATATTGGGTTCCTGCTTCTTATTCTTGACAGGTTCAATTTCATTGTTTGTTTGAATTAAAACTTATTAAGCCAACTTCTATTGAGTTATAATTATGTTATTGAGATCTTCGTTGTTCATTGTCCGTCGTCTTTGATTGTTCATCGGCTCTGTTGGTCCAAATTATGTAAACAGTGAAGATGAAAACGATTCTTATTCATTAATATTTGAATTTTTTATTTTATATATAAGTATTTTTCAAATTGTAATTAACATCTTGTATATTAT
>JANITW010000001.1:43861206-43872936 GCA_027564335.1 Erythroxylum williamsii | reverse complement strand
ATAAAAAAAATCCGACATAATACATTTCAAAATAATAATTTAAAATAAAGGGAAGGATGAATCATATGAATAAATAAAATCAACGTGACAAGACATGCTCAAATACTTATTCAAAGGCAACATTCAATTGGCCATAAATGTAGTCAGCATCTGATATTTGTTTACTCGAAAACAAGATCGCAATCTGGTTGAGCAAATTCCCCAGGCCACAACAAGAAACAACCAAATCCTCTGTTCATCATCTACTCCATTACCCAAAAAAAGTTGGAATTTGTGTATTAGTCTGCACCTTTTTATACTCAACCTGCTTCTCCTCCAAGTCACTGTCTCACCGTCTAAAGATGAGCTAATCCTTCCTCGCCAACAACTAAAATTTCCCCTTCTGTCACGGCGATGGTGCTCCAACAAAAAAGCTTTCTTTTTAGTTCCCTGTCCCTTTCACGTTCTCTTCGCCTCGACCCACCTCACCTCCACATTTAATCTCCTGTTCCAACTCACATTTTCAGCGAACTAACCTCATTTTGTTATCTGGGTCGTGGCGATTCCTCTGTTACAATGAAGAAATTGAAGAGTTACTATATGCAGTTCCGTCACCACCAGAAAACGGAGCGACGCCGTTGGATCTTTCCACTTGCAATTGCGTCTATAGTATTTCTGTTTCTGCTCTTTCTCACCACTCTTACTTCCTATGATGGCTCGCCGATTCTCTCATTTTCAAGATCATACTCTGTGTTGGGCTCTAAATTTGTTGAAAGCAAGCTACAGCCAATCTCCGTCTCTACTCTTCCTCCTCCTCCTCGATTCGCGTACCTGATCTCTGGGTCTACTGGAGATGGGAACATGTTGAAGAGAACGTTAATGTCTCTGTATCATCCGAGGAATAAGTATGTGGTGCATTTGGATAGAGAGTCTTCGGCTGAGGAAAGACTGGATCTTAGTGAATTTGTAAAAAACCATACCGTTTTTGCCAAACTTGGTAATGTGAAAATGATTGCAAAAGCCAACCTCATCACTTACAGAGGACCCACTATGGTCGCTAATACACTGCACGCGGCGGCGATTCTGTTGAAGGAAGGCGGTGATTGGGATTGGTTTATTAATCTCAGTGCCTCTGATTATCCATTAGTTACTCAGGACGGTAAGTGAACCACCACATTTGTTGGATTCTATGTTTGGTAGAGCTTTGATGTGACTTTTGTACTGATGGTTCCTTGTTTTTCAACTGGTTGGATTAGATCTGCTGCACACGTTTTCATTTCTGCCGCGGAATCTTAACTTCATTGATCATACGAGTAATATTGGTTGGAAAGAGTGAGTGGGCACTTTGATTCTGTTGAGGCTCAGTTGATACGTTGGTTTTGATGAGTTATTGAATCAATTGGCTATATGTTATATTTTGTAGGTTTCAAAGGGCAAAGCCAATCATCGTTGATCCTGGTTTGTATATGACAAAGAAAGCTGATGTCTTTTGGATTACTCAGAGGAGGAGTGTCCCAACAGCATTCAAGCTCTTTACAGGTGTAACTTTTAATTTCTTTTTAAGCGGATGCTCTAAATATCTCTTCCATATAAATGTCCGTCCTCCATTTGTTTATTTAGGTTTCATAAGTTAGATGAAAAAAAAAGAAGGGAAAATCTAATGCATCAATGCTTATTCTTTCTACTGATTATGAGTGACCTGGGCTGAGTTTAATACTCTCTTCTCGGTCTACTTAAAGTAAATACAAGAAACAGATAGAAACAGGCCAGTTGAAGTTTTGCTGATGTGCAATGATGAGAGACTGTTTGCTAAAATGAATGCAGATAAATGCACTTCTGTTCCTCTATTTACAATTCTTGAGAATTGCAAAATTGCCCAACAAAAATTGTAAATTGAGCCCAGTTTGCATTGGGGATTCCTGACACTGTCAAGTGTAAACGTTTGGAAGGTTAATTCAAGATTTTTCCCTCTTCTTTTTTTTTTCCTGATATCTCTTCGTGTTCAAAATTGATTTAGTGTAATTGAATTCTACTCTTAGATGAAACCATTATTGGATTGCTTTGATAGATATATTAGTTGACCATTAGTAGTCAATATAGCAGGAGTTGGTGACTATATTCAAATAGCCTTCTTTTTCCTAGAATCAATGTTCAGGTTTGACGATGTTTTCTTTAGCATTTTTTTAACTCGAAACAAAGAAGAGGGGAGCCTGAAACTTTTCGTGTTACATTGGCAAGTAAACTAACTCAACCAGCTGGCCTAGTGACTTAATGTTGATCAAGTGTAGGTGGGATGAAAACTAGCCGATAAAAATTGGTTCTGGAAAGAAAAAGGTTACGTTCTCGGCTATATTTGTACTCTTCACTGCTAAGAATGACACCATCTGTAAACAATTTTCAATTTTGTTCAACAAGGTTATATTTTTAGAAAAGTTGATGTACAAAGTTCATATTTGTTAATTTCTGGGATTCACCTGCTGTTGCCTGCTGTTGCTTATAATTAGGCTCATTATGCAATATGTGCATAGTAGCTTTGTGTTGAACTAAGCTGTACTGAAGATTCCTCAAAAAACGGTAGTACATAAATTTACAATTTTCAGTTTTATTTTGTTTACATGCTTGTGTGCATAGAGATTTTAGATATTGAACTTCCTGTGTAGTTACATACGTTTCGTCTCTTGATGCATGTATTACACATCAGTTGTCATCTGATACGTTGGTGAAACATATATGTGTCATCAACAGAAAATTTTCTAGGGGGGTGTCTACGGCATTGATAACCTTGTACGGTTTAAAGGGCTGATCTTTCTTTCTGGAAGAAAGCAAAAGTAGAGTTCCCAATGTTTTGGGCTTTTGTCAAATGGAATTCTTGCTCCTTGCTGTTTAATGAAATGCTAAACTGCTTTAGCATATGGCTAGACTTGCTTTTAAGGAATAGTTAAATGTTGCTAGACCCTTTAGAATTGCATTCATGATGCATTTCATCAAATAATTAGGTAAGAACAAAATACGTGCAATTACTTGGTATAAACAGTCCATCTACATGGTCTGCCGATACTAGTTTGTGCACAGGCTAGTTTTTCTTTCTTAAGTTATGTTGATAAAGGTTAATTTACTTTTTCAGAGTTGTTTTGAACTATGCATGAGAATATGATAATTTTCAGATGACTGTAACCAACTTTAATCTGTGTTGTACAGGTTCTGCTTGGATGGTTCTTTCTCGATCTTTTATTGACTACACCATATGGGGATGGGACAACTTACCTCGAACCGTACTCATGTACTATTCCAATTTTATATCTTCACCTGAAGGATACTTCCACACTGTCATTTGCAATGCTCAAGAGTTTAGAAACACAACTGTGAATGGTGATCTACATTTCATATCATGGGACAACCCTCCAAAGCAGCATCCACACTTTCTCAACCTTGCTGACATGCAAAAGATGATTGACAGTAATGCTCCTTTTGCTCGGAAGTTTCACCGAAACGATCCAGTGCATGACAAAATTGATTCTGAGCTCTTATCTCGCGGTCCTGGCATGCTTACTCCTGGTGGCTGGTGCATAGGAAGTAGGGAAAATGGAAGTGACCCATGTTCTGCAATTGGTGATATCAGTGTTCTTAGACCTGGTCCTGGAGCAAAAAGGTTGGATACTTTGATCAGCTCTCTCTTGTCAAAAGAAAACTTCAGACCTAAGCAGTGCAAGTGATGCAATTAAGAAGTAAGTTGTGAGGCAATCATTTTGTCTACTTAATTGCAGAAGATAGATGACTGGCGAATCCATAGTTCTTTTATCAAAGCAGAGAAGAAAAATGAAAAGTATACAAGAGCAGTCTGTTTATACAGGAACATGGATAGACAAATTTCATGTGGGTAGGATATGAATCACACGGCTTGGATTTTTCGTTTTTGATGATATAGAAGAAGACCGAAGTCATCTCCGTGACTCGGCAGCCATGAAAATGCTTGATTAAACTTGTGTATAAGTTCAAAGTTGTCTCTGATGTACTCTATTGAATGCAGAATTTCTAACTTGAAAATCCCATAGTTCCTGATATCCTACAACAATGAAGAGGGCTTTGCTTATTTAGTGTTGAAGTACCTCCATGGTGATGAACGTACTAACCACCGTTAAAATTAAAAGTAACATCATTACTTCAAATTAATTTTTACTTTCAACTTTATGAAGTGATCAAAATTTAAGAATTTAAAGAACATGTAAAGAGGCTGTAGAGGAGATCCGTCGCAGGGAAGATGGCACCTATTGTTACGGTCCCAGTGGAAGCACCAGACACCCATCTTTCGTGGGACTGGAGCCCCACTTTCTCCCACGAAGGTAAGCAGATCAACAATCTTTATGTGAAGTTGTGTTGTGGTTTAAGAAACTTACAAAATTTTAAATTATCCATTTTTTTGTATAAATTTTGGTCAAAAAATAATAACAAAATACACTTGATACAATCATCACACATGAACTAATCAAATGCTGATTTCATGACCATCAAGCTTAACTCTTAAACTCAAACCGAACTAACTAAATATGTTCCAAACTATATTCTATTATAATGATCTTAAATTATTAATTTTAAATTTAGTTTAATTACTTCAATTGGATTTAAAAGTTAAGTTAGATTATCTTTACAGTTACATTTTATCGGTCAATATAAAAAATTAAATTTCTTTAGAATTTTAAAAATTATATAATCTTTCTAAAATCACTATAAGAAAATTAGTAATTACCGACGGAAGAGTATTCCTAGCAAATTATCTACGGAGAATGATTTTTGGTAGGTAACATTGTTGGAAAAGATTACATTTTGCGACAATAAAAATATCTGTCAATAAAATGAAGGGAAATTATCTCGACAAATTTTCCGATGGAATATAGCGACAGTAGAAGATTCCCATCGGTAAAGAAGGCGGGAATGCTTGGTGGAATAAAAAAGTTTTAGGTTTGTCGATGGAAATGTTTCTGTCAGTAACTTTTAGAATAAAAGTCATCGTTTCTTTCGACTTCAACGTTTTTAATATAACAAAAATGACGTCGTTTAGTTTAACATCAAACGACACATTTTCCTACGCATTTAACCTACCCGAAGACCCCCCTCATTTTTTCTGGTTCTTTCCTCTCCTGCTCTTTTTTTCTTCTTTTTTCTCCCCAGTCAACGACCTTTTTCTTCTTCATTTGTGTCCTTCTATCTTCTCCAATTGGCGTCCTTTTGTCTTTCGGTCGAGGTAAGTCATGAAACCTTTTTTATGATTGTTTTGTGCTTCCGTTGTTGATTTTTTAAGGTGTGATGTTGCATAGGTGATGGCAATTTTTTTAGTTGTTTGCATTGGTTTGAATTATTCGAGATTGGATTTTGTATGTTAGCGAAGAAAGGAAAAACATGTGATTTTCGTAGTTATTTTGAGATGAATTTCGATCTCATGTCCGTAAAGTGTTCGATGAATTACCCATTACAATTGTGTTAAGTGTTGGGAGTGTTCTACTTGTGTTGATGTATATCACGTTCTGTTAACATTATGCCGATAATTGATTGCAAGACTTTCAAGTGTTAGTGCTTATAGTAAATTTTGATATTGTGAGAAGCGAATAAGATGTTTAAAAGGGAGTTGATATCATTCTTAACATGTTTTAAAGGTAGTTGATATGTTTAAAAATTTCCCTATTTGTTATGTATCAATCAATTTACTAGTTTCCACCATGGGGATGGGGACCAAAGAATTAGTAAAAAATTAGAAATTTGTAATAATTAATTGTTTATGTGGTTTTAGTTCCTTGATTTTTTTTGTTGTGAATAGAGATTTGAGTTCCTTTCAAATATGTCATCTAATCATGTTTAGAATCCCCCTTTGTCCCTTGTGTTTTTATGTAGAGCAAAATTTCATAAGAAATATGATTGCAATGGGAACATGTGTTCACGTGCTTAATTCAAGTCCAACGTCAATTTCTTCTTACCCTCTTTGATGTGGACTTTAGATGTAGGAATAAAATTCAATTTCATTTAGGATTTACTTTGTTGAACGGAAAAAAGAAATAATAAATGTTGCTTTCATGGTAAAAATATATTTTCCTTTTCATCATTAATTTACAAATGTCAAAGATAGTTACTTACTAGTGGACTTTATTTGTTTTAAATTTTATGCACAATAATTATCATTCCATAATATTATTTAATAACATTTTTTGGTTGGTTTAGTTAAGCATTAGAAATTAAATTCAGTCTATATAGCGATTTGTAGCACTTCAAATCGCTATATAGATATGGCAATTCATATTAACTACACTATTCATATATATTATAAATTATTTGTTAGTATGTATAAATAGTTTAGTTTATATGGGCCATAATAACTATAAAGATCACTATAATAATAATTCCAAAAGAAATTCTTTTTAATAGTTCATCTTATTATATCAATATCATATAGTTAGATGTATCATCTACTTAATAATTGGTCTTGATATATCAATTTCTTGTTATAGTTTGTCTACCTTCCAATAATCGCTTTATATAAATAAATCTCATATGGCAAGGAGATTTTAGTAGTAGTTATGTCATAGGAAAATTTGATATTTGGTTCTTCAAACAAAGGAAACTAAAAGAGTAATTATTGTTTATTCTTATTTTCAAAACTCTAAGAACTACGTACCGACCATGATAGCCATTATTCTATTATATGCAAGGATGATGAATGATGATCAAAGTGATGGAAAACAAAGATGTTATACTAATGATGATGATAGATACTTCGAATTTTGAGGAGAAGGATAGAGATATTATCTTTAGGAAGGACTTGACTCATATACTATGCACTCATGGAGCTACTTTGAAGAAAAAAGAAGAAGTCTTATAGCTCTTCACCAAGAGAAGCTACCGAGCAATCGGCCTAGTATTGAGTTCGACAATTTGTCCACATTTGACACTACAATGAATGATCTAGACATATTATTATTAAAGAAAGATTTCTACATAAGAGTAGGTAATGTTTGAAAAAAGGATTATCTATTGTATGGTCCTTTTAGAACTAAAATCAAGTTTAATCGTAAGAAGCTAAGGCCAATTACTTAAAATATGATATAACTTAACTTGGAACTTTTAGGTCGGATGATGATTTAAGGGATATGTAACTAGATATAGGAAATAATTTTCTAATAGTTATTGAGGATATTAATTTTAATCAAGAAGCATATAATTGAAACAAGGATAATGGTAATAATGAAAATGGGAAATATTAATTCAAATGATGAGATATGAATTTCATGTTGAAATTTGCCACCAAAGAGAAAATTGAATATAATGCGACCAAAGTTCAGACCACGATTTGGAGTCAGTTACTGTCCAGGTGATGCATCACATTCTGCAGTTATAATCAAATCAGATGTTGTACCTCCAACTACTACTATACTTGTAGATGAGACATCACCTTTTGTACCTGCTACAACTCCATCCACCACCCCTATACTGACAAAGATATCAGGGGTAAGTGATGTGAATAAAGGAGGTGACCTCCAGCTTAGAGCTGACGGAGCTAATGAAAGAATTTACATCACAATTGACAATAATCTGTAAGTGAAAATACATGAAACGTCATATGTTTATAATTAAGTTATACGTTTAAATTTTAAAAATTGTATAAAATTAATTGTTTTAATATTAGGTTGATTTCGTCTTGATGATGCTCAAGAAACATGATATCTAAATTAGAGAATATTGATGTTGAGAGTTATATATAGAAGAATATCTCACAGGCGACAAAGGAATTTTACTATCAGAAGTTTAATGTACTAAAAATTATTTTGTTGTTTTTATTGATTTTTATACATCTATTAGATATTATTACGTTATAATACTTATCGTATGTTTTTTCTTTTATTTCAAAAAGATTTTTTTAGATTCTGAGTTTGACGTGATCATTGTTTTGTTGATGCAATACACAAGACTGCTGTACGACTGCCTTATATGTATGAACAAATATGGAGTCATTAGTGGTAGTATTGGACATCACCCGAGACGATGTCCATTTCACAGTATAATTCTACCAACAGACGTGGAGGATTAGAGGAGAGAGTCTTCCCATACATACTGGAGGATCTATTACCCACTATGAGTATACAAAGAGACTTGTAAATATCTACACTTTACATTTATATTCTGATTTTTTTACTATGGTATATTTTAGCTTAATTTGATATGTGAATTTTGAAATTAAAATAAGTATATTATGAAGAATGATAATGTTATAAATATTTGGTGCCATATACAACTATGTTGTTTGGTTATTTTCTTTATTCAACAGGAGATAAATATCATAAAAATAGAAGAAATTCAGATGAAATTTTTATAAATTGTAATTTACCTATAACATTTTATTTTAATGCAGGAAAAGTTTATGGGCACAAAGCCTATACCCCATCAACTCTTTTTACACATTCACACTAAAAAGCATGATGGTGTGACATTCGTCAACACCCGATATAGAGAATTAAATGTATGTGAAATTTTTACTTTAATATTAATGCTTAATAATGGTCACTTACTAACATAAACATTTGTTTATCTTAGGACCAAATACAAGAAAGCATTTAACGACAGTCTCAACAATCTAAAGATGTTGATGAGACTCAAACCTATCTTCATGTAGTGGGTGGAAGGGATCGTCGTGGAAAGATATTCGGCTTATGTTCATTTGCATACACATGTTACTTGCAATCTTTTACATCCAGTACAACAACATCTTTTAGGCAGTCCGCACCTAATGAAGTCCATAAGCTTCGAAGCACAGTACAGATATTGTCAACTTAGTCACGACAGTCGATGGAGTATATAGCTTAGCTCTGTAATGAGATAGATGTGTTGAAAGGGAGGCGTAACACCTCATTGTAGCAATCAGAGTATCCATGATCATCAAATGAATAACGTAATTGTAGTCATTTTGTATGAATTACAAATATTTATTATGTACAAAATAATTTTTTATTATCAATTAAGATAATTTTTATTTTATATCATCAATCAACTTTTGTTTTAACTAATTAAATGTTAAAACAAATTAAAATAATAACTCATAACTGTTTAAATTATGCATCAACCATAACATCATCAAATAAAATTTAATGCAGGGAAATTAAAAAATAAAGTTTTTAGTAAATTTACCGACAGAAAAACAAAGCTTGTTGGTAAAATTTATTCTATTTACCGACGGACAACTAATAACTGTCGGTAATGACAACATTAACTTACTGACGGAATAACCAATTCCGTCGGTAAATTTGTCGACAGACATATCTTATCTGTCGGTAACTTTATCGACCGAAGACAGTATAGAATAATCGTCAGTATATTCATCGACGATTACACAAAATTTTTGTTGGTAAATTTGCGACAGACATTCTATGATTCGTCTCAAATTATAACTTATGATCGTTTCTTCGATGCCTTGGTCCGTCGGTCAATTTCTTTGTTAGCTTAACTTTCTGATGGAATGTGTAGATGTTTCGTCGATAAGTTCCATCGCTAAGCTTCATTTTTCTTGTAGTGAATTTTTTAAACTATTAATAGCTATACGTCTTTTCCTATGTGTATATATAAAAAATTGGTGTTTCTTATGCTTCTGCCCATAAACTTATTGACAAAGAAGTTCCTTATATCTATAAATATTCTTTCAGGCCGCTTAATTTATGTCACCAACTGATTAATTAATACTTAATAATAATAGAAAGAGTACTTTAATCTGTCCCATCATATGAAAGTTGTCACTAACTACGTTATTTGTTTTATCTTGTACGTTTAATTCTTCTCCAGAAGAAGCAGCTGAGAAACTTGCATGAAAATTCGTAGCAATTCATGGGAGCTTGTTGTCTATCGATAACGACCCTTTTCTTAGCAATTCTTAGTCAATTGAAGTTAATTAGTGATGTGTAAGTTTGATGGACTGTTTCTCAAACTACTTAAGCTAAATAACCAGATAAACTTGTTCCCATTGTTATCGGCTACGGCTGTTGGAAAAAGCTGGCTCTTGCAAGGCTAAGCAATGGAGATAATGTACGAGACTATGAGCTGGTGGATTAGTTAGTAAAAGGACAATGTTACTTTTCGAGTCTTCTTCTTTCGTACAAGTAGAATTTGTTAGGTTACACGAATTGCATGCTTAATATCACTTTAACCTTTTAATAAGAGAAAGACAGCTTTCAGTCCATAAACTTTACTGGAGAAAACTTGACTTTCTTTATTCGCGATCAAAGATTCTAGTTTATTATCAATCTAATTACTGTTTACATTTTTTTTCTTATCAATGAATAAATCTTCTTACTTGTATGACCTAGATGTCTCGTATTTTTTCAAAAAGCGAATCGATTGATAGAATTTGGTATGATATTTATGAAATTGATATTTAACAATTTCTTCTTAGATCATATTGATTTGACCCCATAAGCGAGACTATAATCTTATAATATGTTGCCCTAGAAAATCTCCTGAACCAACTCTACTTATTTATCAATTTACAGTCGAGTCTAGTACAATTAGCAATCTCATCAGTATGGCTAGGTTTGAATTGATTGGACTTTAAGTTTAACTTAAAGTTTGGGAGATTTGAGAGGATTCGTTATCTTGAAAAACAACTTCTTCATGTGGTCCAACTTCTAAGTCATCAGCGTCAATAACTTCTCATTAGTGAAGTATTAAAAGTTTCATTGTAGAAGGGTTGAAGCTTGCTCTTAGTGAGCTGGTACATGAATAGTGTTTTAGTTAATTGATTCTTCAATGAATTGACTATTGATCTTTCGTGGGTTGTTTCAAAGAGTCCAATGAATTTATTCCTTGCCAATTTCCTGATTTCACATGTGATAAGTGCAGAAGAAACCGCAGACTTTAGTTGATTTTTCGCAAGTGCAAAGAACATTTTCCTTGCTTGCTTGACTAACAAAAATGGATTCCGACTGTATGATTCATTGATTTGTGAGAAACCGACAACAGGAAAGAACCGAGGAAGCTGCCATTCTTTTTTGGATTGTTAGGGTGTTTTTCAAATGTGATAAGCGCAGAAGAAACTGCAGACGTTAGTTGAATTTTCGCAAGTGCAAAGAACATTTTCCATGCTTGGTTGACTAACAAAAATGGATTCCGACTGTATGATTTGTGAGAAACCACCAATAGGAAAATAGGAAAGCACCACAAGAGCTTCTTCAAATGAAAACTCTTTGGGCTTGAAACTTGTACAAACTCTCTCTACCTTGTGCTAAATAATAAGTAGGTGGTAAGATTTAAACTCACGGTCACTTGATCACAAAAACTTTGATGCCATGTTAAGTAACTATTTTATCATAATAACTTAAGCTGTTATGTGAGGTCAATTTAATTGATTTTATATATTTACTACCAGGTACCATTCTTTTTTGGAATCTTAGGGTGTTTTTCTCTTTTATTGCAACTTTTTTCTTCTTCAATAATTAACAAATTGCTAACGGTCATATCTTCTATGAGCTCACCAAATATATATGGACATTGATTCTAACTTATGTTATTAGTTTATCAATGCCTCAAATTATGAATATTTTTGAGACATTGATTCAGAATTTACCTACAGCTTTGGATTCAGAATTCAGAATTCAGATTAACCTAATTCCATTTCATCTTCAACAAACAGAATCAATAGTTCTGGTCAGGTCGGCAATATTGGGCCCGAGTCCAGTCTCATGGGCCGATCGATCAGTCTCACACCCACGATTTTATCTGGGCTTA
>JANITW010000001.1:43840012-43854511 GCA_027564335.1 Erythroxylum williamsii | reverse complement strand
CCTAGTAGATGATAAGAAAATTTGCAAATTTCATTATAGGCCTAGCCATTTTGTGAAGAGTTATATCTCTTATCTCTTTAACACCAATTAGACAGGGGTGGAATATTCATCTATCTATTTATTCCTTTTTCATCATATAAGCTTTTGAATTGATTAGACATATACTCTTTGCTTAAGTAGTTCTCAAAACCTTTATCATTATGTGTATTTGGCTCTTGACTAATGTTAATTATATAAAATATGAAATAGCATACTTATTCTAATTTTAGAGAAATCAAATATGTAACAATATCAGGTATAATCATTGATAAAGTGATGAAATAAGTATCATTGTGCCTTGAAAATATATTAATTAGGCTACAAATGTTTAAATGAATTAATTACAATAGATTAATATCTCTTTGTCCTATGTTTAAAATGTTTTTTTTTTCTATTTTTTAGGTAGACAATATTTAGAACTAGCCAAAATCTACTCTATTAAGATTTTATTAAAGACCTTCTTTAACTAATCAATATACTTAATCTTATCTAATATGACCAAATCTAATATAACGAAAATTTACATTAACATCATAAGTACAAGATGATAAAAATAAAATAAATTTAATTTTCGTTTTATGTTAAAGAACATCCAATTCCATAAAATCATTACCATAATAATTCGTTTAAATAAAATTATCTAATCTAACCATTGTGAAAATTAACATTTAATCCAAAGCTAACAAAAACAATAATTAAAAAAATTCTTTAAATCTTAGGGGAAAAATTACATCATATAGGATAATGGTACAACTTTTAGATGCTTATCCCATAGACTTCAACTTTAAAGTTATCCCTTATTTATATCCATTATATGGAACTCGTCAAAATTATATAAGGGCAAGTTTTTACCTCACTAAATTGTTTGTGACTCTTAAGTCCACAATCAAAAAAGGATAAGACTAAGTTAGAAAGACATAATTAGAGACAAATACATTATAATAATTCGTCTGTTCTTAAATAAAATCTCTACGCTTAAAAAGGCTTGATCCCATAGAGAGTATCTAGTTTAGTTTTGTCTTTGTAAACATAAATTAAAGGGGTTTTGATTATAATGAAAAAAATATTAATGAAAAAAATATAAATGTATAAACGGGAAACAATTTAAATTAAAATATAAGAAAGCAATGGAAAATATTCTTTGGTATAAGTCTACATCCACTACTTATATTATATATTTATCATTAATATAATTGTAAGTTAAACTATACTTCAAATATTAGCCATTGAAACTATCTTACTATCTCTCCTTAGTATAGTTTGAGAAATGAAACACATGCAAGAGGGCAGTGAATTGTATGTGACTTATGAAACTTTTGTAAGTTCTTTCAATTCATATAATAAACAGATCTTAATTAACGAATAAAAACAGTAGGACCCTGTCAAAGGATAAAGTCTTTTAAACGACAGGAGCCTGTTAGGTGAAAGGAGCCTGTTATGGGATAGGACCCTGCTTAAACCAAAGGAGCCTACTAAATGATGAATCCTGTTAAAATAGTTTAAAAACAAAAGGCGTTTGTTAAAATTGAAAGGAACTGTTAGCAAGTTGAAAACAGAAGGGACCTATTATGAAAGTGAAGGAGCCTCTTGCTAAAATGAACACACACACAATATAATGCAGAAATATAAAAAATAATGAGAGAGAGAGAGAGAGAGAAGAAGGACGCATTCGATTTATATTAGTTCGGCTTACAATCCAAGTCTACGTCTAGTCCTTAAGTATCTAACTTGAGTGTTTCACTATAAAAATCTATGTATTAAATTTGACGAGTCACTCCAAGCTCACGAGTACATATTTGTCAAGGTTCTTCAACCTTTCACATTTGAAGTATATAACAAGCTTGTAAAAGCTCACAGAAAAATAAAACAACAATTTCTCTCTTAATAGAGTGATTTCACTTTCTAAGGCACAATAAGAATGATATGACTCTTAAGAATGTAGATGCTACTCAAATGTTTCGAAAGTTTGAGTATGTTCGCTGCTTCACAAGTGTTGTTGCTCTTCCTTAAATAGTTAATTTCTTCACCTAACCGTTGCTTCACTTGTATCTTTAGTCAACTAGATGGATAAAAATTTGAATAACTTTAATGTCATCTTTGCAAAAAATCTTCCAGTAATCACAAGGCTAATATACGGCCTTCATAACTAGTAGGATCTTTTTGGATAAACTATTTCTAAAAAGTTAAGTTCGTCATGAAGGTTCTTGTAAGAAAGAAAGCGTATTCCTCATGATTTTATTTCCTTTTGAGAATAAGACCTTTAATTATACAAGGAAATAAATCCAATTTGAAATGTTATACAGTTATTATCAAAATAATTAATCATAATCCTTGAGCTAATATAGTTAATTAGAAAAATATGATCCAGTTAATCCTAACTGCTGAACAATATCAATCATATGCCAAGCTTAGTAATAACTCTTAAGTATTTGAAAGATCAACAAAACTAAATAACACAAGAATAAAAGGATAAATTTAATTGATTCGACGATCCTTCTTAGTTTTTTTATACCTGTAACATTTATATGTTCATACATAATTAAAAAGAACCTATCTCTTAAGAAAGGAACCTATCATTTATATATCCTAGATTTTCATAAGTTTAACATCATAATCAATCATATATAATCGAGGTAGCATTGAGAAAAATGCATTGAGAAATATATAGTCATACATGAAAAAATATGCAAAAAATATATCCACATAAACTCTCCCCTTTATTCATTATAAAAAATAGAGTATAAAGAGGAAGTGAAAACAAATAGAATGAAATATGATGAAAAAATTGACACGGTCAGTGAGGAGTTTTCCTAAGGAGAATTTACAAATCCAAGACTTAATTTTGGAGACTGTCAATTTTTTCATGTATTTGATCCTGATTAGCACTAATGTCCCTCATTTGTTGTAAAATATCCATGCTATTTATGCCCTGAAGAGGGACAGAGCTTGCTATTCTAGAGTAGGACCTACAATTTTTATTATCCTTTCAAACTTCTGCTCTGAGGTAGGACCTAAAAAGTCTACTACTCTTTCTGTTTTCCTCTCCACCAAAATATTTTCTTTTAACTTCTACTCGAATTGGGAGGGGATAGAGGAATGAACCTTTCAGGCTCATATCACATCAGATTGTCAAAGGGAATGCCAAAATATGCGAAGATCTTGGTTAATAGCATTCCGTAAGGCAAACCTCCAGTAATATTCTTGTGGCTTGCCTTTTCCACCATAAACTTTAGAATGATTGTTGGGAGATTCATTTTGTTACCCTTCAGTAGATTGTATACTACATAGGTATCTTTCTATTAAGCCACTTCTTGCAAAAATTGAAGTAGTCAATATTGATGCAAGGCATCTAGGCTGTAGGTCTAGACTTCTACATATGGGTCTCCCTTCATGGACATTCTCAGTATGCATACATATGAAGTCTACAACTTTTCCTAAATCAAGATCAACAATATCCCACTTATGGAAAGCAAGGTCAGTCCTACCTATGGGAGCTATGTTCAAATTGTTCCCCATTATATCCTCTTTTATCAAGATCTCACATTCCTACACATAAGATATCATGGCTAGCTTTCCATCAAGTTCTTCTTTTCGCATATGTGTGTGAAAACATCTTACTAATTCATAAAATACTGTATCATCCAAATTTAAAAGATTCTTCCTCTCAATAGCGACAAAGAAAGTAGAAAGAAGAATAACAATATCATGGAATATGTGAGGAGGCACAATGCATCCAGCAACCTCTTTTCTCTTCTTGTACCGCATTTCATAGTGGACTTCAACTTCCATTGATTTAATTGAGTTTATTTGTGTGACAATTTTCTCTTCTTGTGGACCATAAGTTTCTAGGATCCTTTTTACTCTAAGGATTTCTTTAAAAAAAATCTGTTGTATAAATAGCTCATCCTTGATGATGGCTTCCTCAATGTTTTCTTTAACCATAGGCTCTTTGCCTCTTCTTTTCTCTTCCCTTTTCCTTTTTTTTGACTCATCTTTTTCTTTTTCTTTTTCCTCAATAGTTTCCTTTTGTGGAGCTTGTTTTATAACAATTCCTTTGGTCTATGGTCTTCTTTCCAACTGAGAAGGTTCTTCATCAAAACCATCGTCATTTATTGCCCAAAGCACTTCAGACACTTTCTTCTCTTTTGGATCAGGTTTATGAATCGCAGAAGTTCTTGAAGAAGGAATGGGCAGGGAAAGAATAGGTAAATAGAATCTCACATTTTTTTTAGTAACTCCACCTTATTGAAAGTTTCTTTTTCTTCTTTACTTTCTTCTTTCTTTTCTTTTCCCTTTTCTTTTCCCTTTTCTTCTTCTTCTTCTTCTTCTTCTAAGTTACAAGAACATTGTTTTTTTAATTGTTTCTTCCTTGTCATACGACGAGCAATCATGATAATCTAGAGACAACATAGTAACAATCTTCCTTTTCCTATCTTTTAGGGTCTACTGACTGGATATTTCTAAGGTTTAGAGCTTTGAGGAGACAGAGATAGGTTCGGTAGTACTATGTAAGGGACCTACTATGGGAGACAAAGAAAAGGAATTAGAAGGAAAGGTTTGTTCATGACGAGGTGTTTTGTCGTTCCTAGAAGTTGAGGCTAAAAATTTCTTCCATCCTTTTGATTTTGTTCTTGTCATTATAGGTGAGCTTGGTGAAGTTTGACAGATAAAGCAAGAGGCATTGTAGAAAGTTAGGCTGTAGAGAGAATAATAGAGAAGATGAGAGAAGTTTGCTACTATGTGATTCTTGAGTGTTGATCTCGTGTGATGATGAGTAGATATATAGGCCAGAATAGTAAGTGTAATCGATTACGTATCTTTTGATAGATACATACTTAAATTTGTGAAACAACGTGCATGTTTTTGAAAAGGCTAAAATGGTGCCATTAATGACTCCCTATTTACATGCCACTTAGAATGTTAACCCAAGAGAAGCCTTCTAAAAATAAGAGGAGTCTTCTAAAGTCTAAAACCTAGGGTTGTTTAACAAATACTTCTTCATTAATGTAACCATTTAAGAATACACTTTTAACATCCATTTTGAATAACTTGAAGTTTGTATAGTATGCAAAGGCAAGTAAAATTCAAATCGATTCCAATTTAATAGCAGGTGCATAAGTTTCATCAAAATTAATACCTTCCTATTGATTGTAACCTTGAGCTACAAGTCTAGCTTTGTTTATTACCACCTTACCATTTTTGTCAAGTTTGTTTCTAAATACCTTATAAGTTCAATAATTGACTTGTTTTATGGACGAGGCTTGAGATTTCATACTTGGTTCTTGTTAAATTGACTTAGCTTGTCTTTCATAACTGAGACCGAATTCTCATCAGTATGAGCTTCTTCAACAGACTATGGTTCTAATTGTGAGACGAGAGCCACAAATTTGTTCTTCAATGATGATCTCGTTCCTAGACTTTCAAAGGGATCTTTAAGAATATATTGATGTGTATCAAGACCTCTCCATTCTTGCGGTGTTTATTGTTGCATAGGTTACTGTTAGGATGAAGGAGTCTATTCTGTTCTAGCTTAAGATGGGCCTTCCTGATTTTGTAATTATGAATGTACTATAGGTGTAGTTTGATTATCTGATATATTTTTAGGAATAAAAGGATGCTCTTCATCATTTGAGTTAGTTGCTATTGTCAAAGGTAGTGCTTCATCAAATACTACATGTATCGATTCTTCTATCTTCTTTTTTCTTTAATTATAAACTCTAAATCCTTTAACAACAGTATTGTAGCCCAAGAAAATAGGTTCATCTGATCTCACATTGAACTTTTAAAGGTTGTCTTTTCTATTGTTTAATATGAAACGCTTGCAGCCAAATGCTTGAAAGTAAGCAGTATTTGGTTTTCTTCCTTTCCACAACTCATAAGGGGTCTTTTTTAGAATAGATCTTATAAGACATCTATTAAGTACATAACATACCATGGATACTGCTTCTACCTAGTATCCATAAGGTAGTCCACTTTCACACAGCATGGTCGTGACCATATCAATAAAAGTTTTGTTCTTTCCCTTTACAACTCCATTTTGCTGAGGTATCCTTAGACAAAAGAAGTTGTAAGTTATACCATTGCTATCACAGAATTCTTCAAACTTTCTATTATCAAATTCTCCTCCATGATCACTTTGAATTGAAGTGATGCAGTACCCTTTTTCTATCTAAATTTTTATACAAAAATTCTCAAACACTTTAAAAGCATCATCCTTATTTAATAAGAAATAAACCCATGTAAATCTAGAATAATCATCTACTAGAACAAGACTATAACGTTTACCACTAAAACTTTAAGTCTTGACGGGGCTAAATAAATCCATGTGCACAAGTTCAAGTTGTAAGGCCCCAACATATACCTTAGAAGTATTATAGCTTGTCTATGGTGCATTAAGAAGTGAACATGACAAAAGAATTAAGTGCAGGGTGCTTAATGTAAAAGATTTGGGTAAATGGGATATTTGTTAGTTTCAATATAAACATACCTCTCTAATTTGTGCATATGCTGCTATATGTACCTCCAAATTGGATAATTATAATTAGACATTTATAAAACTTTCATGAAGAAACTGAAATTTTATTATGCCTCTAAGATTTTTGAATTTTGTTTGAAGTTAAGTTATGGTTTCTATCCCTGTTTTCAAATAGCTTGTAGTGTTTTGGGTATAACTCCCAGAATAATTAACGAAATTGAATGAAATTTATTACAATTAATACATAAGGGAATGAAATTAATTGAAAAGATTGTAGGCCAATGTGGGGAGTAAAGGAAGAAAAAGGACCAATATGCAATTTGTCTAAAGTTAACACATGGACTAATTGGATTAAGCCATGTGTGACCAATAATAATAAAGCATGTGTGTCACGAAATTTTGGGTTTCTAAGTTAATATTTTTGTCCTCTCCATTTCACCTTCTTCATCCCATCATTTATCACTTTGTGATTCAAACAAAACTAAAAAGGACAGAAAGGAAAAACATTAGAAGAACTACTTTGCCAACTTTAAGGTTTCGGGCTTCAGTTAGTTAATCTCTATATTTGTGTACATTTGAGTGGGTAAAAAGATTCATTTATATGTGGAGTGGTTGTTGGGATGATGCTTTGGTGTTATTTTAGTGTTATCTTGCATAGAGATGGTTGAATATGACAAAAGAGTATAATGTAGTGGAATTCTGTCTAAGGTTTGTGAACCAATTACATTGTTTGAGTCATAACTTAACCTGCAGACCTCCAAATTGGGTGATTTCATTTTCATATGAAACCTAAGAGATAATAGAAATATCTAGAAGATATTTGACTTAATACTAGCTTTATGAAATGGAAATTGAGATAAAAAAAAAAGGTGACCTGATGCTGCCCTTGTTTTAGAGAAGCTTGTGATATTTGGTATATATCTGACGATTGGAAAGGTAAAATGGTATGATTGTAGATCTATGGAAACTATAGACATAGGGGGAACAAATTTCTAGAAGACTAAAACCCTAATTTAAACATTTTCTATTAGCATATTAAGGAATAAGTGGAGTTTGTCATGTGATCTACATCTAGACTGATTGGTTGCTTATTTTTATCATTTTAATTTTAATTTTTTTAATAAAATAAATAGTAACATAATTAAAATTAAAATTAAAATTTATTTTAATTTTTTATAAATAATTTATTTTAATTTTTTATTTAAATTAATATTAGTATAATTAAAATTAAAAGATAAAAAATAAAACTAAAAAAATCCAACGACAACATTTTTTTAACTTAAGAGAGGTAAATAGAGCTACGTTAGACAGAGATTCTAAATTCCTTATATAGATGCTTTGGAGTGAAATAAGACACATTTTACTCTACTTGAAGATAAAACTTTTAGAAGAGGTTTGATTGTTGAATAGCATAATAATAAAAAGTACATAAACATAAACTTTAAAGTAAAATAGACTACAAAATTAGTTTTAAAAAATTAAATTTACAAAAAATACCTAAAATTACAACTAGATTAAAATAAATTACAATTAAAATTAAACTTAAAATTACAATCAAACTAAAATTATAACAATATTAATTTTATATTTTAAATAAAGAATATATTAATTAATTACTAGTACTATTATATTTTAATTTTTATAAATAAAATAAATTTATAAAAATAAATTATCGTATAAATATAAATTAATATAATTAATAACTAAATTATTGTAAAATATTTTAAATGATAATTGATGATTTGCATAATGATTGGACTGTAAAAAATATATTTGTAAAATTTTTCTTTTTGTTTTAGTACAGGCAAAAGCCCACCCAATAGAATAAAACCAACAGGAAGCCACTGCAGAGGTTGTAAATTACTGCGGAGCCCGCCAACAGCTGTTTCACATTTGTGTCTGAAAGGACACGCGTCAAGATCTCCAAGGGATATGTCCGCAATCGGGCGGGAAAATAGGCCCCCCTGCCACTAAAGTGTCTAACTTGGCGGGAAACGGGAGCTTAGCCACGAAGTCGGTCCACTCGTTCTCTGATTACGTAACAGAGTTGGCGTCTTCAGATTCATCTCGCCGCCTTCGCAGTACCTTGTGCGCCGCCACATTCTGACCTGATGGAATAACATGAGATAAATCACGATTTGATCACAGTTAACTTATTTAAAAGATAACTTAATATCGGATGCACACAAGGAGTCATTATATTGAATGAACTTCTACATTATCATTGCTGGGACTAAATTTTGAGACTTTGCACTCAATTTTTTTTCTAATAACCAATTGAGTTACTCGTTCAGGCCGCAATCTCTTGTATTTATTGGAAGTGTTTAGCTGGTTTAACTATTAATTAAAAGTTATTATTATTATTTTTACTATTTTAAAAATTATTGATGTTTTTAGTAAATAGTTTATTAATTAGTTTATTTAATTTATGAATTTTTTTGATGATCCATAAAAAATTAGTAGAGAAAAAACTAATTATACCCTCCTTTTATAATTTTTGAATTATGTTATATATCATATTTGTGTCATACTATAATTATAGAGAATTTTAATTTATTAAATAATAAAATTCATATATATTATATGAAAAACAATAATATGATGCAGCTCGCTGCATCATTCATATTAATAGAAAATTTAATATTGGATTATTATTATTATTATTATTATTATTATTATTATTATATTTTTTATTAAAGTTATAAACCTAAATTTTGTAAAATTAAATATCTAAAATCTAAATTCTTACAAGAATATTCAACGAAATACTAAGAAATATAATATTTATGACCTCATAAGACATTTTACACATCAATACTATAATATTTATGACCTCATAAGACATTTCATTCAATCTTTATTATATACAGGTTTTATAATACTATTATAAGGATTATATATTCAAGCCTTTAGATCTTTTATTTTATCGATTTAATATTTGATATAAAATTTAAAACATTAGTAAAGAAGACTCACAAACACGATAGGAGGACCGTATTTACCTTTCGTATGTGAGAATACGAGCTGGATCTTAAGGTTTGTAGCTCCAGTTGATAGATCTAGTAGGTCTGGGTGATCAGTGGGCTATATCATTAGGATTGAGCCTGATGTTGATGGACCAGGCGTGTCGTCGCTAGGTCTTATGTAGATGGACTTGCTGAGTCATCCTTCAGTGTCTTCAGAATCAGAGGAGTCCTTATATGAAAAGAGTATCGATCAGGCGCATGGAATGCCTTTTGATAGTTGGTAATCCATTCTGTAGGTATCAACTTTTCGAGCTCCTGTGCAGGTAACTGCTTCGGGATTTGGATGATTGTTGTTTGATTATTGACGACATTAGCAACCATGTAAAGAGCATCCGAAGTAGAGTGAGGAAAGTTTATGTCCAACACATGATTCTACAGATGATAGATCATCTGGTGGTGAAGAGTAGCCATGATGGCTGTAGGATCTTGATATGCTCCAGTGATCTAAATCTGAACTTGTAGACATTTAGATAAAGTAGGATCATCCAACTTGATGTTGAAATCAGGTGCTATGGTCAAGATGACACTTCCTCTGTCAAGAGTTGTCAGCAAGGTACCAATAAGTGCATTTTGGTACATTATGTAGACAGTGTCCAAAAGGGATATCCTGACTATAGCAGGAATATCTTTTCTTCCATGTAAGGTAAGAATAAGTCCTATAGCTCCAATATGAAGATGTGTATGGCTTTTTTCCCTCTTGGAGATGATAAAGATCCAGACAATCATAATGGTCTATTTATGATAGAAAGATCCAGACCAAAGTCTCTTAATGAGATGCTCCAATCGTCTATGTTTCAAAAGTCAGATCCCTACAATCTATTGGTGGATCGTGCAGATCTATGCCATCAATTCATGATACAACTCCTACTCCTATGCCTTGCATGATGGTATTACCAGACGACGATAACTTTCCTCAATTATCTAGGAGTACTGATGAATTACAGTGGGTTATCTTCGACCCTTACATCAGAGCGTCAGGAATTACTTCACAAGGAACACCACTGTCAAATCCTAGTGATGAAGTTCTTAACTGGCAAACATCTAATGCAGTAGCACAAAATAAAGTTCAAAGAAGGATTGATTCCAAGCTGGATAGAATTAGTCAACAAAATACTGCTACTCACCGAAAAGTCAATTATGTTATAGAACAGATACAAACGATGTATTGTTCTTACAAAGCCCAGATTCAGCATCTTGATGCTGAACTCAAACAATACATCTCAGCCTAATACATGGGGCAAGAATTCAACTTGAAAGTTCGAAAGATACAGGAGATACAATGGACTGTATAACAATGGAAGCAGACATGCATGCTTCTCAATCTCAACAGATATGATTCTCATCCTCTTCAAAGTTCTCAACTTTTCAGCCATCATATCCTTCACCTATGTATCAACGGTATCCAGAAGAAGTTGACTATTCAAAGGTATTCAAGTTCAACTATCCTTTGATTAGATAGTATGTACATCCTCCGACAACTCAGGAAAAACCTCAACGATCAAAGCCAAAGCCAACATCTGATCGTATGCCCAAGTCTGGAGTTTCTGAGCAGTCTTTAAAGGTTCCAAAAGCGTCATCTTCTTATACACCTTTTGAACTAAAAGAACAGTGGAGAAAACCCTTAAGGATTCGAACTCCTCCAGAATCTCCACCACCAGCACCAGTACAACCTTTCACCTCTTCTCTTAGGAAGGACAAAGCTAAACAGACAGAGTATATATCTACTCTGACCTCAAAACCTCGTGCAGATAATTCCAGTTCTCTTTCAGAGAAAATTGATACGGAAAGCAACACATCTAAAGTCTCTGCAACACCATCTATTTGTTTAGATGAGCAGTCACTCATCACTTCAAAAGAACAACAATCATCAGAGTCATCATATGAACCAGTCCTTCACCATCGACTGATTCGTTAGCTAACTTTGCTGATCTTTCATAATTATCTAATGTTCTGATGACTATGCCTCAATATACTGAAGTAAAACCAAAAATCAGTGAAACTGAATTCACAGGTACTGAACCATTCAGACCTAAGCCTGCACCTCAAGAAACACCAGCTACGGTAGCAGCACAGCCGAATACCAAGCCTACTTCAAGACCTTATTTTACTTTTGATGATCTACCTCTAAAGAAATGGCGAGATAGACTTCAAGAGTTCGGTGCATGGATTGATCTACAAATGACCAGACCTAATCATCCTCTCTCAAATATTTTGTCTGAATTTACATCCATATTTACTGGTACTTTGCGAGAATGGTGGCAAAGTGTTAGTGAGTATCAACGTCTTCAGTATATACAAGTTACAACTGCTGGAGCACTACTTGGCATAATTCGCAAAGAATTTATTGGTGACTTCCAGTTGATTGATAAGAAAATCTGTCAGGAATATTTCAAGATGAAATGTTGTTCTCTTGACAAGCGTGATCTTCAAAAGCATTTTAAACGTATGACGGAAAGGTATTATCTCTTGAATGGATGGAATGATGTTTACCTTCTTTATACTTTTATATCATCCCTTCCAGATGAAATACAACTAGAACTTCAATAGACCATAACTTCTCTTCAAAGAGATATGTCTACAATCTTTCTTGGAGAAATCTACCAGCTCGCTATAGCTTCTTTTGACACACTATGTGATCAACATACTTTGTTCAAGAACACCCTTAAAGAAGGTCCAGTTCTGAAACAAGCGTGCAAGAAGCCATGTCTCCAGATTAAATGCAAGGATAAATAGACTTGTAAATGTCATAGCAGTAGGAAAGCTCATCATCTCAATTCTACTATGAAAGGAGAAAGTTCCACAGGAAGAAGGAAGGCAAGAAGCCTTGGAAGCAAAACTTCAAACAGAAGAACATAAGCAAAAAGTACAGACGTATGAGGTTCTTCAAGAAGTCATCACATTGACGCAAGCAGAAGCCTCGATGTTTTGTCTGTGAAAGTTTGGAATACTTCGCAAATAAATTGCAGTAATTTATTTTATTTGACAAGCATCTGTAATCTTAACATGGGGAATATAATTTATTATGTTGAGAAAAGTTAAAATTAATAAGGAGTTCAATCATAAATTTTTAGTAGAATAATTTATGATTAATCATAATAAGAATATACTGGTCCTGTATAGATTCTTATTATAATTTTAGTCTTATTAATTTTTTCCTGCGATCTCGGTCGTGCTTAAATTGTTTGAACCACACGTGTGTTATTTGTAATTTAAATAAACAACAGAGTATTTTAAATTAAATAAAACAAATCTGTTGTTTTGAAATTACAAACTGCATAATCTTATCGGTAACTTCTTATGCAAAAAGGAGAGGTTTTTCGATATATATAAGCTTTTCTTCCTATTGAAGAGGCATAATGATATTTGGAAAACATAAAGAGATAATAGAAACTCTCTTGAAAACACATGATACATTCTTTTTGTCCACCCAAAAATAAGGGTTACAAAAACAATTAAGGTTACACGACAGAAGACTGTAAGGATAAGAAGATTTGCGGAAAGAAGTTTGTGTGAAAAGAAGATCAGCTAGCAATTTCGTGCTTCAATAAGTTTGTCATGTTTCGATTCTTGTGATTGATTTGCCTGTATGTGTATTTCTAATCCCGGGTTGCTTCCGTTGTGAATACTGTTGATTCCATCATTATTAGAGGTCAATCTCGAACTTGATAGATCATTCTTTTTTTTGCTGATATATGAAATATGGGATTTCATTAAGTGGATTCTTAAGAAATCACAAATAAGATCATTTGTACTTACTTCAACAAATAAAGGGTGAACCCAATCCATCTCAAACTTGGTGGTTCCATGCTGACTGTTTGAACATCCATGCTAATCGGTTTACCTAGAGAGTTTGCTAGGAAACTCAAGTTATCCACACTACAAAATTCTAACGGAATATTATAAATTCGGACCCATAACAGATAGTTTCTATTTTGTCTTTGTTAAAATTGAATCTTGGTCTCCATCTTTGGATGAACAATGGCTGCCCATTGACATGCCATGACTCCTATTCCAGTATTTCTGGAATGTTGCTTTCGGAGTTGAACTTGAAGATGAATGAGCCATCGTCCCGAAGTATAACTTTCTCTAAGCCTTTCTTCCCCCACCAAGCCTTTGCCCAATCCTATACAACTGGAAAAATTATTCGCTTATTCTGGAATACTCCAACCAATGCAAAAGCCCGGAAATTTGATCCTGCTCTAAGTTCCACGGGAGGGGTGAGAATATGATAATTTTCAGATGAATGTAACCAACTCTAATGTGTGTTGTACAGGTTCTGCTTGGATGGTTCTTTCTCGACCTTTTACTGACTACACCATATGGGGATGGGACAACTTAACTCGAACCGTACTCATGTACTATTCCAATTTTATATCACCTGAAGGATACTTCCACACTGTCATTTGCAATGCTTATGAGTTTAGAAACACAACTGTGAATAGCGATTTACATTTCATATCATGGGACAACCCTCCGAAGAAGCATCCGCACTTTCTCAACCTTGCTGACATGCAAAAGATGATTGACAGCAATGCTACTTTTTCTCTGAAGTTACACCGAAACGATCCAGTGCCTGACAAAATTGATTCTGAGCTCTTATCTCACGGTCCTGACATGCTTCCATGTTACGCAATTGGTGATATGATCAGTGTTCTTAGACCTGGTCCTGGAGCAAAATCGTTGGATACTTTGATCAGTTCTCTCGTGTCAAAAGAAAACTTCACACCTAAGCAGTGCAAGTGATGCAATTAAGGAGTTGTGCGGCAATCATTTTTTAGTTGATTGCAGAAGAGAGATGACTGGTAAATCCATAGTGCTTGTATCCAAGCTGTTGCATGTGAATTGGCCCCTCCATTTGGTTGTTTTGTCAAAGAAGAAGGTTTTTTATTGGAGGCTGGAAGTTTATTCACGTAACTCTCCTTGCATGAATTCAAAGGTGGCTGCATGTTAAACAATTGG
>JANITW010000001.1:43744721-43755990 GCA_027564335.1 Erythroxylum williamsii | reverse complement strand
TTTAGTGACAAATTATTTAAAGGCATTCTTTATCTTGTACATGTTTAGATGTATAAGATAAAGTCCATGGGATAATTATACATTGTAAATAAAATTATAATGAGATTATAATTATGAGATTCATATTGCATTTATATATTATTCCTAAATTTTCCTAATCATTGTTTTATTAAGTTTGGACATTAATAGAACGTCAAAAGACTATCGCACATTTTGATTTTCCTTATGAGGGAAGTAGTTGATCTCATAGGCCAAAATATAGAGATACTTAAACAAACATGTGGGTGCTTGCTAGAGAATAAGTTCACTAAACAGGCCCAATATGAGAAATCTATTTAGAGCATTACTTGTATGTCTATAGAATTCTCAATGTGATGATTGTATAAGTGATCCTTTGATTTGAGGTCATCAAAGTTATCTTATATGAGAATTACTATGTTTTGATACTAGTTATGATCTATTTAATCATAGATCATTTAAATAGTAGTCATTGGATGTAACATGAACTATATAGAGATAGTTAAATATTCAAGATATGATAAAGATAGGATTCATCACCCTAAAGTAATTAGGGAGAACGTTTCATTGTTCTCGATTAATATTAATTGAAGAAGTCCTTGACCAAGGTGAAATGATACTTTGTAAATAGTTTACAAATGTTAATTGAATCGATATCTAATGGCAAAAAACTAGTATAATTAGACTCAAAATATGGTAGACATTAACTCCATGCTCTATGTCTAATCGAAATATTGTATGATGAAAAGATTGAATTATACAAAAAAATTATGCATGAAAAAATTAGTCAAAACCACTTTGACATTCCTAAATATTTGGATAGTCATGATGCGTTACTAGACACTAATCTTGATCTACGATTATAAATTGTTTAATTGGATAATTAAAGATAAATTAAAAAGAATTTTAATTTATTTAATTTTAATTATGAATTAAAATTAAATATTATAATCATTGCCAACATATTTAGAAACCTAATGGGTCTCACATATAGAATTAGTTGAACAGAGCAAAATTAATTTAATCAAATTGAACTTGATTGCAAAGTTTGAAAATCTTTATGATTAAATATAAGATATATAATAAATAAGGATCAATATAAGATATTAAATCTTATATAGGCATAATTGGTATTTAATAAAGTTTAATTGAAATTAGAATTTAATTTCACTTAAATAACTAAAACCTCCAATGCTTATTATAAATAGGCTTAAGTTCTATAGAGTTAGCACTTCTTGCCTAACCCTCTTTGTAAGAGTTACAAAGTTCTTTCAACCTGTTCTGTGAATACGATTAAGGGCCAGACATTTTTGTGGCTATGATGTTTGAGACGGATCAGTTTCGAAAATGATTCGAGGGATACAACAAGATAAAGATTAAACTTCAGAATAAGGTATAAATTAAATTACGCTTTATTATGATTTGTGTTAATCATTTTATAGAATTAAATATATCTTAATTTTCGAAAAATTAAAAGTTACAATTTCCCAACATCTTGTTGGAGGCATTATGAGACTGGTGTGTTACGTAGCTTCCTCATTTCTTAATCCTAATTCATTTTAACTTTCTCACAAAATAAAATAAGACAAATAATGTTGGTATAATAAATATGCAATACCATCTGTTCTGTTTTAATGGTTGCAACTGCTAGAACAATTTGTGGTATTAAGGTATGAAAACGACGATTCCTTTCACTATGGTTGGCGTTATCTGATTTATAGCATATCTGAAAATCAGAGGCCTCGACTCCATTGGAGAAATTTGGCCCTTTATAGAATCAATGCTACACGCTAATAAAAAGGTCATAACTACGGGAAGACTTTAAGCAACAGATATTCACAGAGCTGGAGAATTTATGTCGGATTTCGACTGAGAGTCTTGGAGACGATTAGGAAACCAACATATAATTAGCAGAATCCCGAGCTTTTCTATTTATATTTTGACCATCTCTAACATTATTAGCTTGTTAGACAATTGATTCATCGTGTTCCAACTACTTTTTAACTTTATTTTCCAAAAAACAACCTTTTTAACTTTGTTGATTCCCATTGTTAACGATGTGAAGACATACCTCACTCGTGTTGCATGATCAAATAAACAGCTGATTTGTATCATTCTAGACTTTTTTTTTATGATTATTTGTTTCTATTTTTGCATTTAAGTTTTTAATTTTGGTTTATTTTAGTTTTCAAAAATTATGAAAACTATAAAAAGTGATTTATAATTTTTATTTGGCCATAATATGAATTACAATCAACTATATATATTGGTCGGGTCGGTCGAATTGGGTCCAAACCCAATCGTAATAATCCATGGATCGATCGGTCGATCTCTTAAAGATGGGTCTCACACCCATTGGTTAACTCAAGCCCGATCCACGCTCTCCACAGCCCGTTAGCACGAGAAAACCTTCCATGCAGAGGTAGAAGTCTACGTAAAGACTCAACCCTAGCATCCATCCCATATAAAAGATATAATTTCATGGTAACAAAGGTACGCACGATCATAACCTAGCTCTTTCAGCTTTTACAGCAATCCCACCTTCACCAAAGACTGACTTGAATGTCGGAGGGGCTAATCGGGACACAACCCCCGACATGCCTTCCTTTGTTTTGCAGGTACCTTCACGTCGAAGTCATACCAGAAAGCGGCCAGCTTATAGATCTAAACGGCAACGTTCCGTTCTGCCAGAATCCGGCAGAACCACTTCTCAAACAATAAAATAATATTATATTTCATTTCATTTTATTAATAAATCCTAACTAAATACAGCCTAGAGTTTTGGGATGACACTAATAATAAGGATTATAATGAATACAACGAATACTAATAATAGATATGACTTTTATTTTTTACCATATTAGAAGATACCAAGTATTGTTTCAAAAGGGATATAGAAATATTCTTCATCCAATTATTATATATTACTACGTACACGACCAATTATTTATTTTACTATACTTATAATCTAAAAATGGAATGTATAAAATTTTAAAGTTATATTTCTTATCTTACTAATGCTTAGAAGTTAATTGTATAGTTAGTTAAGAATTTGGGTTAATTAAATTTTTTTCAAACTTTACTTAATCTTATAATTATAATTTGAATTTAAAGAAGTGATAATTAAATATTTAAATTTTTATTTCACATAAGATAAAATTTTAAATACGAATACACGCCATACTTTATTTATATTAATTTATTAAAAATTAGTCATTAAATTAAAATTTTAAATTTTTTTACATTAAATAAAAATATCTAAATGATATAAAATTATGTCGTATAAAAACACGGATGAGAATGAATAGAAATTGAATTAGAATGTATATTTCAAGTGATTGGAGGGATCGGTGCCTTAAATCTTTGTATCGGCAGCTCTGAAAGGTAGCTGCCAAATTGCAAGACCGAAGCCCACGACCTGCCGTTTGGCAAGTGTTATATTCTTTCGGCCATTTTAGCTTTGATACTAATTATAATTCTTTCTCTAGAGGTCTTAAGTCTTAACTTACACAGGAATGTACCAAACCGAATCAAAGTGAACTCTCGCATAATTCAAGATTGATTTGGATTTTAAATTATTTCTATAAATAACTTGTATAATATATTTCTAATATTAAATATATATATATATAATTATAAAAGCTTTAAATCGTCTAATTTTTTAATTCGGCTTTTAATTTTCTGATTCGATTTACTTTAATAATTTTTATTGTTAAAATCAATCAATTTATTAATAATTAGTTAATTTTAGTAAATTATTAAGTTCTTATAAATTAAAATAAATAAATAAATTTTATTTTTCAACCTCTTTTTAAATTAAACTTTAAATTTTGTGATATTAAAAAGATTATTTTTCAATTATACTTCAAATTCTTTAATTTTATTTAATATTTAATTAATTTTATGACGGTATAATATTGGTTAATATTTTAAACCTTAAATTTCGTATATAACTTATATATCAATTTCCAATATGAACGTGTTCGGTTTAATACTCCTTGAAAGTAGTTGAGTTGGTGGAGTAAAGAGGCATGAGACTAAAAGGTTATGTGTTTGATTCTTACTACTTACGCTTTCTCGATCGAATCTATTGTAAAAAACTTGCTTAATACAAAGTATCGGTTGACGTAATTTGCAAGTTACTGTATCGATACAAAGGTTTACCTGTATGCGTCCAAGACATCGACTACGATTTCCTCCGTTAAAAAAAAAACAGTGTTGGGTTTAACAAAAATTATAAGCAGGTTTTATGTAATTTGTCGATTCTCATTTGAATTTAATTAACTTCGTATGAATTAAGCTTACTGGCTCTCAGTCTCAATTGATCTTAACGAAGATGATGCGTTCCTAATTTTCTTTGCTTTCATTTTAACGTATTGTTAGAACCTTACGAGCTTCAGCATGTCCGTTCGGTTCGATGACTCCAAGGGCTGTATCTTAATTTCATCAAAAGCCTTGTTCTTGCATAAACTCGACCGATCATGTCTCCATATGACGTCCTTCACTCTCTCTATATAAACACATCCCAATTTTGTACTCTAATCACACGCACCTTAACACAAATCCAATGGCAACTACTCCTCCTCCTTGCGCTTTCCCAAACGTCGAGAATTGCTCCTCCGTCGGACGTGAAAGTGACACTGTGGTGACGGACATGGACGGTACTCTGCTGTGTGGACGTAGCTCGTTTCCTTACTTTGCCTTAGTTGCATATGAAGCTGGTGGTGTGCTAAGGCTGCTATTGTTGCTCCTAGCCTCACCCATCGCCGGAATTCTTTACTACTTCATTTCAGAATCCGCTGGAATTCGTGTCCTTATCTTCGCCACCTTCGCAGGCATGAAGGTATCGGACATTGAATCAGTGGCACGAGCTGTTCTGCCAAAGTTTTACTCAAGTGACTTGCACCCTGAGAGCTGGAGGGTGTTTTCTTCATGTGGGAAGAGGTGTGTGCTTACAGCTAACCCCAGAATCATGGTCGAGGCCTTCCTGAAGGATTATCTTGATACTGACATGGTTATTGGGACTGAGATCAGCGTGTGCAGAGGTAGAGCTACCGGTTTCGTTGAGAGTCCAGGAATTCTCGTAGGTGATAGTAAAGCTGATGCGTTAAAGAAGACTTTTATCGGTGAAAATGTGCCGGAGATTGGACTCGGAGACAGAAAAACTGATCATCCATTCATGAAGATGTGCAAGGTTTGTTACACGTACCTGCCATTATTGTCAACTTGTGTTTAATTACTAACTTGTTGAATCGTTGACAATAGCGGAGTAAAAACGTCAACTTGTTTTGAAGAAGGAGAAGGGTATTCTATAAAGAGTAATAACAAATTTAATTAATGCCTTTTGAAAACCATTTTGTCTTTTTACACTTTATTTCAACTCCTCAAGCCCTTATCTTTAATACTGTGGAAGTGATTAAATCAAATTCGATTCGTGAATTCGGTTTAAGGAAAGTAATGTTTGATCCTTGAAGCAGGAAGGCTATGTAGTTCCATCAAAGCCTGAAGTCCAACCAGTAAGTCGTGATAAGCTACCAAAAGCAATAGTCTTCCACGACGGCCGTCTTGTCCAAAAACCAACTCCATTCATGGCTCTTCTCGTCATCCTCTGGATACCGATAGGCTTCATTCTCGCCTGCCTCCGTATCGCCGCCGGAGCCCTTCTTCCAATGCCGTTAGTCTACTATGCGTTCTGGGGACTCGGAGTCAGAGTCTACGTCAGGGGCACCCCGCCACCGCCAGCCAAAAGATCCACCGGACAAACCGGTGTTCTCTTCATATGCTCACACAGAACTCTCCTTGACCCTATCTTCCTTTCCACCGCTCTCGGCCGGCCAATCCCCGCCGTGACATACTCAGTCTCACGGCTCTCTGAATTCATTTCCCCGATAAAGACCGTACGTCTGAGCCGAGACCGTGTCACCGACGCTAAAATGATCATCAAGTTGCTTGAAAATGGTGACCTAGTTATATGCCCTGAAGGGACGACATGCAGAGAACCATTTCTGCTTAGGTTCTCTGCTCTGTTCGCTGAGTTAACCGACGAGTTGGTCCCTGTGGCCATGTCCAATCGGATGAGCATGTTTCATGGAACCACCGCCAGAGGGTGGAAAGGAATGGATCCTTTCTACTTCTTCATGAACCCTAGCCCTGCATACGAAGTCACGTTCTTGAACAAACTGCCACAAGAGCTTACTTGTGGTGCCGGAAAATCCAGCCACGAAGTTGCCAACTACATTCAGAGGATGATTGCGGCGAGCTTGTCTTACGAGTGCACTAGTTTCACAAGGAAAGACAAGTATCGAGCTCTGGCTGGAAACGATGGGACTGTGGAGAAACCCAAGCTTTCGCAGAATAAGGTCATGGGTTGCTAGTTAAGTCTCTGTGATTTACTTGACCAAAGTCCTAATCAGTACTTTGTGACTTGGAGACATGAAACAAGTGTTGAAACTTGGAAGTAAATTGGCCCATAGAGAATCTAAAACAAGGAAAAAGTATTTTTCTAGCATTAAATAAATATTAAACTATATAAAACAATTTATAATTATATTTTTTAGATAAATTATTTTAAGTATGAAATAATCTCTTAAAACTTGTAATACTTAACCACAACAATGGATTAGAGGTGGCAATCGATTGATTCTAACTTTGGGCTTGGAACTCAAAATTTGAAGCCCTCGTCCCGAGCTTAAGTTCTGATCAAACTCGAGTTGTTTGTGCCTGACTCGACCTAAAACTCAATTTCTTTTATTTTTAATTCTAACTTAATTAACCTAAATCAAATTAGTTAACTTTGGACTATAGTTGATAAATCTAGTTAAAGTGTTGATCTATGTTGGCATATAAATATGTTGATCTAGTTAACGTTTTATAAAACTAGCTTCTTAGAGGATGGTCGGGTTGGTGGAATGGAAGGTATGAGATTAAAAGGTCATATGATCGAATCCCCCTAGTTATGCTATCTCGTTTGAGCCTATCGTACAGAGTTTGCTTAATGCGAAATACCCGGTTGGCCTGATTTGCACTATAGATTCTTCTGTTCCAAAAAAAAAAACGAACATTATAACATTAGGAGAATAAGTATGATAGTATTAGAACTATTCGTTACACTACTAAGCACTATATCTTGACATATAAACATTTATTTGTTATTAACACTATTTTAATTTAGTAAAATGGAGTTTTAAGAATCTAACATTAAGATTTTTTCCAAAGTACCAAAACAAAATTAAGAGAATTGTTAATGAGTATATCATTTCTATAAGAATATATATATAAAGGAAAAATATATAAATTTTTTTATAAGAATATATATATAAATATGGACAGACATACCCATATAAGGCGTCACATACCCATGTCCTCCACTTACGTGACTATGTGTATCAATCATGTAAGACTTTGAAGGACGAAGATATATACAGTCGTGTACACGCTTGTATTTATAACATACACTATTATGTATAACGATTATGTAATTCTCTGTAATCATATCTATTTATGAGTAAAGTGAAATCGAAGAGATACGGTTACGTATATGGTTGTGTATGTGCAACATCTCACTACCATAGGGTACATACCTAAACATTCAAGACTATTCAAGTATATATCCTATGATAATGGCATGTTAGAGCAAAAATAAATCCAACTTATACGTGACATCATCTAATATAATCAGAAGTCATCAAATTTTAAAACCATTCATTGCATTTATTCACAAAGTCTACACTGTTTCTATTAGACAAATATTTACAAAACCTCATACAGGATCTAACAAAAACTACAACATAAAAGCTATAACTCTCTGACGTCAGTTGACAGACCTCTGAGTCATAACTTAGTCCAAAACATTCTTCTAATCCAGAATAAACACTAAGTCTCCTGTCTCGTACCTAAAAAATTACGTTGCAATTTTTATGAGTTTTGCGAACTCAATGGGTGAACCATCACTGATGATTTCATCGGATTCACATACACAAATCACCTATTTCACAATTATTCATATAGAACATGAACATTTCAAATACTCATACTGTCATGACACATCATTTAATCAATGCGAATTAGATCACATATAAACACATAAAGATGCATACGAGACTCTACATTCGTTATTAATGTTGTGAGCGAGTGTCTATCACATATACAAATACTAACCCATTAAGCTCAGTCAGAAATATATGTCACGGAGCATAGCTCTACGTGCCAAATCATATATAACGGAGCAAAGCTTTACGTGCAAACATTTGATACTGGCCACTCCGGTCACAACGTCTTTATCTGAGCATGCATTTTATGAAATTCACCAATTCAGAATTTACCACATATCACAATCAGGTATAAAGCACGGTCAAAATTTTATAATAATCGGACTTAAGTCCGACATTCAATTTTCGTTAAAAATTCACACAGCATAATACAACCAAAATTATCAAACAAATTAGAACACTTCCAATACAGTCCCAAATCTATGTTTCTCGAACTTTAGGTCTGGAATTCAGAAACAATTGCAATAGTTCAATAATTGGAAGCTTAACAAATCAAATTAAATCAATCATAGGAAATTCATCTAGGTTGATTCACAGTACGCTCGAAGAAGTTATTGCCTGGATTGTCCAGCAATGTTCGATTGGCATCCGATGTGCTCCTCTATAACATACACAACACATTTATAAATATCACATTTTTGCACAAATGTATAAGTATTCCTTTATGCACAAGTATTGATAAAAATATGCACAATGTATATTTAATGACAATTTTGGGGTACTTTATTATGATCCTTATCAACAATTCATTCAGATATCAAAGCTCTCGTTAATACCATGTCAAAACAATTTCATAATTTTATTGACCACTTCAAAATTTTCTTCTAATACATATACGGGTCCATTTTGCATACTAAATCTGATAAAGTAAATGACAAAATTAGGCAACACTTTCTTCTAGAAAATTGTTCAACCAGGTCTCAAGTTTCTAATGACTCCAAGATCATCTAATTTGATTTAGTATTCTATGAGTTATGCTCACAATACCATAAACTGTGTATATTTGAACATTTGGCTAGTACATGATTATATCCTCGAATTGTACAACTCATATATTTAAACTCAGATATCTAAAAATTACAAACTTTATACCAATTTAGAGCTAAGAGAATAAGCTACAGCTTTGGTGAAGACATGTCAGTCTAATTCAGCCTATATCAATACAATTTATTCAATAACCATAGGACATGATTTCTGTCCTTAGTAATGCTACATCCTAAGCTAAGACTTACTTTCAAGACCCTTAAGAACAAAATTAACATTTGTAGCCAAATGTCTCTAGTTCAATTTAAAACAAGAATTATTCCATTTGGAAATCTACAAATTAAAATATAGCCAAAATACCAACGTATGTTCATTAAAACATTTCAGTTATCAAATTCTAGCACACCTCGATATTTTCATCCTAGCACCCCCTTTCGGGATAATTTTGCATGATCTTTATAACAAAAAATGGTATATTTCAGTAACACTTTCTTCTTGACAATTGTTCCACTATGTTTTCAATTTTTAATAACACTAAAATTGTACAATTTGATTCAGTATATTGAAAGTTATACCTAAAACAATTTAGATTGTTTTTTTTAAACTATAACAGAACTCATAACTCTACTTCCAGCCAGATTTTGAAATGCTTAGAGATAGAATTAACATTCGACTTCTTCAGGAAAGTTATAGAAATATATCTCTAGTTTAATCTGAATTAAGAATCAACTCATTTAGAAATACACTGAATTAAGAATCAACTCATTTAGAAATACACAAGTCAAGTTATAATCAAAATACTAAGACATGTTCAGTGAAAAATTTTCAATTCATAATATTCCAACACACTTCTACATCAACATCTTATACAATCTTTCCTAATTCAATCATCATAAATTCTCTATCATAACATGCTATAAACACTAATCATTTACTTACTTGTTTAGCTCAAATCCCAGCTCAAAAGTCACTCTAAATTAATACTCCAAACATGCAGAATTATCACACATTTAAGGTGGAAACTTGAAAGATTTCAGCTAGGATAAGGCAACTATATTCTGATTCTCTAATTAACTTTACGAGGCTAAAAGATGGATTATTTTTGCAACAATTAGGCATAACCAAAAGTAAAATCAGGGAGGTGAAAGAAGAGAGTTTCGGTGGTGTATGTAAGAGGAGAAAGAACAAGAATTGGCTGAACCAAATTTGCTCTTGTTGAAAGTTACACCTAAGATGTTAAGTGTCATCTAATGGAATGGCCATATGTCTAAAGGCATGTTCAACATGTATCAAGTGTATATGATGCCATCTGTCACCATTAAAGCTAGGTCATAGGTCATTTAAGTACAACAGTCACTTGTCCATTTATCAATGTCATTTGTCATCAACTTACTAGCCTATTTGTCACATAATGATTGACCCTTTTGTCAATTCATTACTAGTCCATTTGTCACCAATTTAACTATGTCAAATGTTATTCAATTATAGGCTAAATTATTTAAATTTTTCATGCATCAATTTATCCTACCATTTAGTGTTTTTCATAGTCTAAATATACCCCAAAATTTTGAAATTTTCTAAAATTTACCAAAATTTTGAAAACACAAGTAGGAACACCAAATCAGTTTTTAACACATTTAAACCACAATTCTCAATATAATTATATTTATAAATTAATTATATCCGAAAAATGTCAATAACTGCATGTACGATCTTATTCATATGCAATAATCAAAATTCTCATTTATCTACAAAAATATGCAAAGTATGATATTTTTTTTTTTCTAATTTCTCGTTACTTTCTTATAAATCACAATTATAATCTTAACATGAATAACGAGATGTTATAATATGTGAATACATAAAACTTATTTTGTAATATAAAAAGAGAAAAAGACGTACGACAATATTTTTGTACTTAAAACACCTTCATATTATGCGCGAATAGATTAGGATACGGTAATTCCAATTCCACCTCTACAAGAAGAGACAAGATCTAATTCTATATTAACTTTGTTCATAGGATCGCATCTACATATTTCTCTAAGTCTCACGTATTTATGAGGTCAAACCTGTTCCATGATCTTATTCACACAGTTCGAGAAGGCACGCAAAGTCACATATAGCGCATTTATTTCCTATTTTCAATTTTTCATCGAACATTTTCTTTTATTCAACCACAAGTTAATGCAAAACCAGTGGCGCCCATTGCCTCTTTA
>JANITW010000001.1:43714883-43733442 GCA_027564335.1 Erythroxylum williamsii | reverse complement strand
AATAAATCATGATCCTCTGTGTATTTGTTAGTGTTATGATTATTTAATATTTAGTTAGTTATGTAAACTTATAAATTGAGTCATTTATGTTTCATACAAATATGTAAACTTAAATATATTATCGATTTATACGGGCCCTTTTTTTTAATTTCGTCCGGGGCTTATAAAACTATAGGAACGGCCCTGACTGTAACTGGAATGGGTGTAGAGAGTGAGGAGAGAACAAGCTCCGGCATGTTTCTTTTCAAAGCTCAGGTATGTGAGAAGCAGTTTCTTTTTATACATAAGTGAACAACTGTAAGAGCTTATAGTAACTTTGTATTTTGAAGGATGAAACAGTTGCTAATATTGAAGCCAGGATTGCTGCTTGGACTTTCATTCCAGTTGGTATATTTAAATAAGATCCGTCTCAAGCATATTTAGTATAATACAAACTGAAAACATTTAAGTTCTATCAAAATAGAGGGGCTTTGCTTGAACTTCGTTTTCTCCTCATGGTATCAGAAAATGGGGAGCCCATACAAATACTGCACTATGAAAAAGGTCAAAAGTACGACCCCCACTTTGATTTCTTCACTGACCAGTTCAATTTGGCGTTTGGTGGTAATCGAATAGCCACAGTTCTGATGTATTTGTCTAATGTCGAGAAAGGTGGCGAAACAGTGTTTCCTGTTTCAGAGGTAAACTAAAAACTACTTGCTATGAGTTTTTAGCTTCTTTTAACGTTGTTGCATCTCTTCCTCTTCTTCTTCGTCTTCTTCTTCTTCAGCCTCAGACTTTCCAACCAAAAGATCATACCTGGTCTGATTGCGCTAAACAAGGCTATGCAGGTACCGTTTATGGAGTCTCTGGTTTATTTTCCTACGCTTGTCAAAGGTTCAGGTACGAACTGATAAGAGCTTCTTCTCGGAGTTTCAGCGAAACCCAGAAAAGGTGATGCGTTGTTGTTCTTTAGTCTTCACCCTAATGCGACCATTGATGAGAGGAGCTTGCATGGTAGCTGCCCAGTTATTGAAGGAGAAAAGTGGTCTGCAACGAAGTGGATCCATGTCAGTTCATTGAAAGCGGCTTATAAACACTCGGAATGAGATTGCTATGTTGGTAATGAAAGATATTGATAGGGTGGGGCTCTTGAGAATTTGTAATAACTATCATTTTGGATGAATTTTATAAAATTATAAAATAATTTTTAAATTTTATAAATTTGTAAAATAATCCCTCGATATAATAAGTTATTCAATGCTTTTACTTTACTTTAATCATATTTTAAAAACCATAAATAATATAAATTTGATATAATAAATATTTTTTAATGTATTAAACTAATATATTTATTTATATAATCTATAATCACTTTGTATAGGTCTACTGACATAAAAAATTTACTTAATATATTTTTATTATTTATTAAATACATTGTAGACAATTTATAATATTCTTTTTTATATATAAGAAATTATTATTTTATATAGGAACATTTTTAAAAATTTTCAATTTTGTCCTAAATTTTTTATAAATTTATAATTTTAATTTAGATTTGACCAGTATTCTGGTTACTAGCCGATATCGACCGGTACTAACTAAAAGAGTTAGTATCAATAAGTATCAAAGTTTAGTATGAAACTTTCTTATTCGTTACTCGTTTTTGCCAATACAGATTGGTATTTTTTTAAAAATACGTGATTTACTAGTTATTATATAAATTAAATGATTATGCACATACATGTTTCACCAATATATATGTATATACATAAGTTAGAAGATATAGAGAAAGAGAGGCATGTATCACATTATCATGTCATGTCAAAGAGCTGTTTTCATGAGAAGATGAGAAAATTCATGCAAGTTGCTGCTAATTGGGAGCCAATTTCATGCTTTTCTTGCCTCTTCATCATCTGTTAAACATTTCTATTCTAGACCTCTTAATAATTATGGATGATAAGGTTTGGAATTGCATCACCATTTCACATAATAGGATTCATCACAACCTTCATTTCACTTTTTAATGGGGAGACCTCCTTGTTGTGATAGATCAAATGTGAAAAAGGGTCTCTGGACTGCTGAGGAAGATGCAAAAATACTTGCATATGTATCCAACTATGGTGTTGGAAACTGGACTTTGGTTCCAAAGAAAGCAGGTTCTGGTGGATCGTCTTTTTTCTCCTTTTCTTCATCTTTCTGATACCGTTTTGATGTTCTGAAACTTGCAAGAACTTGCCTGACAGGACTCAACCGGTGTGGGAAGAGCTGTAGGCTAAGGTGGACTAATTACCTGAGACCTGACCTGAAACATGACAGCTTCACTTCACATGAAGAGGAACTCATCATCAATCTTCATGAAGCTATTGGAAGCAGGTGCTTTTCCATTCAACATTTGTCTTCTCTTTTCACACTGTGAACTACTTTTGAAGAAGAAAGTGGAAAATTACCTAAGAAAAGAAATTTTCCAGAGTTTCAAATGCAAGATCTTTTTCTATCAGAACTTCAATTTTTGGGTCAAAATTCTAAGTTTATAACTCCTAAAATGTCTTTACTTTTATCTTCTACACCATTTTCATCTGGATCATCCAACCCAAACATGCACGTCAGCTTGACATCTCAAATATTGCAGATTCCTGAAGAATATAATGATACTCTTTTCCCCGATTCTGATATGGAGAAACTATAGAATATATTGTGTAAAAATTCTTATTCTTAACTACCTGTTTTTTCTTCTTCTGTTTCAAGGGCAACTTAAATGAGTCTGCTCATCAAAAATTCACTTTATTATGTGGAAACAGGTGGTCTATAATAGCAAAGCAACTGCCTGGAAGAACAGATAATGATGTGAAGAATTATTGGAACACCAAACTAAGGAAGAAGCTTCGAAAAATGGGAATTGATCCTGTAACTCATAAGCCCTTTTCTCAGGTTCTTACTGAGTTTGGGAACATCAGTGACATTCCAGGCACTGGAAATCAAATTATCTCACTCAGAAAAAGACTAAGCAACGATGTTATGTTCAAACCTGGAGACTCTCCTGCTATAGCTTGGCGTTCAAGTTCTACTAGGCCTGTGATCGAAGATAATACCCCTACCATCAGCAATCCTCAGTTCCAATATCAGTTTGAAACTTTACTGAAGTATTATTGTAGTGAAGTTGGATCTTCCTGCTCATCACCATCTTCTACTTCATTGACACAATCAAGCTGCACACATATACCAACTTCGCCTCCCACATGGAGAGAATTTCTCCTCAGTGATCCAACTTTACCTTCAGATGACCAGAATCCTGACTTACAAGGGTTTTTCTCATCAAGCAACATTTCAACTTTGACAGGAAAAGATGACCAGTACTTCCAAGGTGAACACAATCGGGATTTTGCATCAAGTCATCCCAGTGTATGCCCCGCTAGTGCCTCATCATCGTCTCCAACTTCATTTGTGGATGATATCTTGGATAAAGACAGGGAAATGCAGCTGCAGTTTCCTCAACTCCTGGATCCTAGTTGTGATTACTAGTGATTTTGACAATGTAGCTCGACCCTGTAGGGACTAGAACCACGATATTGTAGGAGGCGATTAACACTTGATTAGTATTGGTTACATCAGAAACCAAGCTCTGTAATGGCACCAATGTTCAGACTTACTGTTTTAATTGATGAGTGGAGCGCGTTTATGTTCCATCTAACGCAATCTGATTACAGGCTGACATGCCATTAGTGGATATATCAAGAATGTCTTATCAGATTCTATCCACCAAATAAGGGTGTTTTAAGTTGTGGAACTCTTTAATTTCTACCCAAAAAGGGGGAGACAGATCTGAACTTCTGCCAATTTTGGGAACTTAAAAGGCATAGAGAGGGAAGTTGCCACATTTCAAACCCAAAACTGCTGTATCAGTTAAAGGGAATGATCAAACCATGAATACATTGAAGAGATCATGTGTTTCATTACGAAGGCAGGGTTCTTCCAGCTGTGTATGGGATGATCTGCAGATAGAATGAAGGAGCGGTTGACTTGGTGGTACTTCGATAGGCACCCAATACAACGGAGCTCACGACAGTACGATCACCAGAAGAACAACTATATATGAATGCATCATAGAAACAGAGATCAACTATTCTAGTCCCTCAAACTTGTAAATCTCAGAACAAGATCGAAAGGGTTGTATCTTTTCAATTTTCAGGCGTATATGGTAGCTTCCTGAGCCTACTTTCTTTACCTCTCGTTTGCCTTCTCTCTCATTATATACATAAATATATCAGCTTTCATTTTTTTCTTTGATTCAGTTCCTGATTCCTATTTTTTACTGCAATTATTGCTCACATTACCAACCAAATGACCAAGAAAATACTCTTGGTCTGAATGCCATGAACCTGCTACTCCATGTTTATGAGGATGTTCTGACCATGATCTGGAACTATGATCAACATTAGCCACCTGCTTTATCTTTCCAGTGTTATTGTATGAAAAAGCTTAATGGAAATGAGGTATGATTAATGGTATAAGAGGATAATGAACTCAATTTATGGTATAAGGTACTCAATTCTCAAGAACACTGACAATTCTCCAGTTGCATAGGGTACAAATGTTTTTTTTGGTCATTCATCGATATTCATTCCAAAATGAGCAAGCAAGAAACATTATGTAAGATAAAGATTCTAACTGAAGACAAGAGAACATCTCAACACAACTGAGAATTAGATTGAGATGACTCATACAGCTCATATTACTACATTTATCTTCTCTTCTATAATTATTGGCCAATCCAACAAAGCTTCAACTTCATAGCAAACATTCTTGCCTTTTGATTCGCCTTTTGTTACAACTGTACACTCAAGTTAGTATCTGTACAACTAGAAGGTAACTGCACAGCCGACTTGTCGTCCGTGCGATCAAATGCCCAGGCTGCAGACAACCCTTACGGGGAGCATAAAATAGAAGGAACAAATAATTGTCTGAGAGTGCCTTTTCTTTTCTCTGTAAATGAATGTTCAGCACTTGTTGAGTTTTATCAAGGCCTTCTCAACATGCTAGTTGATGGTACCTCGTGTAGTCAAGTTTGTTCAGACGCATGCAACATAACACATGCTCTGGTAATTCTTCGGCCTTGTTTCCCTGTTTAAACATGGATACACAGTTAAACCACACATGATTATAAACAGATCAAGCTTAAGTTTGCCAGACATGCTGATGAAGATGGTCACCTGAATAGTGAGGCCAAAATCCATGATGCAGTGCTTCAATCTTGAGTGGAATGCTTCAAAACCTTTTCTAGACACGTAGCTAAATCTATGCATATCCAAATCGATCTCCAAGTAGTTTTCTCCCTTTTTGAGTACACAAAACAAAAAGTCAGGATTCTTTTCTCCCGAATGATTAGTCTCACTTATAAGTAGTATTAATCCAAATGATAATAAGTAGCTAAAATCCACGATATTACATGCAGAAGGAAAGCCCAAAACTGATACTAAAGGCAACCCTACAGCTCACCGCATTTAATCCATATTGTTAGCATATCCACGTTGATTTTATCATCCTGAAGGGAAATCAAACTTACCGAATAAAATTCATGTTGAGGACGTGATAAAACAGGTTTTTCATTGTAAGCATTCACAAGCTTCTTTTCTGTATTGCTCAATGTAAGATCATCCACGTTTACAAGTCGACCCAAGATTTTCAATCTTTCCCTGAACGGCGCAATTGTATCTAATGGGAAGCTTTTAACTCTCTCCACTTCATCATTGATTAATCTCTGCGAATTAAACAAAATGAAGACACAAGCCTGATGTTACAAATTGCTGGAATATGTTAACGATGAAGAAACCCTACAATGATTCAACTAAAAAATAGCAACACTTCCAGAACCAAGTCTGATGTAAACTAAAGTACATAAAGGTGGAAGGAGTCAATCTTACATTGATATTCTCTCGGAAATGATGGGGAAGCTCCGTTGAATAATTTTCCGACAGCTTAAAGTACATAACCAAGCTCATTCCTTCTCCATCATTTTCACTTTGGAAAATTGTGGCAGGATACAGAGGTATCTGTGAAAAAAAAAAAGGAACTTATGTCATTATTATGCATGACGAACATATATCAAACAATTGTTTCCTATCTTAAGTAGATAAGGAATGTACACAATTTTCCTGCCCAGTGACATCATTCGGTTGGGTAAAAGAACATTTTCCTCAAGAAAAGTAGGAAACTTCAAGCAAAAAATTAAAGATATCTGTAGATTCAGTACCTGAAGATTAACAACAAGGATAGGAGGGACTTCATCAGATGCACTGACAGCGGGGAGTTCCATGAATTGGGCAATATGATGAACTTTTCTAGGGGATAAGAAGAGGTCAGCACCAAATGGATAAAATGCAGCAAAGTTTGGAGCAGAATCTTTCCTCTTGTCCCTGTATCATAAGAGTAATACAGCATTCAATTGCAGCTCCATATGCTAAAGCAGAAAAATATAAAACACGCACCCTACGACCTGCATGCACTTTGAAACAAGAAATCTTCTTTTAGACGAGTTCATAAAAGCAATACCCTTCATCCCCCTTATTCAGTTAACAAAATACATTGGCTGCATATTTTGCACACTTGAGACAGATAAAACTGATGTAGCATGGAGAGACAAAGCTATCAGCAGAAAATCAGGTAATACTAACCTATGGTAATTGTTTCCCCGGACTTTAAAAGTATTTGGCTCAATAGGTGACCAACAATCAGCCATCATCTTCTCTATGGGGCAATATGGCATGGAGGAACCAGCAATTGGTTTTGGCAGGACAGCTTTCGGTGAAACTGAAACATGAAAAATACGAACACATTAGATCCTTCTACATATAGCAATCAATCATATACACATTAATATACGGAGACAAAACATATTATGAAGTTTGAACAATACTTACTCAAAACTGGAGTTGTAGGAACATCTTCTCTAGATTTGAAGGAAAGTCTTAGTGCCAATTTTCTTTTGGCAATGGGAGTGACAGATCCAAAGGATTTTCGCTTCTCAAGTGTGGGGACAGTAGAAGGAAGACAAGGCAAGCAAGTACTCTGAAGAAGGCCACAATGGTCTTCCTCTTGCTTTCCAGTCTCTCCAACGCTGGCATTAGAAACTTCCACCACATAAACAGGATTCAACTCATTAGGTCTCCCTACAGAACTCACACATTGCTCTGCAGTAGAATTGCGCGCAAAATCATCAAGATCCTTGCTTTCGGATCCAACTACAGAAAACCCATCTGCAGAATAGAAAATCACGTTCTGGGTCAGGGAAAGTGAATTGAAATCTTATTTTTAAGACTAAATAAAAACAAAAAAAAGAAAAATACCATCATGAACACTGTAAAAGTCATCGTCCCATTCAGAATCAAGCACTGAAATAGCGTCGCACCATCCGCTTTCCAAGCTTCCTGATCAATAATAATACCCGTTAAAGAAAAAGACCCATCTTAATCATCTCCTAAAAACAAGACCATTGAACTAAAAATGAGAATGTAACAAAAGAAGAACCTTGAAAAGTAGGATTACTGAAAGAGCGATCTGGAGGGGCAGAAGAAAAGTCAAATTGATGACGCTTACGAGAAGATACCCTCCGTCTAATGATTCTGCTTCCTCGCTTCGCAGTGTCAGTCCTTATCTTATCCTTCTCGTCGTCCTTCTTCTTCTTCTTCTTCATCACCATCGTCTTCAACGAAAAACCCTTCACACACCCATCAGACGTCGAAGCACAATTTCCCATCGTCCCTTACCGTTCTCCTTCTTCCCTCCAAATCAGAAAAGAACTTGACACTTTTCTTCACCTCAGAAGAGTAAAGCAATTATGAAGAAGCCAAAGACACCATCTTCGGATCTCCAATTTCAAAGGCCGCTTTAAGAAAGGGCGAAATTGAGTTAAAAGTTAAAACCCGTGGCCGTGGAGCCACGTGGGACCCACTCGTGAACGTGGTTCGATCCCACGGTCGTGATGCAGTGCGCCGTGGATAGTGGGACCTGGTCTCTTCTTCCAAGCGCGTATAGTGGAGTGGTCATTGGAGGGAAAGATCGATACTAGTAGTAGTTTGTTTTAAGGTACGCGTCCTGAGCTATGATCTCCTCTTGCTTTTGTCTTTATTAGAGAGGAGAAACACGTGCTATTGAGTTCGGATTATTCATCAATTATTTAAGCGCGTGTGCTGATTTTAATTTTAGGCATTATTAAAGATGGTAAAATCCTAGTGATGACAAGCTTCCTTGAATCTTCTATTTTAGTTATTGATAACGTGTTTCTATCGAGTTATATTAAATTTTATTTATATATTTATATAAATTTTATAAAAAATATATATATGAGATTTAATAAAATAAAGTAACTAAAATAAAAGATTTAATATGTCCAAACTCAGCCTAGAAGTTAACAGTCCGAATCTGAATTGATCGAATTTTGGGACTAGTTTTCTCTTTTTGGTTGGGCTTCAAATCGGAGATATTCCAAATCGGTAACTTAAAACGACATTGTTTTGTTTCTTTTTAAAAAAATAAAATAAAATTTAGACCGAGCTTCATAATTAAATTTAATTAAACATTAATGTTCAATTTATGTTATAAGTTATGTTCGAGTTTAAGAGTGTTAGTTTGACTCGACTAGAATGATATCATTTTAATTTCGATTTAGCTTTTGTTTGATAGGGTTTATATCAGTTGAGCTTTTGTCAGTAGAGTTTTTTTTGTAGATCTTTTTTTAGAAGTGTTTTTTTGAAAGAGTTTCATACAATAGACTGACAATATAAAAATAAAAAGTACTTTTAATTTTAACTATATTTTATTTTGTAATGAAAATTATTTATACATATAAATATTATTTTAAGTATATTAAACAATATGCAAAATACTGTGTATTAATTATTATATAAGTTTAAACCATCTGAAGTATAAATAAAAACTTATCTAACCAAATCTTTATATGGATTATTACATAAATAAAATTAATATCAAAAATAAATATTAAAATATATTTAATAAGTCAAATAATATTATATGAATCTCAAAATAAACGTGAAGATAAGTTTGTGAGAATTATGTATAAAACATAAAGATAAAAAGGAATAAAAATAGATTCATTAATTAATCTAAAAAATCTACTTGAAAAAGTACTTTATTGAGAAGCTCTAAATTTGAGCTTCTTAAAATATTAAATTTTGGCTGTAAAAAAATTTACATCTATTAAAGAAGTGTTTTTATTTTACAGCTAAATACTCATTTTTCGTAAGAAAAGTTTTTGCGATAGAGAAAAGTGTTTATTAGCCTCCTAAAAGCTCATCTAAACAAACACTTAATCAAGTTTTGAATTGTTTAAATTTGATTTAATCAAATTTATAGTTGAGTACAAGTTAAAATTAATTAATTAATTAAAAATAATTAATTTTATATTAAATTAAAATTAATTTAACAACTAATTTTGTAAAATTCATATCAAACAAATTCAATTTTTGTTGTTGATGTGATTAATAAATAAATATTTACATAACATTTTATCTAAAAGAATAATTTTTATATATGATATGATATTATATTATATATATACATACATATATATACATACATATATATATATATGTTAGTTACTAAATTAAAAACTTTAAAAATTTAATATTAAATTTGCAAATCCATAAATTAATGCCAACTCAACTAATTATCATTCTTAATTAAAATTAAAACAAATTTCTTTATTTTATATTCAAATGAAAGGGATAAATATATTTTACAAAGAACACAAAATATATTTTTATATTTATTTATTTAAAATGTTTTAATAATTTTTTCAAATATTTTCAAATAATTAATTATATTATAATTGAATAGAAAGGGTTATATGTTTTGTTTTTGTATCAAACAAATGTTTTTATATAACTTGTTAAATATTTTAAAAGTTTGATAAAAATTTATAATTAAAATAATTAAACATTTTTAAAATAAAATGGAATTATAAAGATATCCATATACATAATATATATGGTACCTTAGATACTAGTGACAAGAAACGACATGTCGTTAGGCGTGAAGAAAGCTGAGACCACTCGTAGACCGTGTTGATTGAACTATCTAAGATTCTAAATTGCGCGTTGGAACCAAACTGAGCAGAAGACCAAGAGAAAATGGCGATGTCACATTCTCCGATTGTCAATCCTCTTCGTACCACTTCCCCTTTTACTTCTTCTCGCTTCCCTCCTCGCCGGCCATTCTGTGCCGCCGTTATTCTCTGCTCGTACAGTTACTCTCTTCTCTCTTGTATCTCTTTGATTCGTTTACTTAACTGAGAAATGAGAGTGTGCTTCTGTTGTTTGATCAGAGTCAGGGAGTGGATTGACGGCTGAAGATAAGAAAGCTTTGTTCGAACGCTACGGATTCGATACTGACGCTCACCAGTTGTCCCACAATCCTCCTAAGGTAATTATCTCTGTTTACTCTCTTTGTGTGTACGTTTTGTAGCTGAGGAGCTGTTTTTGTTTATGTTATAGACAAAGAGGAGGGTTAAGCAAGAGAAAAGACCAGGAAAAGCAAAACAAGTCTCCGAGCAAGTAGATGAGCCACAGCGGGAAACCCATAAATTGCTTCAGGTTTTGTTCAAGATTGTCGGAGTTTTTTTTACGTTATTTGAAGAAAGTGTAATACCAATAGCAAACAAGTCACTGCCTTGTAGGTGCTTGGTGGAAAGGCTAAAAGAAAGAAGTTATTGTCACCAAAGGGCATGGATGTGCGCCCAATGATGGAAGTCGTTAAAGGTTCAGCCTTTGATATCCTTCAGGTTCTCTTAACATTTCTTGAGCTCCTAGTTACCAATCAGATAGACCCAAACTGTTCTTTCTTTCATCATTTAGTTGAGCTTCTTCTGTAGGCAGCTGGTGGGTGTCCTGCGTCATTAAGGCCTGGTCGGTGGTTAGATTTGTATAGTGGTACTGGATCTGTTGGTATTGAAGCCATAAGCCGAGGATGTTCTGAGGTAGCTTGCCATTGCTTGCAACGTTTTCAATTCTTAATATTTGAATATGACCTGTAAAATCAGCAAGGATTTTGTGGTCTTGTATGTCAATTCTCAGGTTCATTTCGTTGAGATGGATCCCTGGGTCGTTTCAAATGTTCTGCAGCCAAACTTGGAAGCTACGGGGTTTCTCGATGTTTCGGTTATACATACAGTTCGTGTTGAGAGCTTTCTACAACAGGCAGAGCAACTTTTAGGTGTTTATCTTCTTTCTGATAGGCATAAACTTGTCCTTCTCAAAAGAAAAATATGTTGGTTTCCTTACTGATATCTGCTGGCCGTTGCACTTTTATTTGGCATTTCTTATGCAATGTGTTCCTAGACATATACCTTAGGTACTTGTATTGATGTAAATTTGTCTTCTTACATGTTTGTAGACAATGAAAATCAAATAACAGAATATGGGAGATTAACAACCTTATATTGAAGTCCTAACCGTTTCTTTAAAGAAGAAAGTGGAAGAATCCCTGTAACAATAGCATGTTCTATTTGCAGTGCGGGAAATGGATTGTAGAGTAATGCTTTACTTCATTTTATTGATCTTGTGAGCTGTTTGCATTGGACTATAGTGATAAGGACTTTAGGAGAGCCACACCTCAAAAGATAGCTTATGAAGGTAGAGAGTCCAAAGTCCTTATAAATCCCATATCAATTTTGCATTTAATCAATATAGGATTCAAGTCCCATACTTTACAATTAGATCAAACCGTAACATATAGCAGTAGAAAACTATGTTTCTCCATTTTCTCCTTTTCATCGAGTGAAAGTTTGATGCCTGTAGGTGGGGATAGAGTTTTTGACTTCATCAGTGTCACACCACCTTATACACAAGTTAATTATGATATACTGATGGATCAAATTTCAAAGTCAACTGTTATTGGAGAAGATACATTTATCGTAAGTGCTTATCCTGAGCTTGTTTGCTTTGTATACTTCAGTTGTTAATTTTTCAATTCTTTTTTTTTTATTTTGTGATCTAGATAGTGGAGTATCCTCTAAGAACTGACATGCTTGAGTCCTGTGGATGCCTTGTGAAGGTATGTCTTGCGAAGTATATTCCCATTTTTCAACTTTCTAAGCATTTGCTTATTTATTTATTTGGATAATTGGATAGAACTCCTCCACTTTCTTCCAGCCCGTTCTCACCTGCATCCTCTTGCCCTTTTTCTTTTGCATGTTTCTGTATTTTCTTCTCTATGGATCAACATAACACCTATGAGAGCCATTGTTCTAAATGTTAGATTTTAAGTTCATTCCAGGTTGCTACTCCATCAAATATCATTATCTTGACCCCCTAACCTTGCAGAAATTCACAGAAATTAAGTGGCTTATGAACGTATTAATATACGATTTGTCCAAGTTAGATAAATTGTAGCTAATAACTCCTCTACATCAGCCCCATTATCTAGTGCTTGTGTAATGACCTTGTGTGCCAGATGTGATATTATTTTTTTTTGGCAGGAATACAATCTTTTGTTTTTTTTGTCTGGTTTTGGTGATTATTGTGTGAAACTGCAGATAAAGGATCGACGATTTGGCCGGACTCATTTAGCAATATATGGGCCTCAGTGGGCCCTAAAGGGGAGAAGTCCTGAGAAGGTCAATTCAAGAAGTTCGAATACTACCTTACAAGTGAAGGTGTAACGTAATTCGAGCTCAAAATGACTTATGCACGGATCATTCAGGCAGCTTTAGCTGATCTGGTTGGAACTTGTATTATTAAGCCCTTATAACTTCAGGCCTCGAGAAACAAGCTCCGGAATCTATGGTAATTACCTTGTAACCTGAACATTGCTAAAGTTTGACTGCCCTTGCATGTTTTATTTTGGCTGCTGAAAATATCTTCTCGTTTCATATTACAGGTTTGGGTTCTTTTCACACGACTAATGAGCTTGAGAGGATCGGGGTAGGGACTCTTATGAATTTGGCTGTTATAACATGATATATGCTAGCAAGTTTCATGTATAAATGGCTGATCTACAACCCGGATTGTATCACCAGACCAAACATGTCGATATTGGAAGTGTTTTGTTTCGGATAGCATTCTCTCCCTCCTTATACCTTTAGAGCACATGTATACCAGAATCATTTCTATATATCCAATCTTGATCTTCGATTTGCCTTGGATACTTAATATGCAATGATCTACTTTGAACTTGTTTCCTACTGTTTAGAATTTGTATGTCCACTTAACTGCTGTGTCTCGTATCCAAACTTCGAACTCAAGAAGCTTGGCTTTGGCAGAACACTTCATCAGTGCTTTTACATGCCAGGTGGGTTCAGTAGTAGTCATTCTTTGAATCTTCTCATTTTTATGAAATCTACTACCAAGTTTTTCTAGATACATTGCGTGAGTGTGAAACTGATTCAAAGCTATGACCGGCTTACTTTTCCAAATGTGTGTAATAGCTTTTGCAGGAATGGTCTATTCTACTCTATGTTCCATGAAATTGACATGGCAGAGAAAAGAAACCTTTTTAATGCCCATTAAATCTTTAAAACCGTATATAAATGTTATGAACGTATTAATTAATAAATTTGACCGACTAATTAATAAATTGATCTAATTAAAATAAGTCGAACTAGACTGAATAAAACAATTAGACAATTAAACCGACGGAATGAGTTGAGTTTTTTATTCATTAGGACCGAGACATTTATGCAAGCCATACAAACAAACAAAAAATCAACATAAGACAAACAAACTATGTCTATTTTATTGGTTATCCATCTCTCTCAGATACATATCCACAAAAGTACCATAATTCTATTCTCTGCATCTAAACTGAAGCCAGTTTTCCTTTTAGAGCATACTCAAGCTTCTCCTTTTGTTTCTTCAACACTTACAATGTGTTTTCTGGGTCATGGAGGTTCTTAGTTACTGGTCAGCTTCTCGTATTTACTGAACTGTAGGAGTAAACGAGGGGTTAGAACATGGGGACTGGGACAGTATCGTCAAAGATGTTCGGAGCTGTTCTGTTATGTGGAGTTGTCTGGTTCTTCTACGTCGGAATCCTGATAAACCTCGAAACTACAAAGCTGACGAGAACTACAGTACCAGAAACAGGAGTTTCAGATGATTGGAGCAGATTCATTGGAAGAGGAAGACACCCTTTTCTTCAGAACTTTCATCTCAATTATGTCAACAAGCGACGAGTGCCTAATGGACCTGATCCTATTCACAACAGGTACATACATACATACATACATATAAGTACAAATATATAGAGCTAGCTTCAGAACTTTTTCCTGATGCTGTTATATTCTTCAACAACAACCAGTTTCGTTCTAGTTTTGCTTTCCATTTCTCTGTTTGAACTCCGTGGGGAGGAGAAAAAGAATCGAGAGTCGTCGAGACAGATAAACACAAGTTGAAATGCATGAAAGCTGATGATGGTGTTACTCTACAAAAGCTTCTTTAGTTAGCAATCTTTCTCTCTTTTTTCTTAAGAAACAAAGACATTGGGAAAATAACTAGACCACCACTTCAAGAGATCAGAGAACACCATAACTTTTCTTTTTGATGAATTCATCATCTTACTGAAGAATGTTCATTTAGTTCTTATCTCAATATTGGAATGATAAGTATCTTGAAAATAATAAACTTAAATGTTAGAATAAAAGTTTGAGCTTGTTTCTCTAGGAGAGTATCCAAGTCCGGAAAGCCTCCAGGTCGAATTTGAGCTTTCAGAGGCATCTCATGACCAGCAATGAACACTGACCGGAGATATAAGCAAGAGATGCTCTGTCGGATCTTTTTCTTTTTCTGGTTTAGAGACGTTGAGATAAGCTCATTGCTCCTCTATGCTATGTATAGCTTCACCTGCCGCCATTTTATGGTTAGTTTCGGAGCTGTTGAGTGCTTAATATTAGTATTTTCACCATGTCATTGCCATATATTGGGTTGGTGACACTTAATTAATTTTTTATTTAATAATTAAAAAATCAAGAATTTTAAAATAATCATACACTCTTTAAATATTAAATTTTGGGTTCGAGTTATATAAATAAATGCTTAAGTATTTATAAGGTTGAATAATTTTAATTTTTAATTTGTATGTAAAATTGGATCATTAACAACGAAGGATTCTGGTATCCGTGTACACAAGATCGGTAGGAACTCTAAATCTGCATCAAATCTTCTGTTCTAATTATTTCGTTCCAACTTTATTCTAATCCTGCTTTATTAAATTTTATCCACTTATTTATATGAATTATGATGAAAACATCATAAATAGAACAGAAGATCTGATCCCTTTTAAGAAGGGTTTTAGTATTTGCACATAAGATTAGTAGGAACTTTAAACTCGCATCAAATTTTCTGTTCCAACCTTATTCTAATCCTGTTTTATTAAATTATATATATATATTTACGTGAATTATCATAGAAACACCATATCTAAAACAGGTGACCTGATCCTCTCTAAAATTATACCCACTTTTTTTATTTATTATAATAAGTTTTTTGCTTTTGTTTCAAAGTTGCTTTGTGTTTCCCAAACCAAGAGCTTTATCCATTAACCAAAGTTGCTCTTCTCGAAACATTTTTTTTCCTCGAATTGTGCTAAAGTGATAATTACATTTAATCATATTTACTAATATTGCCATTGGGTTTATGATAATTATATTTGCATTACTCATAATTATACCCGCATAATTTAAAATTATTATAACCGCACATAATCATAATTTAAGATGTCGGAATTTAAATTTTTAAATTTCTCGTATTGGCAAAATTTTTACTAAGTTATCGTTATTTATAATTGAATCATTTATCCATTAAACATTTTTTAAACTGTAAAGTTGAGTTTTTTGATATGGTAAAGCACATAATTACTCAAACTTGGTGAATGTTTATCTTTTTGGGTATATACCCCAAAAGTGAAAACAAAGCAAAGGAGGCTAATTGCTTTTCCTTCTTTTACTTTTCTCTTGCTTCATCTTTTTCCCCTGGGTTGATTTGACTGCATCGAGAAGCAAAGACTGGGTCCAAAGTAACTGAGATTCAGAAAATACGGATTGCTTCTTTCTCTTCTCGGCATTCGGCTTTCGAGACGTCCAAACTCAAATTCGAAACACAAATCAAACTAAAATCAAATAGATTAGTTTGAGTACTTCAGTATTCTCATTTTTTAATTAAAAATTTTGAGTTCAAATCTTGAGAATGAAAAAATTTGTTTGATCAATACTTTACTTCTTACGGGCTGATCCAATACGAACAAAGATTAGTCTAAAAATGAATAATTTAAAGGTGCATGTCTTCTCATAAGTTGAGATCCTCCTAAATTACTTGTGGTTTAGCATTTTCGTTTTCTAATTAGAAATTTCGAGTTCAAATCTTAATAATGAAAAAATTCGTTTGACCAATACTTTACTTCTTACGGGCTGATCCGGTATGAACAAAAATTAGTCTAAAAATGAATGGTTTAAAGATGTCTGTTTTTTTATAAATTGAGATACTCCTAAAATACTTCGCAAACTTACTAAAAATTCAAATTAAATTAGATTTTACTTTATTGAGAGATTTTAAATTTAATACGGTGACGATGACGTGCAGAATAAAATTCATTCCAACGATACTTTAACATCTTGGTCTTATGTTAATCAGAGGTTAAAGTTGGTGTAGACTTTTTTTTTGTGTTTGAAAGGGACATGAAGCTGTCATTTTGCTACCGGCATTACGTACTTCACTCATTCACCGATTGGGTGTTACCTGATTTTGTTAGAGGATTTGTTGAAAATCTGTTTCTCTATACTAGTTATATAACTATATTGTTCGTCTTCCTTTATATATATAAAAAAAAAAGGGACATGAAGCTTCCATTTCTTATAGGATTGATGAAATGAAAGTAATTTAATACAATTATTTCATCGTATCTGATTACAACAGCTATGATTTAGTGTCATAATATGAAGCTTCAATGGCTTTTGGTTAGGAGAGATTTTTTTCTTTTTTTTTGTTTACGAAAGAGATACAACATATTTTAAAATACAATGCTCCTTTTGTATATCTGTGGAGCAGCTCCTGGATGCTTAACAGAGGCTCCCGTAGAATATAGAGACCTGAATTTAATAAGATTGCGAGAGTCGTTGGGTTGTTAGCGTACTAATTCCTTTTACAGAAGACATGCTGAAGTTATACCTCTCAAGTTCGGTGTAGAAGCTCTCGGATACATATCACTAAAAAAAGTATCCTCAATCAGCACTATGTAGGAAGAAAAGAGACTGTGATCTCTAAAGCGTCCACTTCGACAACAATCTGTCAATATCTTATGTCCCAAGCCAATGTAAGTCTTGAGAAAGCATCCCAAAATTTTGTAGAATAACTCTTTTGCATCAAACAATCGTATGTGATAGATTCTGGTGTTAGAAAAGATCAATGTTTTAAAAATATCATAAAGTAGACTCGTAAAATAAGAGGGTTATAATTTAAAGGTTTTATAAATCAGAATATAATAAGATTATGTTTGATTAGACGTAAAGTTTTTAATAAAATTAAATAAAATGGAATTAAATAATTTATAAAGAAATAGTACATAAATGGATGTAATATTAGAAATTATTGTTTGGAGAGATGAAAGGGTTCATAATGTAATATAGTAAAATATTGTTTAGATGAAAAGGTTATAATGTAATATAATATTTCATTTGGCATTATATCCTAAACCTCTCAAATTGGATATTTTATATTTTTATTGTTTATAATGGAATAAAATGTAATATAAAACTTTCCTCTTTTATCTTATTTCATTCTATTCTATTATAAAATTTCCTCTTAAACAATGAAATAATATTACATTTCATTTCATTCCATTATAAAGTCTCCATCTAAACATATTCTAAGCATTGAAAATAAGATTGAAAAAATATATTATCATTACTCACAAAAAAAAAATAGAAGCTTGATTAGGAAAAAGATTGTTAAACAACAACTAACTAATTTATTTTAGTTCATGAAAGTCGGTTAGTTTATAAAATTTGACCGATTAATTAATAAGTTGATAAATTTTTAATAACAAAAGTTGCTAAAGTAAATTGAATTGAAAAGTTGTTCGGTTTAAAATATTTGTGAATTGAACTGATTAAACCTGTTCAATTTTTTAATCATTAAAATTTACAAATTTGAGTTATTAAATTGAGTTTATCTTTAAGAATTAATTGGTAAATTTAGGGCTAGTTAGCCATTAAATGATTACAAAATACATGATTAGGCTTGATAAAAAAGTTTGGTTCAACTTCAGCTTGAACTTAATAGATATTGTGATTATAGTACTCCAAATCTCCAATTTCTGATTATTGCCTAAGCATCATGTCCTAGAAAGCCATTAAAACATCAAGTTGGTGATAAAGAATGTTTTCAACTTAAACTTAAACTAAGATGCTATGTTATGGATTAAGTTTCAAGGTTATATAAAAAAGATGAATTGGTTAAAAAAAATCAAAGTTCTTACATTCTAGGTTGTGAATGAAGATTTTTTTGCTTCCATCAATCAATATTGGTTTAAAATGTTCAACTAATATGAGACCCTTATAAATTAGATTAAAGTTGAA